>CM059281.1:6881194-6913694 GCA_030347295.1 Setipinna tenuifilis
TCTCTCTCTCTCTCTCTCTCTCTCTCTATCCCTGGTCACATCCCTCTGCATGGGGAGTCCATGTAGATCTAAAGGAGCAAAGGGGCCATGGGTTGCTCACATGTTTGGTGTTTGATCCACTCGGGGTGGCCAAGGGGAGCCTGCAGAGAGGATGTGGCCTTTTATGTGGGAGTCCTAGATGTGACTGGCTGTGTGAGTGCTACTGTGCTGGTGGTTTGGGGGGTAGCCGGGGAGGAGGAAAGGGTTCTACATCAGTGGAGTTTATCTACGCATATATTATGGCTACAGGAGGCCCTTTTGTACTTAAGAGTGTCTACTGTTTGAGTTCATTAGAGTGTTTCCTCTGTCAGCGTTACATTAACATCCATTAAGCTACTGTGGTGGTGGTTTGGTTAGTTGGGAAGAGTCTACATCAGTGAAGTTTATTGACACTTATGCAAAAATAGAAAAAAAACCTTTGTCCTAATGAAGACATACTGTATTTGTTGAAATGCTCAGGCATGACGCCAGCATTCAATAAAGGCTTTTTCTATTTTGTAAACAGCAGTGCCTCAACATTTTCTTTTTTTCTGTTTCTGCATCAGTGCGTCTAGCGGTCCTTTTTGATAAGCACCCTGTATTCTTACTTTTTTTTCACAAGTTTTTATCTACGTGTATATCAGGGCTACAGAAGATCCTTTGTACCCAAGAGTGTCCACCATTTGAATTCATTAAAGCGTGTCTTCTGTCATCGTTACATAAACATCCATTAAGCTAACTCCCACAAACACAAACGTGATTCCCTTAAGCCCCATCCCTTTGCTTCATCTGTAGAAGCTTAATCTCCTCCGTGTCTCCCTGTGCGTGTGAAGTGTGTGTTCCTGTGTGTGAAGATGCGTATTTCTATAAGGCTCGACTCATCAAAGCTGCTTTTGTTTCATCCTCAGATCCCTCAGTGTCCCACAGCTGCAAACAGCTGCCTTTGAAGTTCTTTGCCGAAGTCCTCGCACTGCCTCTCTCTCTCTCTCCTCATGGCTGACATCTGTCTGATGTGGCACTACCGCGACAACTTTAATGACTCTATGGCACCTGACGGCAGCATCTCCTCCTCCTCCTCCCAATTCAAAACGACCCAGCCCTTCTGGAATGTTCCTCACCTAAAAACGCTAAAGTTTTGACCTTTTCCACATGGCGTCGGAGTCCCTCGAAGTCGGCTGACCTTCTGTTGTTAGGTGTGCCACAGGCGGGCTGCGCGATGGTGCAGAGAATAGCCATGTGGATGCAGCCGTGTGGTGACATTTTGGGACGACTCCGACCTCTTTTTAGCTGGGGCCCTCCCTCATGCCCAGACAGAGCACAGCTCTATTTTTATACTGTGATTACATAAATCCAGTGATCACTGAATATAATAGCAAATGTGATCACAACATGAAAAAAGGCAGAGCCTAGTGTTAAATAGATGCAAAATTACATGAAACACATGCACACACACACACAGAATGGAGGGGGACCTTCAAAATAGCACATTCTGACTTAAAATTAAGGCATTTATTCTTCCATACAGGAAATCCTTTCAAGAAAAAAAGAAACCCGCAAAAATAACTTGTGTGCTCATAAATTGCATTGTTATGCTCTCTAATCGAGCCTTTCCTTTGTACAGATTAAGAGGGTGTCACTTTCTTTCTAATTGGGCCTTGAGCCTACTCATTAACTAAACCAACCCTTTTCACACACTCAAAATACCCCCCTGGTCTAACTGCTACTGGAATCTGACGTCAAAGCGCTTTTGGAAAGCAGCGCAGCAGTGACTTCTGAAAGTTCCCTGGTATTTCCGGATTGTTCCATATTTGTTAAATAAAGGCCATCAGAGTGTTGGTTATCAGAGGCGGCTGGCGGGGCTGGTGGGGGGGCTGAGGCAGCGGGGCAGGGGGGGGGGTCTGCCTGCTCCTGCTCTGGTCTGGTCCGTTGACCTCTGCGAGCTAAACTGAGACAGCCCATGTGTGAGCGCTGCCAGGCCTATTGTCTCCCTGCCTGTTATCATTACTCCACAGTTTCCTCCAGACGTGGTGAGTAGAAGAAGGGAAAGAGAGAGGGAGTGGGTGAGAGAGAGAGAGAGAGAGAGAGAGAGAGAGAGAGAAAGAGAGAGAGAGAGACTGGGTAAGAGATACTGAGTGAGAGAGAGATAGAGACTGGCTGAGAGAAAGACAGTGAGTGACACAGAGGGAGAGAGAGAGAGAGAGAGAAAGAGAGAGAGACAGAGAACAGTACAGAGACAGAGACAGACAGTAACAAATAGATATTACAGTCATCTATGCATCATGTGCACACTAGATGAAAAGACAGCTCACAAATGCTACTGTTGATTATGCAGTTATAGATTTACACTTTATAAGTGGAAGTGACTTTATTAAGGGCCTACTGTCTTTTCTGACCTTTTCGGCTATTTTTATGTGTATAGTCTGTCTGGCTGCACCAGACACACAGACAGCAAACACACAAACACACAGAAGTCACTCCCACACACACACACACACACCCTTAGCTCAGGCTAGAGGAATGCCATCGAAAATAGAGTGAGAGTGAGCGGTGGCCTGGGGGTGGGGGGTGGCGGTGGTCATGTTTGTTTTCGAACGTGAAAAAAAAGAACTACAAGTGTATCAGAAGGGACGGAGTGCGCCAGCGAGACATTTACTTTCAAAAGGGCATTTAGTGCTGCAAAGAGTCCATAATGACATTACACTCAGACACAGATTTAGACCCACTCTTTTAACAGGCCCTGTTATACAAAGTGAATTATCCATTTTACACACCCAACTTTTTCTCTCTGTCTCTCTCTCTCTCTCTCTCTCTTTCTCTCTCACTCTCTTTCTGTCTCTGTCTCTCGTTCTTTTTCTCACACACACACACACAAACACACACTGGACATTGTAAGACATTCACGCCCACACGCCCACACACTCCTCCAGACAGAGTGACACAGGGTCAGGCAGACACTCTGACTCATAAAGTGGACCATTCTCTCACAGCCGGGCAAATTCCCTTCCGATGCCCATAAGTCCAAATTACCGGCAAATAATGCAGTCAGGTGTTTTCCACTAATCTCCCATTTACTTCACATGAGTTACGGCAGACCCGCGTCTCGCCGAGTGAAGTCACAAAGTTACTGCAATGTACTGTATTGATTGCGATATGATGCCATTTGCTCCGCGAGGCTGTTCTGGGACCTGTAGCGATGACTAATGTTTTTAACTGGCTGGCCATAAGGACGGCAGAGACCACTGATCCCCAGTCTGCCCCAGTGACATCACCAATGGGAGAGTGACTCACCAGAGGTCGTGGGAGGCTGGGGAGCATTCCGAGACAGATCACTCACCTGCTCCATGGCAATATGGGGACAAAGTGTCAACGCGCTCTTGTGCTGTGTGTGTGCTTTTGTCTGTGTTTGTGTGCATGCTTGTGTGTGTGTTTGTGTGTGTGTGTGTGTAAGTGGGAGTGTGTGTGTGTGTGTGTGTGTGAGAGAGAGAGAGAGAGAGAGAGAGAGAGGCAGAGAGAAACAGAATATGTTAGGCAGTGTGTGTGTGTGTGTGCGTGTGTGTGCGTGCGTGTATGTGTGTGTGTGTGTGTGCACGCACGCATGTGTGTGAGTGTGAGTGAGTGTGTGTGTCCATGTTTAGTGACACATTAACTCTCTCCAGTGGCCCCTTCTGAGCAAGGAATTCCTTATCAGTGACATCACAGGCAAACAGGTGAACGGAAAGAGGATGTTTTTCCAGATTTCCAGTTCTAGTTTCCAGATAAGGATATTCTGGCCAACTCCACACTACGGAGTATTGTCCCACAACAAGAAAAGCTATGTTACTGTCAGTCTGACATTTATGCGTGCACACTATTCAACACGTGACAAAAGTTCAAGGACACACTGTATAAGACCGTTGCATGAACAGTCTTAAAAACAATCTGTGCAGACACAGTATGACTAACCTTCAAATGAATGTAATCCATTGAAGGGAAAAACAATTAGTCAGGTACCCATTCAAGTTATTCACATCAGTTAGGCACACTTTATACTAATTCGGCTTATCAAGATGCCCATCAGCAGCCATTTTAGACTGTGAAGACTAATGCTAATTTCAGGTGTTCCTAAATCAAAATATTTAGTCAAATAACTAAAATGGACATGATAACATGATTGACATGATAAGATGTAAACTTGGTTATTGGTTGTACTACAACTAATGGTGGGCAACCTGGTTTGAAAGCCCACAATCTGGTACTATGTATTTGTTCCAGCCATTCTATGCATACGTCATCAGAATCAGTGGTTTGATTGGTTGTAGCTCTGTCTGGTAGTATACAGAGGCCCATTGATCCCACCTCTGAGAACTTCCTGTCTATGGGATCTTTGCCAGACCAAACTCTGTCTACGAGCTTGGTGCGACAGCCAGGCTAAAATAGCACAACTTTTCAGCTACAGCACTTGGAGTTATTTAATTTAGTGCACAGGTAGAACCAGGTGATTTGGAATATGGTGGTACCAAATTGTAGCTTCTGGTTGCACATCATGGCCTACAGCAATGTTGTCACTCAGCAGATGTTAATATCAACAACTGTCCTAACCTACTTTTGGAACAGACACAGGGCACGTGTGGTCGGTAATGTTCCACCCTGGGGGACGGACACCTGACTTGGTGGCCAGGGTGTCAGAGCCACCGCAGTCTTTGCTCTCTGAGGTGAGGTGGCGCCTACTTTCCTCACCACATCCCGCAGTGTCTACCTAATTCTTGAAACGCGTTCACTCGTGCAAGAGCTGCCGACGCGTCACACGGAGGGGGGGTAGGGTGGGGTTGGTGGTGGGGTGGGAGGGTGGGGTGGTGATCTGGCTAAGTGATGGCATGAAGGTTAATTGCGATCATCGCTTGGATGCACTTTAATTACTGTTGTCTGTGGCACGGATCTATTTTTAGTTCCTATCTCCTCACGGTGACTGGAGCCTGGTTTGTGGGCAGGCAGACGGTGCTAATTAGCTTTTTTTTTTTAAAAAAAACAAAACAAAAAACAACAAAAAAAAACAACAAAAAACAAAAACAAGCTATGCAGACGCGAGGAAGAGGAGGAGAGGAGGAGAAAAGGAGGAAGATTGAGGACTGCATCATTAAGACACATAAAGGTGCGAGATGACACGAAGAAACCACACCTGAGGGCAGAAAGCGAGACAGAGAGAGAGACAGAGAGAGAGAGACACAGAGAGAGAGAGAGAGAGAGAGAGAGAGAAGCAATGAAACGGAGCCACACCTCACCCACAAGAGGGGCTATCCCAGTGAGCTCACGTCTGTGTCAGACTGCTACGTGTGTGTGTGCATGTGTGTGTGTATACATGTTGTGACAGTGTGGAAATATGCCTGATTAGCCTATATATGGAATTTGGAATAATGGAATTTTACTTCATTTTTATTATTCTTCTCTGTCCTTATCTGCAAAAGGCAATAACAGTTAATTTGATTTATTAATTGTGTGCACATATACATGACCAAATATGTGTGTATCTATCTATGCATGTAAGAGATCTTGCATGTATTTGCGAGTTGGAAAAGTAAATGTTATAGGGCTTGTGTATAGATTTGGCTCACTCTTTATTTGGATTGTCTAATAGATGGTTCTGTAGATGCTGAACCAATTAATAAACCATCTATTAAAACTTAGTATATAACTACAGAATTCCAGGGAATTACACGGTGCATGGAAACTGTAGCCTAACTGTTGTAACTGTGTAAGTGATTGCTAGGCTGTTGCTAGAAATCAGAAATGAAGTGGTTACTATGTTAGTTGCTATGATAAACAGTGCAAGTGAAGATAATCATTTTGGTTGCTATGGAAACTCACATAATTGTTTTATTTTAATGGTTGCCATGTTGGTTGGCTGGAGGCATTGTAAATGACAGTAGACAGTTTGACATGGCTTAAGAGTTAGATAGTTTATTAGTTTAAATCGCTAAATTATTTAATTGTAAGTTCTTGTAGTGAGGACTTTTATTTTGAAACAGTTGTAGGCAGAGGAAACAGTTGGCTGGAGACATACTTGATGACAACCACCAGTTTGAATGACTGAATAGTTAAATAGTTCAGTAGTTTAAATAGTTCAGTTATTGAATAGTAAATTATGGTAGTAATGACCTTTATTTTGAAACAGTTGTGGTCAATGGAAAGAGCTTAACAGTATATGTAGTTCTAGAAAACCAAATTGTATGTGAAGCCTGTTACAGTTGCATTACTGCAGCTGGTCTGAACACCTGGCACATGATTCTAAGTGCTTAACAGCCCTATTGTGATGTCGCAATGTTAAGTCTATGGGAAAATTTAGATTCGTTTTTAATTAATATCTCAAAAAGTATAAATGTTACAAAAAAGACAAATATGTTGCCAGATTGCCCTGTAGAAGATCTGCGCAACACAGTTTGAATGCAGTTTGCACATTAAGTGCTTTGAAATGCATGAATTAATGGTTAGGAAAATAAAATAAAAAAAACAACAAAAAGATTTCAAAGAACCGTACAGTTCATTTGTAATAAACAAAATAAAACCGAATTTCAACGAACCATCTCTAAAGGCTCTGTGGCCTATTCAAATAAAGTGTTACCTATATTTGCATGTTGGGAAGTTCATTTAATAGGTTTTATATGCATTGGGAAATTAATTTAATAGGTCTTGTATATATTGCCATCTTAATTGTCTTGCATGTATTTGTGTGTCGGAAACTCAATGCCATAGGTCATGTAGACCTACGTATATATGCGTGTGTTGAGAAGCGAGTGTCTGTGAGGGCTTTGAGATGACAGGGATTCCGGTTAGCTTAATTCAGCTAAATGGAGGTCTTTATAAGTAAGAGTGAAATGCGGAGCAGAGAGGAGATTTATGATGCCTGTCCAGACTGATACACAGTCACCGTCGAGTCTTGCGGAGTCACGGCCCTCAGGACACTGAGGTCAGAAGTGCAATAAAAGACTCACACACTTTTGACAGCAGTGCTAACAGCAACCATGTTTATTATTGTGCCTTTTTTGTATTTATGGCTCTTTCCCCCCCTTTTTTTGTCCCATTATCTTCAGCTATCTCTCACACGATCTGCCATTCTCTCCCTCTTGCCTTTCCTTCGCTGTCAGCACTTCTCTTCACAGCAGTCTCCATTTGACGGCTTCCTCATACAACACCTTTCCCTGTGTTGCCATGGAAACCCTCACAGCACAATACTTTGGGTGTGACTCAGTGGTCAGCACAGGTGGTGTTTATGTTTTGATGCTGTAGTACGTTCGGAGCAAAGTGCGTTTTTCTTGCGCAGCTGAAACACGTTACCACAGGTGTTGAATTTTTCTGTTTGTTTGGTCTGACAATTTGAATGGGCTCCAATCAGTGATTGGTTGAAAGACAGTGGATCGTGCTTCATGATAAGACGTTTAACATGAGGTATCCTCTGGCAAGTTGAGCTCTGCCCCCCACCACCCCCACCACCCCCAGCCCCCACTCCACTGTGTGTGTGTGTGTACAGAAATGTTGTAATGAACAGTAGGTCTGTGTTTGTGTGTGTGAGTGTGTGTGTGTGTGTGTGTGTGTGTGTGTGTGTGTGTGTGTGTAAACAATGAAATTGTAGTAAACTGTTGGGGTGTATGTACAGTATGTCTGTATGTTTGTGTGTGTGTGTGTGTGTATGTGTGTGTGTGTGTTTGTCCCAGGGAGCAGTAAGGCCGCTGTGTTGTCTTGTGCACTGCTCACTGCATGGACCTGGTGGGTGTCATCTACGTGTGGCTGTGGTCAAAGCTTCAAAGTCCGCATGTGAAGCGAGACAGATTGTTGGCCGTGTTTGCGCTTGAGCTCACTGCGGAAACTGAGTTTGGGAAGAGGAGACAGATGAGACAGTGGGAATAACAAGTACGCAAGACAGTAGAACGTCAGCGAAAAAGAGAGAGTGATGTTGAGAGTGTGTGTGTTTAGGGGGAGGTGTGTGGTGGGGTGTGTTTGTGTGTGTGTTTGCACTGTAAGTGAGGGAATACAAAAGAGATACCTGAGTCTTGGCGGAAGAAGTGGTAGATCCCAAGTCTTTCTTCGGTAATGGAACCCTACGCTGGAACAGGAAGACACCTGGGAGGTTTGATTACACACAAATAGCAGGCAGGAAGCACAACGTTAATGCCTTAGACATGTCCGGCTGTAGTCCAGTGGTGTGCCGGTTTGTGCATGTCTTGCTGTGAGTGTGCCCATTGTGTGAGGCTGTGAATTGAATCAAGGAATGAGTGGGAGTGAGCACACGTGTATTCGTGTGTGTGTGTGTGTGTGTGTGTGTGTGTGTGTGTGTGTGTGTGTGTGTGTGTGTCAGCGTGTGTGTGAATCTGTTACATCCTTTATTTCTATGCCACAACGCCCCAACGGATGCAGCTTCCCCACACGCTTTTTCTTTTTTTATTGTTTCCAACTAGCCCAGGATGCAAGCGCTTCAAAGGTAAACCAACAGGCATCTCCTTGACTAGAGTAAAGTAGATCGAAGGAGTGTTGTTCTTCACATGCAGAGAGTTGCATATTAAAACATGTAATGAGATAAGGTATGTTCAGCCTGTAGCAGTAGTCTCTCCTGGCTCCTGCTGACGAGACATTCCCACTCTTCTTCATGAATTATTACTTTAAATAATACTTAACATACTTTAAATAAACACGCTGCAGTCAGCCACAGTGTAGCCACACCAGTCCTCTTCCAGTAAGACTCATTGGCCAGTAATTGCTTCACATTTCATAAGCGCCACAGGGGAAGTCCAATTAGTGGTTAAGGCTTTAGCATACTGTACGTAAGTAAGTACATTGAAGCACACAGTGGGGGTATCAACAAGGTGCAACATAGTTCAACGAAACCGGACAACAACATACGGATTAAGAATATGTGGGTGGGTGGGGTGGGGTGGGGTGGGGGGTTAAAGTGGCGGTTAGTTCCCAATTCCAATGCCATCTCTTTCCCACCCACCCCCTGTCTCTCTCCAATTTCTCACACATCTACTTAAAACTGAAAAAGCCCCCCAAGTATAAATTAAAGAGATACTATGCGACTTTAAGTGCCTTTTCTCAACAGAGCTACCCCTGGTGTCTCCACGTAAATGGACACATTTTAATAAAAATGGACTGTTTTCCCTTCCCCTCACCCTGTGCATGTGTTTTCAACTCAACTGAAGAGAGTAACCGGAAAATGCAAAAGTAGTTATGTCCACTGAGGTAAGTAAACAGAGAATTTTACAATTTAACATGATCCTGCTTCTCACGATATCCGAGACTTTCTAGTCTCTAGTCTGAGTCTGAGGGTGCTGGGGCGGACACCCAGATATTGCAAGCGTGGTATTCTGTCCACAGACAGCAGAGGCGGTCAAGAAAGCCTTCATCCGCCTGTTAATGACTCATTAAAGCATCTACCGACTTATGAAGATGATTTATTAACTGGAAAAAGTTGCATAGTGCTGCTTTAACAAAACAACAAGTTTACCCACATCCTCCCAACCAGTTCATGTTCACCTCAGCGAGATTAAGTAAAGCTAATTGACGAGCAGTTCCAGGATGTTGTGGCTGACGTCAGGTGACGGTGGCGGAGGTGGTGAGAAGGTGGTGGGCTGAGGAATGGTATATGGTGTGATCCCAGGGCGAGACGTGAGATGGCTGGGAAACGCGATCGGAGCAGACGCAGGGACAGACTTGCTAATATTTATCCAGTGAGAATATGCTCCGTCCCTGATCCCCCACCCCCACCCCCACCACCCTTAGCAGGGTTGCGTAAGGCCCTGACTATGCGCCAGATCAGGCAGACAGGCCAATTAGTCACTCAGCCATACCCGGGGGCTGTGTGCGCTGCTATGGCGTGCGTGTGTGAGTGAGTCCTCCGTGTGTTTGGGTGTGTAAAGAAAAGAGAAAGGTAGACAGGGGTTGCGCAAGATTATGTGTGTCACTAACACTCACTCACTCACTCACTCACCTGTACAGCCGCCGTGCTGTTTTTTTGCTTTTTACATTCACAAGCAGTTCACAATGGTGCTGTCTGTGTTGTGTTTTTAGACACAGTCACTGCACACGCACTGGGATAAAAAAAAGTTATTTACACACACACAGGTGCGTATTAAGTTCATGCAGATACTTCACACAGACACACAGACACAAGCACACACAGACACATACACACACAGACACACACACACACATACACACACACTTTGTAAAGGTTAATGTAGCTGTTTGATTCATGCTTTTTACTGCACTGAAATTCTTCCAAAAAAAAACCCCAAAGGGCAGCTACCTTTGCTTAAGCAGATACAATTTTTAATTCATTTTAATTCCTCTATCTCCTCAATACATAAGGCTATTAAAGGCTTTCAAACCATGCACATTAAAGCTCATTCAGCTCTTTTTCTATAAGACCCATACACCTATAAAAAAGTTAGTTTGGAACAGGATCTGAACTTTCATAAAACTGTCAGAATTGAAATGCAAATGTGAGAAAGCATGGGGCCACTTTTTGTCAGCCGTAGATTTATTCAAATGGCTGTAGTGGACATCCCCTTGCTTTCATGGTCATAAACCATGAGCTCACTGGAAAGAAAGAAAATGGAATAAACTTAAATTAATTGTGGTAGCGTCAGTGATTGAGGAGATAAAGTCATTTAAAAAGTGGTCATTTTTTTGTCATCCACCCTGTATGCAGAGTACAGTGTAATACAAAATGTGTGTGTGTGTGTGTGTGTGTGTGTTTGGTGTGTGTGTGTGTGATACACTGTTTGGCTCGTTAATACTGCCAAATCAGCACAGGACATATCTAACAACACTCCCTCATATACAGCTAATGCGCAGAGCTTTTCCTATCATCATGGTCATTTTATATACTGCCGGGATTCTGCTGAATATGTTCACAATTAAACATAACCTCCGGTTACTCCACTGCGGAGGTGCATTGAGTAAGTGTGGTAAACACACCTCATGTGTGCAGTGAGTTTCAACACTGTTGAAGTAACAATGGGTGACTGAGGTGATCAATGGCACTACTGGTGTCACCGCCAGGTCAAAGCCATCTGTGTCAGCCAACATTCACTGTGTCACAGGCAACGCTCTGTGTTTGTGTGTGTCACACTTTATTCTTCAGTGTGTGTGTGCGTATGTGTATATGTGTGTGTGTGGGGGTGTGTTTGTGTGTGTGTGTGCGTACATGCATGCATGGGTGTTTTTTTGTGTGTATATGTGTGTGTAAGTGCACATTTGTGTGTGTGTGTGTGTATGTGTATGTGCATGAATGTGTGTCTATGTGTGTGTGTATGTGACTTTACAAGCACAGCACCTGTTCGCGTTTGAGAGGCCAGTGAACTCAGTGCCCCCCCAGAGCATAGCCAACAGGGTTGGATTAGGCCCCACTTCCTCTCTCGTCACCTCTGTCACTGGATCAGATAGCTGTCCGTCAACCAACACCCCCACCCCCCCAGCAGCACACACACCATTACACACTGACACACACACACACACACACACACACTCATATACACCCCAGTGGCACACACGCCATCACACACACACACACACACACACTCCCCAGCGGCACACACGCCATCACAGTTTACGATGCTGTGGAAACAAGAGGGAGCCCGGCGCGAAGCGCGGCCAAACCCAGGCATTGCCCCTAGGCTCCTGCTGCTGTCATGTGGTTTGAGTGGGAAGAGTGGATTTTCCCTCCTCTCTGTCTCTTTTCCTCTCCTCTTCCCTTGTTCTTCTTCTCTCTCTCTCTCTCTCACTCTCTATCTCTCTCTCCTTCTCTCGTCCCTAAAACCTTTGCTCCTCTTCGCTCTTAAAAACCCAAAGCCCACAGGGGGGAATTTTTCTCACCCTTCCTTCACAATCAAGGCTCTGTCACACACACACACACACACACAGCTCTTACCTGTGTCTGCTGTTGGGGTATGCTTTCTGTGTGTTTGCGGCGTGGTGTGGCTGCCATGCGTCTGCGGTGTGGCATCTTCAGAGTCGTGGCTTCCACAGACCCCCCCCCCCAGGCTCCCCATGCAAGTGATGTCACCTCGCTTACCTGTGTCTGCTGCTGGGTGTGCATGCTTTCCATGCATTTGCAGGGTGTGGTGCTTCCATAGGTTTTCTCTGCAGAAGAACATGTGTGTAAGTAGGCGTCTACAGAACTCTCCAGGTTGGTTCATGAAGTGATGTCACCTCCTACCTGTGTCTGTTGTTGGGCATGCTTACCATGTGTCAGTGTGCACAGAGTTGGTTCTGAAGTTGAAAGCTATGGCCAATATGGTGAACAATGGATTTTAACAGCCATGTGTTTGCAGTGTAACGTTTAAATAGGTGTCTACAGAACTGCCCAGGTTGGTCATGGAGAGGTGTCACCTCCTACCTGTGCCTGCTGTTGGGTGTTGTTCGTGCTTACCATGTGTGAGTGAGTTGATTCTAAAGTCTAATGTTGAGATCTGGTCATTATGATAAACAATGGATTTTAACTGGGCTGTGCCAACAGAAATAGGCCCCAGTCCCACATCACTATGCAGCGGTAGTACCCAAAACAATGCAATCTAAACTTATAGAATGTCAGACGCACAGCCTGCCAACTGCGCTTGGCCAAAGCCCTGAACTCTCCAAGGCTGTCCACTCAAGGATGTCAGCAGAATTCCATCGCCCTCACCTTGCCCTATAGGCAGCTCATCAATTGAACTGTGTCTGTAATTAAGGCAGGCAGCAGAGAATTGTTGTACACTTGATAGCACAGATGAACTTTAGACTTAAGCCATAATTTGAAAGTGTTTACTAATTACTCTAATGTCACCTGGGCAATGGGCATTCAGCTTTGTGTAGACCCTGCTTACGTGTCTGAACGTTCTGACCTATTTTCAGTAGAGAGGCAGAGTCATAGCTTGTCAAAAGGCAATGCAGGTAACTGCATGGGGCCCCCCAGGCCACCAAAGTGCTCAGGAGGATTGACAAATGTGAAACTACAGCAGTGGCAGTACAGTTTTCAATGACAGTTGTGAATTTTGTGCTGAGGCTTTCAAGGAGCTCTAGAATCACTTAGAGCGTACAGAGGGGGGAACACTCGTCAGAAAAAAAGGTGTGTCTAGGTGTTTGCATTTCTGCTTTTGGACCAACTTTATTAGCCTGATGCATCAGCCACTTTCACATTGTTTCACTTTGTGCAAAGCATCTGAAACCTCTGCATTGGCATTTGTTCGCTCCACTGTGGGCAGATACTTTCTGCTTCAAACAATCGCTACTGCTTGGTACATTAAGCTTTTACCAATACCCCTAGGAATTAGGCCAGTAATGTTTTTTCCCTCGATAAAATTCCTCAAGCATTCTTCTTGTTCTGGCTTTAAATCGTCAATTTGAAAGCTTGAAGTCAATGTCATCATTTTCAGTCCTCCATCCCTTTTCAGAGACAAAGCGAACTGAAACTTATGTTCATGCTCCCTGACGCAGTTGCTGTAGGTAAATGAAATTAGACAGAAGCACTAGTTGGCACTAGTTTAGTTTGCTGACTGAAGTAATTAGCCTACTCATTAATGAGTTCACACTAATGAATGCAAAATCAACTTTTGTTAACTGAAGTTTTGATAATATCTTAATAATTTTGTCAACTTAAAAAATGACCCAATGTGGTTTTTAAAAGGAAGTCGAGTTAAGTTGAGTTGACACAGCTAAGGCATAGATCTCCCACTGATCACAGCCATCCTGAAGTTACAGCATTAGAGGGCAGGTGATGAAAGAGCACCTGTGTGGCACAGGAACAACAGACTGGGTGAGAACGAGAGAGAGAGAGCCAAGCAACACCAGCTGCTGTGAAGTAAGACAACATAACCACATCCTCATCCAAAATAAACACACTTTGAATACCTGTGCCCTTGGCTTCTCCTTGCTTTGTCTGTTTTGGGTTCGTGTGGCCAAAGTGTTTTGGCTTGCTGTATGTTTAGTGCATTGTCCTCTAGGCTGACTGTTCATGGCTAGTGCTCCCTTTGGCCTATATAAATAAACAGTGTAGCCAATAGTGTGGGAGACTGGCTATTGTGGGTGCTAGTTGTTGTATCTGAAGCAGGATATGACAAAAGCGCGATTTAACTTTGCTGACCCCTTTTTAAGGCAGGACTGTTAGCTAAATGCAGTGGTGGTGGTGGTGGTGGTGCTGCTGTCACTCATAACAAGTGAGAGAGTCACTTGCGTACTGGCCAACAGTCACGCATGCCGGCGGCAGGAAGTTGCCCGTGTAAACAGGAAGAGGAGAGGACGGTGGATGTGACGAGGACGCGGGAGTGGAAGTGAAGCCAGACAGCTCAAAGCGCAGCGGACACCTGTGGCCATGTCTGCATCCTATTTGGATATTTTGGCATGTTCTTACAATCTCATGTTGCGTTCGTGTCGGTTGGCCTGTCAGTGTTGCTCTCTCTCACTCTCACTCTTTCAAGCTCAACTCTGTTTTCTTCACCTTTCCTGTACAGATGATGATTTGTATTCATTGCACTCATGCTGTATTCATTTCACAGTCAGTTGTTTTTATAATTTTACTACAGTTTCACTGTATTTCCTCCAGGATATTTTACAATCTCATTCCTCTGGAGTTCTGCTACATTTTTTCCCATTATCTTTGACAACCACACTCCAGTTGTACAGTTGTACTTTATTTTCTCTTGTGTCTTTTTTACGACCTCATTCCGCTTCAGCTGTGCTGTATTTTCTCCCGTATTGTCCTACTGATCTGTCTCCTCTGGCCTGATGGTAATGTGTTTTGCTGGCAGTGTCAGCCAGGCCCACATGCAGGAGCGTGCATGACACGAATATCAAAGGTGGAAGTCCCCTCCATCAGACAAACCCTTCTGAAAAGGCAGAAATCCACGGCAAGCCTGGCCTGGCCATTTCAATGAACTTCATTACTGCCTCTTTCTCTCTCTCTCTCTCTCTCTGTCTCTGTCTCTCTTTCTGCTTCCCTTTCTCCCTCGCTCTCTCTGTGCACCTCTTGTTCTCTCTGCCTCTTTCTGGTTCTGTGTGTGTGTGGTATGGCAAGAGAGAGAGAGCATGCATGTGTGCATAGTTGCAAAAGTTTGAAAAGGGCAGGTAGTGAAATTGAAAAAAAAAAAAATCCAAGTACATAACTGACAAAAAACATGGACTCGTCCAAAACAGACTGTAGACGGACGGCATTCTGTCAGTCAGTGTCTTCTGCAGCAGACAGGCAGCATCTCTAGTGCAACATGTGCTAAATGCCTCTCCAGTCTGCCATCCGTGGGCTCCGTCCCTCCCTCTCCTCCTCCTCCGGCTGCCAGCGAACAAGACACATTCCTTAGATGCCTCTCCTTTCAGGTCACTCACTCCCTCGCTCTCTCCCTCTTCCTTGTCTTCCCTAAATCCCTCCTCATGATTCACGGCCGTCCCTTCCCTGTTGACAGCACTGTGCTGAAACATGAACAGCACAAAGAGAGAATGGGCTTTCTGTGGGAAGCGCCCCAGACCAAAGGCAAGGGCCAAGGCTAACCTAGACACGCACACTTGTTGCTGCATCCACTCACAGTTCATGTCCTGTATGTCCACATATATGTGTATGTGAAATTGTACAGGGACTGTGAAGATGAATTTCCCTAAGGAGACAACTAAACTAACTAGCTAACTAACTCCCTAACTAACTAACTAACTAAGTAACACTACACCTGTCTACAGTCCAACCTAATTCTTTTAGTCTGTCTCTCTGACTGCTTGTCTGTAGTGGAGGAGTTTACCCACCTCTGAAATGAAGTTTACCCACCTCTCATCAGGGTTTATCCACATTTCAATAGAGTTTATTCATCTAATAACAGAGGTAAGGCACCAAATACAACTTTCTAAAGTTCAAAAATCACACTACATCATCTATGTATATTCTATATCTATGTTCAGACGTGTTCTAAATGTCTTTTTAAAACATCTGATGCCGCACAGTGCACCAAATTCATAGTTTACCCACCTCTGTTTTTTTTTTTTTTTTACCACAACACACCTCTCACTGACTGCCTGTCTCATTTGGTACTGGTTCAGTCATTCTTCAGATGAGTGTTGTAGGTCATGAGCAGGAGAGCTCGATGCTAGCATGCTTTGCTACACTGTTTCATGAAAGTTGATTGTAGCTTTGGCAACACAGATGCTAGTGAAGTGTTGATGGAGACAAACTAGACAGCTGAGTAGGAGATTTGGAAGTGCAGTAGGTGGATGAATGACACATGGTGCACGTAAAACCATTGTGTTGCCCCAAAACAAACTTATTTTTAATGCCACATTACAAGCTATTGGGTCACTAAGCACCTATAAAAGCACACACACGCATATATATATATATACACACATCCGCCCAGGCACACACCTACAACCACACTTTTTTTTTGTGTATCACACCTTTGCATCTTAACACCATCCGTGTCATACCATGTAGCAGGCGTAGGGACTTGCCACATTTCCTGGAAGTGTCTGTCGTTTGAGGAAGCATCGAAGGCGTTAGCGTGAGAAGGCTGTAATAAACGGCTCCATTTAAAATAAAGTTATGACAGTCTGACTGCCCACTGATGAAAAAGACAGAAAAAAAGGGGAAGAAAGACTACTTTTCTGCTCAGTTTTTTTTTAGTATGTGAATGAATGGGCAACCAAAAATAACTGTGCTTGACTTTAAAGATTTCTGCACGTCATCTAATTCTGAGAGTCTATGAATTTACCAGATTGTTTTATTAAAAAAATAAGCAATGTGTACGTTAATGTCTAGCAAAAAATATTTGGGACATAAACAATAACTGTTCACAACATAGTTTGTTAGAAAAAAGGGTAATGTGACTATAGTTTGTCATTGATGTGTTCATCACTGCATGGGCTGTCTTGTTCGACTAACTAAAACCACGTTCAGCTTTAATTTGGAAAGATATCAGCTAACTGTCATCACATTATATGCCTTGAGTATTGTTTTAAATGTAATGCTTTCCATTCCCTATTTTTAAGCGCTTCATTTGTTGACCAGTAGTGCTGAACCCTTTTAAATAGAAAGCCAACAAAGAAGGCAAGGCCAGTGGCTAGTTAAAAATTGAAAATCACAAAGTGTAGCAAAATTTATGCAAATCGTTTCTATCTTGCCCTACCCCTATCCCTCTCCCTTTCTCTCTCTTTTTCTCTCTCTCTCTCCGCCCTCTCTTTCTATTAGTAGTGGAAAAGCCCCTGAGGTGAACACATTTGTGGGGTCTTGGGCAGAAGCTGGTCTTCACAGCCAGTAATTAGTTTAACGATGGAAAACCGTGGAGCTTACATGACCACCCTAATTTCTGAACGAGTGATGGAAATCTCTTGTTTGTTCACTCACACACTCTTGTACAGCAACACCCACATGAAAGAAAAGAGAGAAACAAAAAAAGAGTGAAATGAAAATGATGATGGATATTTAGAGCCAAGTTAATGAACTGCAAAGACAAAGTGTAGTTTTCTGCAGCTCTGTACATGTCTTGGAGAAGAACATAAACACAAACAGTTAGCATGATCATTACATGAGTCAATAAACGTTTAAGACATGCAGGCACAGTGCACAAGGCACTGGGAAACATGTAATTCTGAATGATTACTGGACTGCCAGCACCGCAATAGCATGCTACCACGCAGGAAAGTACACTTTCAGCAAGTGCACCACTCCACTAACACACACTTAGCGCGCTAGCCATGTACTTAACACTGAAGAAGCCTTCTGCTGTGCTTTCAAGCACTCACTTTGAGCCCATAGCCCCCTCGACGAGTCTGATTTACCACTTAAGACAACATGAAGATGACACTGCGGTGTCAACAACAATCTTAAAACACTTTCAGTCTCACTGCTCTGCTGTAAGACGCTGGTCCACGCTGCTGACAAGAGTGACTGCGATCCCTGTAAATACGCCAGAAGACAGGCCACCGTCAGAGCACACACACACTGACCTGTGGGGTCTACTTTGGAGGCGGGTGACTGTCAGCTGGAAAAAAAAAAGACCCTTATGATGCTCGTAATTTATGAGAGGAACAAAGGATCAGAGAGAAGAACAAGGAAAGGATTGAGACATTCTGGAAAGATTGAGAGAGGGGGGATTGGGGGCTTTAAGGTCTGTGAGGGCCTGAGGCAAGCTTTGAGTACTTGGATGGGGAAAAAAGACAAAAGTCATGGATGCTGTTCTTAGATGTCTTTTCCCTGGAATGTTTTTTTTTTTCACTTCTTAAGTGGATCACAGCGAATGGATTGAACAGAATAATAGACAGATATATGAAGTGGGGAGAGAGGGCAAGAGCGAGAGAGAACACGTGAAAAGCAACAGATGAGAAGGAGTGAAGAAAATGATGGGAGAATGGGGATGAGAATATGAGTAAGAAAAAAAAAGAACAAGAGAGAAAGAGCAAAGGAGAGAGAGAGCAAAGTAGAGTGAGAGAGAGAGGAGGAGAGAGGAGGGGGGGTAGAATATAGGGCAATAGAAGGCTCTGCAGTGTTCTAACCAGTCATGTGTGAGGGGGAAATTCCTGCTGATCCCGAGCCCTTGTGGTGTCAGATCAAAGAGACTTTAGCGTGCGCTGTACCTGCAACGCAGTGACACCTGCCAGGGACTGCAGCACCGCCCCCCCCCACCCCCTAGTCAAGAGGGACAAAGACCAGACAAACCCAGACAGCTCTCTGTCTCTGTACCCCAGACATGCCACATGCGTGCACCCCACTGCGCTTGCTTGACTAAAGGTTGACATGAGGGGGGGGGCAAAACCTTTCGCAGACGTTCTTGACAGTCATCTGTGCCATGCCCTATAGGAAAGAATGTCTGTAAATCACTTGTGGTTTCCTCACCATTACTGTATAAATATGGACACGTTGGATGACACAGTAACCAGTTTTTTCACATGTCTAGAAACAGTGGGGAGAAAAAAAAACACTACGGTATACTACGGGCACAAGACAAAAAATGGGAGGAACCACACCCCCGTGTAATCATATAGAATTACCAAAATATGTAGGCCCTAAAACATACCAAAAACGACACCAATAGCTCCAACTTGTCTTTACATGTGAACAGTGGGTGCTATTACCTGATGAAATGTACTATAATGATTGTTCATGACAGAAAACACAGACACAGACACTCAGACACACACACACACACTCACTCACACACTTTCTTGGCAATCTCTGCCAGCTCTCAGTTTCACCAAATGCTTTTAATGAAGGACAAAGGTCAAATAAATGTAATTCTTCCCTGGATTTAGCCGTGATGCCCGCACGCGGAGTGACAGGGTGACGGCAGACATCGACAGCACTGAATTACACTCCTCTCTCCCACCCGGCCAATCATGGCTCATTATCCAACATGACCTTTGACCCCTGGCCATCCCCCTGATAATAAGGTGTTAGCACCTTGTCTGGCCCACACATTCTGTGGCTGACCCTGACATACACACACACACACACCCACACCCACACACACCCACACACACACACACACACAGCCACTCCTGTGAGCCTCAAGACATTTCACCTGCCTGGGCCGCATACCGACACACAGACACAGTGATAAAATCCCACTGGGAACAAGAATTCCATTGAGAATAAACACATTCTCACACATGCACAAGCACACACACATTCACACACACACACACACACACACACACACACACACACACACACACACACACACACACACACACACTCACCACCTCCACCCTTATGCACCTATACTCATACACACATATGTGCACACTCAGTCTCTTTCTGTCTTGCCTTCTCATACACATACATACATACACAGAACCACACACATACACACACACTTACTGTACCACCTCCACCCTTACACACCTATATATGCTCACACACACTTACTGTAGATAGGAGAGATATTTCTCACTCTCTTTCTCCTCCTTTTTTACACACACACACACACACACACACACACACACACACACACACACACACACACACACACACACACACACACACACACACACACACACACTTTCCTCCACTCTCTCTTACACACACCCCAAGTGACCAAGACCAAGTATGCGAAGACAGCAGAACGTCAGAAGTATGCAGCAGAACTGATTGCACATTGACTTCACATTACACAGCCCAGCAGGCAGAACGACACACACACACACACACACACACACACACACACACACACACACACACACACACACCTATACACACTCACACACAGACCCACACACACACACTAACACACACATACACCCGTAGACCTACACACACACTACTACACACATACACCCACACACACACACACACACACACTACAGGCAAAGGCCTCCAGACAACTCCAGAGCATGAAGGGACACGTGGCCAGATCTGAGAGGCGAGCAGCCAGCCAAGAGCAGAGCGGAGCGGAGCAGAGCAGAGAGAATGCCCTTGATCTGCGGGTCTCCATTTCACTCTGGCACGTGGAGGCACCGTACTCTAGCTTAAGGACCTCATATTTGCAAATATGCCTGAAACCCGACTCCCCCAATGTTGCAACTTATGCCAGAGGCTGGAAAGAAAGGAGGGCTACCCCCCCCCTCTACTCTACTCTCCACTCTTCTCCTCCTGGAGCAAAACTCCCAAAACAGCCCGAGACAAGGCTGGGCTTGGCGTCTCTCTCTACCTTCAACCTACGCTACATACACTACTCTCTCATGTGCGGACACACACACACGCACACACACACACAGACTTCCTCCGTTGTCTAAAAGGCAGGGAAGCGAGGAGAAGATTATAACATGGGCCGGACGCTGCTATCACACCAAAACGAAGAGGCGTTCCACTTTGTTCCTATTTTAAAATTCACAGTGGGCAGGTACGAGAGACTGACTGATACACTTTTGGAAACTCTGTAAATATGGAAACTCCTGCCTGCTGTGGGGGGGTTGACATCAGCATAGGAAGGAGGGGGACAGGGGGTGGGGGGTGGTGGTGGGGGGGCGGTGGCTGCTGCTGGCCCCAATGTGCTAGTGGCAATACAATAGAGCACAGAGCAGCAGCAGATCTAAATGGAAACATCATCATCACTCTGACCAAGTGAATCAGTGTTTACACACCAGCTGCCATGGAGCGTGGTCAGTGGTTACACAGGGGGGGAGTGGTGCATGGCCCTGAGATATGCTTCTGTTTTAATTGAGATAAAAAACACACACAGAGAGGTTTCTTTAATGGGGTTTACGGAATTAAATTATGGCCCCACCTCGGCCATGACGTTATCAGTGTGCTGTGCTGCTTAGTAATGATGTGATTGGGGGAGAAAAACAGGGTCTTCCGTTTCCCCTCTTTTTCCTACCATGGTTGTGTGTGTGTGTGTGAGTGTGTGTGTGTGTGTATTTGCATACAGTCACAGCTTTGTGATACTACGCAGGTTCATGAAGACAGAAAAGGTCTATGGTGGAAGAAATGGCTGTGGCATCTGTCAACGGAAGGAGGAAAACATCAGAGTAGTGTACGTAGCTTCTTCCTGTTTTTTCCCGCTGTCAACTTGTGACCTGGTTTCATTTCGACTGGTGTTGTGTCTTTAAGCGCATAGCCACAGGAACATGGAAAAGTTTATTAATTTCATGCCATTATTCGGGCCCAACCAAGTACTGAGGGCATCAACACGAACCCACTTTTCAAAAAGACAATAATTCTGTATTAAAATTTTTTATTTGTCTGATTTAATATTCATTCTAATACTAACGTAATTCATCAACCTAATTCATCAATATATAACTGTACTGTATGCCATTTGTCCTCCTCTGTGTTCTTTGCTAGGTATCCACCCATCTATCCATCCATTCATCTAACCATCCTTCCATCCATCCATCCAACCATCTATCCATTCATCCATCCATCCATCCATCTATCCACTCATCCAACCATCTGTCCATCCATTCATCCAACCATCCGTCCATCCGTCCATTCATCCATTCCATCCATCCATCCATCTATCCATCCATCCATCCATCTCTCCAAGCATCCATCCCTCCAGCCATCGATCCATCGATCCATCCATCCATCCATCCATCCATCTACCCATCATTTAATCTATCCATTCATCCATCCATCTACCCACCCATCCATCCAACTATCCATCCAATCATCTACCCACCCACCCATCCATGCATTCATCCAACCATCCATCCATCCATCCCTCTTCTCCTCCATTCATTTATTCCCCTGTAGTTAGTGTAAACGGATGCTGATATCCGGCCTCCCTTCATCTGTTCTTATATTCATATTGAATTCATGCTCCCGTGTGCAGCTGCCTCATGCTTGTGCATTGTGCTGTTTGTATATTTAGCCGCTGTGTTCATTTCCTCCACTGTTGACTCGGGAAAACACAAACAATGCCGTCCACCCCCTCCTCTTCCCTTTATTCCCTGCCCTCCCTCTCTCTCTTTCTCTCTCTCTCTCCTGCTCTCTCTCCCTCTCTTTGCCCCTCTCTCTCTCTCTCTCCCTGTCTTCCTCTCCCAAACTGTAAGACCAGGCCTCCTGACTCCCGCCATTCGTTTCCAATGGAAGGAGTTTGAGAACGCAATGGCGGTGTGATTCACAGCCAAGCGGTGACGAGGTCGGCCATTGTTTCCTACCGCTGCCAGGGCCTCCAGAAACAATTGAGAGATCAAGACGCGCCTTCCCCCCAAACAGCAGACCCTGTGGAGGGGCAGAATTCCCCACACTGCACTGCTGTTGTTCATGCTGCCCCTGCCCAACATGCTCCTCGTGGTTAAAAATTTCCACTTCACTACTGTGCCACCAAATGCTGACATATGCTAACATATGAAAGCAGCAGGTAGATGTTGGACACAAAATAATTATTTACTGTTGAGTGGCTGGTGAATGTTAGCACTTGTTTGACACTGGCTGGTAAAGGTTCACACTTTGTAAAGTTAACTTCCACTCCTGTTGTGCAGCCATGTATACATCAGCATTCCTGAGGTGGACAAACCAGCTTGAGAAAGTAAAACTCCTGTTGCGTATGCCTTCTGCCTACTCTTAACACAGTTGATTACACTAATTAGCTTCTCTACCTTGCTGACGAGTTGTGCTCATAAGGATGAGCTGGTTCAGTGAATTAGCTTGAACAAATATGAGGCAGAACTTTTACTTTCTGATACAATAAACTTTTTCATTCAAAACTTAAACTGGCAATTAAGTGTTTGCCAATGAAGTGTATGAAAAGAATAGTAAATTACAACCTATAGTACTGTGTATAAAGCTATTCTGTTAACAACTTGCTAGGGCTGTGATATCATGTGTGGTGGTGACAGTTGGGGCAAGACCTTAACAACATTTCTGAGATGCTGCCATTGAAGTGAATTTAGGAGTTTGGGCTACTGGGTGGAGAGAGTAAATTGGCTCCATTAATCACATTATGCAGTCAGACGCAGGCTCATTTACACAGAGGAGTCTGAGGCCAGAACCAGTGTGCTCCTCTTTGGCTGGCTGACTGGCTGGCTGGCTGGCTGGTTGGCTGTGCCTAATTCTGTTAAAAGAACAGAGAGGGGAGGATGGGAGGAGGACAAAAGGGAAGAGAGCCAACCGCTACTGGGTCTGCTCTGACCTTGGCTAGGAGAAACAGTTTAGGGATAGACTCTTTAAACATCCTTCAAAAATTGGGGAGGGGGGGTCTGGGCAGGGGGTTAAATGGTGGCTACTGGTATATATATAGAATGCTGCTGAATGTCTCATTGACTTTGAATGGGCTACTGCAATGTTCGAAGGTCAAATATTTCTGTATAATGACCGCAGAAAAAGTATAATGACAGTTGTCAATGGCAACAGGATTTGTGCTTCTTTCATATCACTCCACAAGTAGTTTATTCACTTATTGCAACAGTATCAACAATAAGCTTCAATGAGTTATTTAGCAGCTGGACATATTGCTACACAACACTTAAACATTATATTTACTTGATGAACTATTTTAAGCAGAAGAGATTATGCAGAGGCAACAAAATATTTAAGAAGTTTTTAACTCTCTATTATTGTTTTTTTTTTTTGGCAAGCAGTTTTTTTGGTATAGTGAGTGGGATAATGTTCAGCAAGGCAGTCATTGTTGAGTAAGCCCTGAGAAATTCATGTAGGACCCGGACATGAAGCAGAACATTATCCCTTACTTATAAGATGGTTTGGTTAGATTTACAAGTGTGATGCCATTCTTTGGAATATCAATTCATTTTCTGTATATGCACACCCATGAAGTAGTCCCTGTTTTCTGACCGTATTTCACTTTGTATCAATACACAAAGTTTGTGGTGAATTTGAAATGAACTACAGTATAAAGATGTCACAGCTTTAGCAAATGATAGACTCATTAAACATCCCTCAAAAGTTGGGGTGGGGTCTGGGAAGGGATTAAATGGTGGGTAAAGCATGTGATTCTGCTAAACATTTTCCCGATATTTCATGTATTTCTTTCTTAAAGCGACACTATGCAACTTTTTGGAGTGAATTCCCAACATCTCTATAAATCAGTACATGCTTAAATAAAAAATTCTAACTTTTCTTACCTCGGTGGACATGACTACTGTCATATTTACCACTGATTTGAAAACCTTGCACAATGTGAGGTTAAGGGAAAACAGTCAATTTTTACTTCAGACTCAGGGTTGTATAGCAAAGTGAAACTGCAGTCAGTTAATTGTATTTTCAAACTTGGCCAATAAAGATGACTCTGATTCTGACATAATTTCAGCTGGACTGCATGCAGAAAGTGCTAAAAGTGTGCTTGAATGTGCCAAGTTCTGGGATCATCGAAGTAAATATGTATGCCAAATTTCAAAAGATTTTACCAACTGGCGCTATAGGCTGCAATAGACTCCCATGGCAGAACATTATGCAGGCTATGGCATTGGTATTATGACATCACTTGAGAGTTCTATTCCTTAACATTCCAAATTTTAAAAATGGCAGTTGGTCCAGGTGTAATTGCCTCAATATGTGCTGCCTCATTTCTAAACTGTCAAATCTCATAGCTACCAATAGAATCCAGACTTCCATGATAAAGTTTAAATCAAGTTTATAGGTTAAGGCTTTATAAGTTAACGCCGTTTAGCGGTTCAGTTTTGATCATTTAAAACTTCAGACATGCACCCTGACCAGTTTACAGTAAGATGATTAAATGTATGGCAAACTGTCCTGTCTCAAAGAAGTTTAAATAGTTGCCACATTAAAATAACACAGGTCACAGTTATATCCCAGACCCCTATGACAAAGTTTCAAGCAAGTTTATAGGTTTAAGCAGTTCAGTTTCAATCATTCAAAAACCGAGTGGAGGTTAGAGGGTAGACAGTAGAAGAAATGGACTGAGGGATGGCGTCGTTTTCAATGGGGACCGGATGAAGCCAGATTTTCGATTTTTCAAATTGGTCACCAGGGTACTGCGCAAACTGGAGACTATTAGCGTGTCTCAAATGAACCCCTGTGCACTGTGCACTGCCACATAGTGCACTGTGCGCACAGTACACTGACCAGAGCAGTGCGCGAAAATACCGTTTAGTGCTGTTTCAAATCGAACACCCACCTTTTGCACTGATAGGAAATGATGTGGGACGCCTCGGCACGTTTTGCAGTGACGAAGCACTTCAGTTCAATTTTCACCCGCGGGAATTTGATTTGTTTACAATGTGAAGAGTTAGCAATGCTGCTAACCAGCTGCTATCCACCTACACCGCGGTCCGACACCTCGGCGTAGAAATTATCCCTTTCAGTGTGCCACCACAGTGCAGATTATAGCAGTTTAAAACAGCGTTTTGACATACGACTGTGGGTCCACTCACAACTGGTTCTTCCAACTCGTCGGTTTCAGGTCGCCATTTTTTTGTTCAGGTTTTTTCGCTCGCAAGGCTAGCGTCAACGTCATTCCAGTTTCGCTACGTAGGCAACATGGCGGACGTTTAGTGCGCGCAGTGTGCATCGTTCGAGCACTGCGATTTTGACCGTTATAGGGCAGCATCCGGGGAACTCTCAGTGCACTGTATTTCAGAACAAAATTCTGCGTGAGCGCCCTATGCACTGCAATACAGTGCACAAAGTGCACAAGTGTTTCATTCGAGACACGGCACGTGACGTTAGCCAACGAACCCGAATACAATAAACTGACTAGTAGATGCCCGTTCACAAATCAGACGACATACGATCATTTTCTTAATAAATATATTTTTACCATCGTCATAAGTACAATCACGTTAACTTAAGTGGAGGGCTAATATTGTACTTCTGGACTTGATTCTTTCTCTACTAAATTTGATTCCAGGTTATCTTACAAGTTAACATGTCGAGGGAGCTAGCTAGTTAACATGTACATACAAGGCTGTCATTTAGCTTAGCTTAGCCATCTTTCGTTGGGCTTCACTTGCATCGAATGGTAAAGATCCATAACTAGATAACAACCCCTCTTACAAAAAATGCAAACTCAATGCTACCTTTGTGGGAAATGTTACTGGAAATGTTTCCCCGACATGAACAGAAAACTACACAGGCATGAGTATGGCTACGGCTTGTTATTCAGACAGTACGGTAAATTTTCTCCTGTGCGACAGAAAGTTACTCGCCGTCGCTTAGTTCGTGATGACATTTTTAGCACAATGTCAGAAAAACTTTTCTTACAAGACAATGACATGACAGATTCCCGATCGAGGCAAATACGTTTTACAGTGGTTTCTCCAGTGTCCAACGATGCCAACATCAAGGTATGACGTGCTTCCTATGTAACATTATTTCATGTCAAAGTGACGCTAAAATGAATGGAAGTCTGTGGAATGCTAAAGGCTACTGGGCCCTTTCTGGGTTTTTTTTGCCCCATGGGTGTTTCAACTTCCGCGTCTGTTCCTGACCCCTTGGGCAGAGCTCACTCTGGCTGCTATAGTGGAGCAGTGTATTGTGACATCATCAGCCTGAACATTCTACCATTAATTTCAATGGGGACAAACTGTTGCAGACAAACGACAATAACAGATGAACAACGAGAAGTACGGTAAATCTAAAGGTAGGTCACCATGCCCAAACAGGGCCGGTCATTTTAGAGTTGGAGCGGTGTCTCTGTCTTGAAAGCCTGAGGACTAGTAGCGGAGGCAAAATTTGGGTGAATGTTGAAAAATCAGAAGAAGAAGAAGGAGAAGAAGAAACAGTGGGAAAACTATAAGTAGCCCCGTTTATATGGACACCTTTTTTGAATCCGATTGAATTTAATCAGATTATTAGAATTCTACCGAACTGTTTATATGAGCCTCAAATAAAGAGATTCGCGTTTGAAGAAAGGTGTAAACCACCTATTTTAATCGGTTTGAAAATTTAAACGGTTTCATTTGAATCTGATTATTTGACTGTATATATGGGACGTTTTTAATCGGTTTCTGTAAATAAAGAGATTAAAAGTGAAATTTTGTGTCCATGTAAACGGGGCTAGTGTGTTGCAGAGCAAGCACACTTAATAAACGGGTAGAACTGTAAGTGTGCTCTTTTCCAGCACACTTAATAATAAACGATGGGAAAACTATAAGTGTGTTGCAGAATGAATCATCCCAACAAGAGGGAATAAGATGGTTAAAACATCCTTTAGAAAACTGGCAAAAAGCCAGCAGTTACTTTGTCTGTTCTGACCTTGACTGAGAGACACCGTTAAGGCTGAGATCTTCAACATGTGGTCCTTGACTCCCAGGGGGTACTGAGAAAAAGTAGGACCTAATGGCCCAGTTGTTCCAAAATTTGGTATGGTTCCAAAATTTGGCAGTGATATTAGCTAAACCTTACTATTGGACTGTAGAGGCCCAACCCTATACCTATGTTGGAATTACAGTCAAAGTCACTGCAGAGGGTCAACCAGAAGTGTTAGAAAATAAGTCTTCACCACCTCATAAAAGAGATGACAAAAATTCTTAATATATAAGAATATATAAATATATAAATATACTGTATATATATGAATATAAATATATGAATCTGCTAATGGTTATCATTTAAGACCTATGATTTAGATAGATTCTTAAGACATGTTTCAAAAGGGTGGACCATGTTCCACTGTCACCATCAAAGGGCACTGAAGAAAATGTTGGGCCTTATGACAGAACACAATATTGTGCATTCTTCTTAGGTTATCTATTTGTCAGCGTTTATCTCTGTCTGTTTGTCTGTCTGTCTGTCAGCAAAATAACTCAAAAACTCATTCTGAAATTTTGACAGTATGTCGGTATATTTACTGTCTCAAGGTGACTCTTTTTCGGTGAAAATTGGTTCATTGGTTACCTCTAAAAATTAACATAGGAAATCCCAGGGACGAAATTAACAAGGGGGGATTGAACTGCTTGGCGGAGGTCTGCGTTCTGCGAGTACTTTTCTGGTTATTAATAATATCATTATTAGTGTCACCCCCCTGTCAATACTGAGCCTTTACAATCATCCATTAGACCCCCACCCCCCCAATAGATTCTTAGCACATCCCTCAAAAACTGGGGTGGGGGTGAGGGTTAAAATGATGGGAAAAGGCCCAGGGTCCACCGTGAGGTTAGTCCTACTGACTTCTGCCGTCCAAATTGAATTGTCAGACCTGGGTTGCTGTGTGGTCTGGCTACTGTTGCACCATGACTCAGACACAGTAAACACAGTAAGTGAATTAGGGGCCAAATCCAACAGATCAAAACAATTACCCCCCCCCCCCCCTTTCCCCCCCAACACACACACACACACACACACCAGTGCTCAAACACACTCCAGTGCGAGACAGACCAGACTCACCAGACTCACACACATACCCTCAGACAGATTAACCTGTGAGCACAGGACACACAAGGAACACACACACACACACACACACAATGGTAAGCCAGACTGATATGTAGACATTACTCCATACAATCAGACATGTGTGGGTCTGGGGTCTGGGTAAAAAACCAAAGTCAAATGGTCAAAAACATTATCCAAGAAGTGTTAGTATGGCTGGCTGCCTTTTGGGGCTAGAACCTGGGTGGTTAACAGACACATACTACCTTGCATTGTACAGACATAAAGAAACAATTACAGGGACTCGCAAGTTACTCACAAACACACATGAACCCACACACACACACACACAAACATGTACACAATCATGCACAAATGCACATAAATCCATCCAACTGTGTGCACACACACACACACACACACAAACATGCACCTATGCAGAGAGGGAGAGAGACCACACACACACACACACACACACACACACACAAACATGTACCTATGCAGAGAGAGAGAGAGAGAGAGAGAGAGAGACCACACACACACACACAAGCAGCGCAGGTGAGCATTCAGGTTTAATGTGACACTGCCGGTGACAGCATGACCATGTCCTCCTGCCGTCAATCACTCAATGCATGTGGAATATAAAAGGTCAATGGGTCCCAAAATAACCCTCATGGGGGGATGTGAAAAACATCCATGTCACTTCCTGTGAATGCAGCGGGGGAATCCACATCTCTGCTGGTGACCCTTGACAGCCGTCACTGTGACCCTCCCCAGCGGAACGTGTGATCTTCTGAGAAATGGGGGACCAGGGTGGGTGTCTGGTTGGTGGTGGTCGTGGGGGTTGGGGGCTGGGGTATGGAGCCAGGGAAAGTAGGTTGGAGTTGGGTGGACTGTAGTACTCCAAAGCTAGGACATAAATCCACCTGTCATTTACAGTGAGAGACAGGCAGAGAGAGAGAGTGAAGGAGAGAGAGAGAGAGAGAGAAAGAGAGAGAGAGAGAGAGCAGAGAGAGCAAGAAACATCCACTTAAAGACAAACTGTTGTGGAATACTATACTATAAGCTTTACTTAAACTGCTAACACCATTTAATGGTATGTCCTAATTAACTTATATTTCAGTTTAAAATAGTTCCAACCTAAAACGAAAAGCATGACCACAGGGGTTTATTTAAAACTGTGTTGAACCAACATAGTGACCACTCAGGAAATACACACAAAACCATTAATTAGGTGTTTTCCACACATCCTATTTTTTTTCTAATAATATATTCAAAGTCAACTCTAAAATATGTCAGACTCATCAAAATGTCGATTAGGCTACATTACTTCGACGCCTATAATGGAGTTGGTTTTGAGGTTTTGCAAAGATATGATTCACCTTACTGTTCCAGACAAAGGTGTTTGACAGAATGTATTAGTCACTGTGGCGCACGATAATTGCCTAATCTTATCTGCATCTAAGTTGGTGAAGTACTGCCTGAGGTTCAATATTCCCGCTTGAACAGCAACCTATTAACCACTGTTTTCACCTGCGTGGTGTAAATTCAAGTGGGTAGTATGGCGCTATCGTTAACGGTACCGCAACATACGGCACAGTTGAGGACTTTCCCTTTAAGATCGCTCTGCAGCGCACCACACTTCAACCAAGGAGAATCTCCCCTTGTTCCTAATATGGACATGGCAAGCCTGCCTTAAAGGGGCGAGGGGAGGGCAGAGGAGAGGGGGACAGGCTGTTACAAACTTGAAGACTGGAGGCCGTTTCTATTTGGAAAGCAGCACTGTCACAGCATTATCAGAGTGGAACGGCACTGAGGCTTGTTCTTGCACTAGAGCTCAGGCAGGAGCGCGGACACAGCTGCAATATTGTTTTAGAGCACAGGCAAGAGGTTTTGCGCACGACGAGGATCGCTTTGGATAGGACATTCGACTTTCTTTTACATGAAGAATACCTGTCCGAACTGGATGTTCATGGAATAGATGCGCCAATTTAGACAGACAAGTGAAGAAGTTTTTTTTTCCATAAGTGCTGGAAATCTGGAATTCTGACACCTGTCAGCAAAGCAAAATTGATTTGCGCATTTTCTTTAAAAACCCACAATGGTATTATTTTATCGACATAAATGTCATTGTTCCCTAATTGTAAATGACTTAAATTTCTCTTAATGGTAAAACATACATTTTCTTCAGTGGACTACGCAACAGTGAAAATAGCGCTCCCTCTTTCAGCGTGTTAGGGGACTAACACATTACATTATATTAACCTCACTTTTAGAGAGGGCAGTTTCGCGACAGTCTTCTTACAGAGTCCACTCGTCCCACAACATCAGTAAAGGCTTGTTCGGGACACTACTCTACGCAAAAGGAGTCCTGCAAGGAGACGGTGCTCCCGGAGCGCTGTCCCGCGCGCTGAAGTGCTGAGGAGCGACCCCGTCCAGCGCGCGCCCATAAATGCCCAGCCGATCGCGGGGTCTCGAGGATGGGCGGCAAGAAGAGCTCGTGCATTCTGCTGCTCGCGGCGTTTGCGGCATTCCTGCGGCTTGGTAGCGCTGAGGTAAGATTGACGTTTGTTGTCATCATCTGGAGATGGCTTTTAACCAAGGTGCCTCTTTGCCAATCATAATGACCACAGGGTCGCACTCTTACCTGCTCACCTGAAGTTACAAAAAAATCCGTAGCACATGTTTTGTTTTTCCTAACGATAAAACATGAGTTCACACAAACTCGGTGAATGGAGAGCCACTCGAATAGGGGGTCTGTGAGAATTTACGGTATTGCAGTGGCCCCATAATGGCATCTGTCCTTCAGCTACTGTCACCTGCATGCAGTGTGCGCCCGGTTCGACACTGGCGGTGGACCCCATCATTACACTCTGTGATAAGGTCATTGTTTCCACTGTTTTTTATTAGACATTGCGTAGCGGGTACCTGTTAAACTTGAGTTAACTTGAGTAAATTGGATTTACAGCGCATTTTGTTTGTGTGCACTTCCATCACGCGGGGCGCGACATTTCGTTCAGCCCGCAATGATATATAGTTTGGCTGAGTTCCCGGGAGCGCTCGTTTGCCAAAAGCAGTCGCTCTCTCTCACGGAAAGAGCATCTTTGTCATTAAGGGTCTTTCCACCGCAACCTTCCTGCCCCAAAGATCAGAGCTATTCTGCGTTCGTAATGCACTCAGCCGCGGGTCCAACAGGGAACGTGATAAGCGAATCATTATCTTTCAACTAGGTTCGTCACTAAAATACAGCTAAATGACTGAAAATTTAGCCTATCCAGAACGGCAGTTTGTTTAATGGCAATGTGTCTTGAGTTATGATTTCTGGAGAGAGAAGTGCAGGAGTGAAGATATCCAGAGGAAAGTCAGTGCAATGATGCTGTTTGAAGCAGTGGAGTGTGTCCACATACTTAGTATATAAGTATCTGTCCTAATGAGATCCATCACCACTTAACACCATCGTCATTGTCATGCACACCCCCCCCCCCCCCACACACACACACACACCCCTTCCACCTCTCCATCGTGTCATATTCTTCGAGTGTGTTAAAAGTGTTCCCATGTGAGTTGTATTGCCAGGGGTCTATTGTATTTAATGAGCAGTTCAAAAAAAAAAACTCCACACAGACAGAGTGCAAGAAAATAGCTTAATTTTTCTGGTTCATAAGCAGGTTTTGCCTGAGGTAAAGGGTGAGGTGGCGTTTCCCTTTCACTCCACAGTAAGTGCCAAAGCCAAGGACGACGGTCATTGTTGCCGCATCTTTTCTAGGCCGCAGG
>CM059281.1:6923694-6926194 GCA_030347295.1 Setipinna tenuifilis
ACAGCCAGTCAGAGGTCGTCACTAACGGTCCAAAGGACCGGCATGACGCAGAGGAGGAGAGGAGGAGGTCACAAATCGTTGAGGAATTAGAGAGGGAGAAGCAGAAGGAGATACAAGAGGAAGTGAGGTCACAGGTTCATCAGGAGAGTCATCGTTATCATCATCAGACCTCCACACAGAGAGCAGGTGGGTGTTTTCCATGTGTCATTTTTGCTTTGTTTTTTTTTAGGTTATTGTTTTGCCTTTTTATGGCTTTATTTTGAAAGGACAGTGAAGATTGGACAGGAAGTAAGTGGGAGGGAAAGATGGGGTAGGGTTGGGAAATGACCCAGGATAGATTCAAACCTGGGTCCTCTTGGGCACTTGCCCATTCATGGTCTGGGCTCAGCTGTAACCACTGTGCCACAACCCGACCCCCACCCGCCCCCCCACCCACGTGTCAGTTTGTCTGATATTGCTTGCTGTTCTGCATTGGTTAGCTATGACCTGTTTGAGGTCCAACTCAGATCTTCTATTGACTGCGCAGGGCTCTAATTTGAGCTCGTCTGGAGTAATGTGCTCTTATCTCCAGTCCAAACATGGCCCTTAATGTAATTAGCCACACTTCCTCTAATTCTTCCCCGTGTCGCTACATACGTCAGTGGAATGGATACTCCTGCAACTTTCCATGCGCTGTCAAACCCATTTAGAGGGCAATTACTTGGCCTTTTTTATACACAACATCCTAACACACCACCACCACCACCACCCTCACCCCCCCACCCCTTCTTTCTTTTGTCCTGCAGTGACAGAGTCTCTGAGTACGCTACGGCCTGAGAATACATCCCCAAGACCCCAGACCACTCCGAGACCCCAACCCCCTCGCCGGAGACGCCGCAAGAACCGCAGGAGGATCAGCAAGACCACCATGAGAGCCATGATCATGTAGGTATAGTAACAGAGAGAGAGAGAGAGAGAGCGAGAGAGAGAGAGAGAGAGAGAGAGCAAATAGACCGTTACAAATAGTGATTACAACCATCTATGCATCATTTGCACACTACAGTAGATGAAAATACAACTACTGTAGATTTTGCTGTTATAGGTTAAAACTTTATAAGCCGAAAGAAAGAAAGAGAGAGATACCTCATTAATTCCCTTGCCAATAAAACATACTGAATTAAATTGAAATTGAATTAAAAAGACAGTGAGAGACTATGAGTATATTTTTTGTGGCATGTTAGTCAACATTGGTTACAATTTGTAATGAAAAAAAAAGTAAAATGAAAAAGATTCTTAGCTGGTCCCTGTTCATATGTCTGAAGTACTGTGTCATCTCATTCTTGTGTTTTCATTTGCTCCACCAGGGTCATGTCCTAATGGTGAAAAAAAAACCTCAGGGAAGACAAGTGGGATTCAGGGAGAAAAAAAAAACAAGAACCGGAATTTTAGATGTAGATGCGACAACACAGGCCACCCATGCACCTAGAGGGGCGGCCATCTTGTATCCGATGGGCCCCCCCCCAAGCGACTCCAGATCCATCACTGCAGAAGAAAACACCAAACCTCACAGTGCCGCCTAAGATGGCACGGACAACTGGACCTTGAAGTGACTTGTCTCCATGTACTCTATGCACCGATGCCGTGTGCAGGTCTAAGTACCAATGGCCAGTGTTTTCATTATGTCATACGTGGTTTTGGCTTCCATCTCCCTTTTGCCTGCTTCCTAGGTGGGTGGCGGCGTATTGTGGCGAATAGACATGTTTTCTGTGAAAGCCTGTACAGACACTGAGGGAGTGGGACAGATAAAAAACAAAGGCTGCCCTGCAGGAGGAACAGATCTTTGATCAGATTCCTGGTTCTAAACTGGAAGAGGTGGTGAACATGGTGGAGGTGGTGGTAGTGGTGTTGGAGAACTGGTGCTAACTCCTTCTCGGCGTCACCCAACGGATAACAGCGATGACAAAAAAAGGACCCAGGACTTTCTCTGAGACCGCTCACGGGATGCTGATGCATGCAGTGTTAAACACTCATATTACCATGCTGTTGCCTGTTATTAAAGTCAAGCCTGATACACTGGAAGTTCAAACACTGGAAATTTTTTGTGCATTCTCAAGCTGATGCATATAAAAGAAAAAGAAATAAGCCGTTTTTTTTTTTTTTGGTGTCGCAAAATGCTTAAGAATTACAACTGAACGAAAAATATCATCCCATGTTATCACATCATTAAGATAAAAGCATGCCTCGTGATATCCTATACGTGAAAAATCTTACTGTATACCTTTAACTTAAGAGGGCGACACTGAATGGGAAACAAGAAGAACATGCGTACTGTTCAAAACAGACAGTTGGTCAAGGCTAAATGCAGCCTTTTTGGACAGGGAGATACAGAGAGCGTCCTTCTCCCTTGTGACTCATGGTGCGATGTGGACACATTGGGGGGGTGGGGTGGGGTGGGGGCGGGTTGGGGGGTTGGGGGGTTGACTTTGGAGCATGCTCTCACCATTGCTTTTAGCTTGAAGAC
>CM059281.1:6936194-6943694 GCA_030347295.1 Setipinna tenuifilis
TCTTGGAACAGGAAGTGGTACCTAGCGACAAGATGAAAACACAGGAAGTACAAGCTGCGTTCCTGACATTCCAGTATTGTCTTGGTGTGCTGACACACACATGCGCTTGCTCAGGAAAATGTCTCCCCCCGAAACCCCCCCACAGCGACACACGCACACACATACACACACACACACACACACACACACACACACAGAACAGAGAGAGAGACTGCACATCAGGAGGGAACAATGGCGTTCTCTCTGTCTCTCTCACACAAAAACTGTCACAACAAAGCAAAATTAAATAAACATTAGGTCATTTGGGAAAATACCATGTACACAATTTTCTCTTACTGGAAATATGCCCTTAGGCCGCAAAATAGCGCAGACCGTAAACGTGGATTTTTGCTTGTTGTCCACGTTGTGCGTCCAGCTGTTTATTTTTGTGTGTTCAAAAAAAGTCTGCCGCATACATTTAAATATTGCTATAGTGACCTATGATATCTAGTGGACTTTTCCAATTTTCTACTCGGAGTTGAAATTTTGTCTACTCACTCCACTCGGGGCTCAACAGGTGGATTATCCACATTGGGCCTTGTGCAGATAACCGAAATGGAAAACGGCAGATATGAAATATGAAATATGAAACAGCAGAAAAAAATATGCCTCTCGCAGCAAAAAATCTGCGTTCTGTCTTCTCACGTCCTTAATAGGGTGCACCCTTTACAGTATGTGTCCTTTACCGTGTTTACTTGCATGTCATAAATGTCCATTTATTTGTCATCCCGAGGACTTACGTTTTTATTCGGCGTCACTGCTGTCGGCCTATTCCATAAAATATTAATCTTCTGGGCTGACATCCATCAGCGTATAGATGGGACATCATATTCAGATTTACTCTTCCCATGCCAGTGTCAACAACGCAGCTGTCTACAGTTTGTGTGTGTGTGTGTGTGTGTGTGTGTGTGTGTGTGTGTACTCTGGCCTTCTATCGCTCCCTTCTTCTCCTCTCCTCTCTTTTCTTCTCTCCTGTCCTCTCTTCTCTCAGCCATCCTCTCACGCTACGCCAGGTCGCCTTCTCTCAAGAGAACTCTATTACCTTACATAACCTCTCTATTACCCTCTCTGATTCTAACACACACACACACACACACACACACACACACACACACACACACACACACACACACACACACACACACACACACACACTCACTCACAAACACACACACACACACACAACCCCTCTGTCCAAGCCTCTGTTTGCTGTTTTGGATGTTAAATAACTCATCCCCTCCTCCACAAGGTGTCTGTCCAAATCGGTGTCTCTCATCCTCTCTCTTCTCCCTCTCTCAGCCTCCTCTCTGTCTGTATATCTCTTTTCTTTCTTTCTTTCTTTCTTTCTGGCTCAGCTTCTGCCTCTCTCTTTCTCTGTCTTTCTCTCTCTATCTGTCTTTCTTTATCTTTTCCTTCTCTCCCTGTCAGCCTTTATCTCTCTCTCTGTCTCTATCTTTCTCTTTCCTCTGTTTGTTCTTCTGTGTGTGTCTGTCTCTGGCCTTTTCCTTCTCTGTCTTAGCTTCTGTCTTTTTGTCTGACTCGTTTTTCTTTCTTTGCCTGTTTCTTTTTGCTCCATGTCTCTATTTCTGTCTCTTGTCCTTTTCCTTCTCTCTCCCTTTCAGCTACTCTCTGTCTATCTGTCCGTCTGTTCTCCCTGTTTCAGCGTCTGTCTGTTAATCTGTCTGTCTATCTATCTCTCACAATCTTTCTGTCCCTGTTTCCACTACTGTATCTCTTTTGCTCCCTCTTGCTACATCTCTCTCTCTCTCTCTCTTGCTCACTACATTTCCCCCTCTCATTCCCTGTATCTCTTTTTCTCTCTCTTCTCTGTCTATCTGTCTCTCACCCTCGTCTTTCTCTGTTTTTACTACTGTACTGTATCTGTTTTGCTCCCTCTCTCTCTCTCCCTTTCTATCTTCCTACATCTCCTCCATCTCCTCTCTCTCTCTGCCCCCCCCCTCTCTCTCTACATCTTCCCTTTTCTCTCCCTGTATCTCTCTCTCTCTCTCTCTCTCTCTCTCTCTCTCTCTCCCTCTCTCTCTTCTCTGTGTGCAGCTGCACTGATCCACAGGCCTTGTAATGACTCTATTAGTAGGAGTATCCAGGAGCTCATTATGGCGGGCAGTAATCCGTCACATTAGCCTCGTCTGCACATCTGTCTTCTTAAAGTCCCCCCCAGCCCCCCCCAGGCCCAACCACACTACCACCACACTACCACCACCACTTCCCACACCATCCCAACTCCCCCCCCCCCCCCCCCCCCTCCCTCAGATCTCAGATGTCCCCATCATGAATCAGCGTCTCTGATGAGCCTCCCCATTCCAGCCTGGCTAAATTAAGACTCGCAGTCCATCAAGGTGCCAAAGCATAGAAATATCATTAATGCCTCTGCGGTCCATAGAGAGAGAGAGAGACAAAGAGAGAGACAGAGAGAGAGAGAGAGGCAAAGAGAGAGAGAGAGAGAGAGAGAGAGAGAGAGAGAGAGACAAAGAGAGAGAGAGAGAGAAAAAGAGAGAGAGAGAGAGAGAAAAAGAGAGAGACAAAGAGAGAGAGAGAGACAAAGAGAGAGACAGAGAGAGAGAGACAAAGAGAGAGACAGAGAGAGAGACAGAGAGAGAGAGAGAGAGAGAGAGAGAGAGAGAGAGAGAGACAGAGAGAGAGAGAGAGAGAGAGAGAGAAACAGAGAGCTGGGTGGCCTAAAGCGAAGCATGAGATTAGCTTCTATGCTAATAGGTTTGGGCGCTGGGATATTAGGACTCAATGAAAAAAGTTTTTTAGAAAAGCTCATTACTGGTTGTGCCTCTGGTAACAGCACCTGAACAGAAACAGGCAGCTGTACTCCTGGGTATAAGTCACTGATAACAGCTGTGTGTGCGTGTGTGTGTTGGTGTGTGTGTGTGTGTGTGTGTGTGTGTGTGTGTGTGTGTGTGTGTGTGTGTGTGTGTGTGTGTGTGTGTGTGTGTGTGTGAGCAGAGACAACTATTCATAAGGGAGACATCTTGACATGGTAACACTGCCCTACAAGTTTCCAGTTTAGAATGAAAGTTGACTTAATAACACCCCTTGTGTCTTGTGACTGAATCTCTTGCTTCTTCCTATTAAGAAAGTACATAAAAACATCTCCACTATTATACCCACAACATGTTTGACTGCGGAGTATGACAACTTTGAAGGCAGTTTTCTCAGTTTCAGTGTTTACATAGTTACTCCATTTTGCCTTTATAGGGCAGAACATGCTGTCTTTAAATTATTTGTTGTTTTCTTTTCTCCCATGCTCCCTTACACAACATGCAAGGTTACATACAGGTGTTGGTCATATAATTAGAACATCATTTAAAAAGTTGATTTATTTCAGTAATTCTATTCAAAAAGTTAAACTTGTATATTGTATACATTCATTTTACACAGTCTGACATGTTTTTAAGTGTTTATTTCTTTTAATATTGATGATTATAACTAATGATTAATGAAAACCCCAAATTGAGTATCTCAAAAAAATTGAATATTGTGTAAAGGTTTAATATTAAAGACACCTGGTGCCACACTCTAATCAGCTAATTCACTCAAAACACCTGCAGAGGCCTTTAAATGGTCTCTCAGTCTAGTTCTCTAGGCTACACAATCATGGGGAAAACTGCTGACCTGACAGTTGTCTGAACGACGACCATTGACACGTTGCACAAGGAGGGCAAGACACAAAAGGTCATTGCTAAAGAGCCTGGCTGTTCACAGAGCTGTGTGTCCAAGCACATTATTAAAGAGGTAAAGGGAAGGAAAAGATGTGGTAGAAAAAAGTATAAAAGCAATAGGGATAACCGCACCCTAGAGAGGATTGTGAAACAAATCCCATTCAAAAATGTGGGGGAGATTCACAAAGGGTGGGCTGCAGCTGGAGTCAGTGCTTCAAGAACCACCATGCACAGACATGGGTTTCAGCTGTCACATTTCTTGTGTCAAGCCACTCTTGAACAAGAGACAGCATCAGAAGCATCTCTCCTGGGCTAAAGACAAAAAGGACTGGACTGCTGCTGAGTGGTCCAAAGTTATGTTCTCTGATTAAAATAAATTTTGCATGTCCTTTGGAAATCAAGGTCCCAGAGTCTGGAGGAAAATAATAGAGGCACAGAATCCATGTTGCTTGAGGTTGAGTGTAAAGTTTCCACAGTCAGTGATGGTTTGGGGTGCCATGTCATTTGCTGGTGTTGGTCCACTGTGTTTTCTTAAGTCCAAGGTCAATGCAGCCGTCTACCAGGAAATTTTTAGAGCACTTCATGCATCCTGCTGCTGACCAACTTAATGGAGATGCAGATTTCATTTTCCAACAGGACTTGGCACCTGCACACAGTGCCAAAGCTACCAGTACCTGGTTTAAGGACCATGGTATCCCTGTTCTTAATTGGCCAGCAAACTTGCCTGACTTTAACTCCATAGAAAATCTATGGGGTATTGTGAAGAGGAAGGTGCGCCAGACCCAACAATGCGGAAGAGCTGACGGCCACTATTAGAGCAACATGGGCGCTCATGATCAGTGCCAAAGACTGATCGACTCCATGCCACACCGCATTGCTGCAGTAATTCAGGCAAAAGGAGTCCCAACTAAGTACTGAGTGCTGTACATGCTCATACTTTTCAGTTGGTCAACATTTCTAGCGATCTTTTGTTGGATCGGTCTTAAGTAATATTCAAATTTTCTGAGATGCAGAATTTTGGATTTTCATTAGTTGTCAGTTATAATCAAAATGAAAGAAATAAACATTTAAAATGTATCCATTCATTGCACACAGACTGATATAATATACAAGTGTCACTTTGTGAATGGAATTACTGATATAAATCAACTTTTTCATGATATTCCAATTATATGACCAGCACCTGTACATGTCAGTGATTGATGTCAGGTACTATAACACAGTACGATGTGTTTGTTCTAGCCGTTCACTAAGTCAGCTGATTCTAATTAGTACAACTTGTTAGCTAGGTAGAGAGGAACTAATTAGCGAAACCACCTGTGTTAGAAGCATAGATGACCCAGGAACCAGGTGATTTGGAGGATGTGGTATTAGATTGTATAGCTTCTGCATCCAGTAGGTCCATCACTTGCCATGGTTAAGCTGTCGACAACTTTATTTTTCTGTTGAGCAACATGTCGCTCGGACTATAAATTAACCTTGAAAGGGAACCTTGTCTGCTTTCTATTCTCTCCCACATGTTCTTAGCATGCTACGTTGCTTTTGCACATGTAAACAGTATGCAAACAGAAGTGGAGATCTCAGTAAAAAAAAACTTTTGCTCTGCTGTTGTGGAGCCCTCCAGTCTGTGGTGATGCTTGAGCCTATGGCTGTTTCATTCAGAAAAAAAGATAAAGAAAACCCCACGAGTACCGAGGCTTTGAACATTTTTTCCTCCCAGTATATCAGTGTTGGATTTTGTTGGATTCTTCAACAAAAAAACAACCTACATTTCTACAGTTAAACTATGGCACATTGTAAGTGATGGCAAGCTACTGTGTAGTCAGGTCAAACGCTAACCTGTTGACCGTGTCAATGCTTTGCTATTTATGATAAAGGAAGTTGGAACCTCGCTCCTGAAGTATTACTAAAAGGTAATCTATAAAAGAGAAGCATTATTTCTGAAATGGGCTTGTGAAAAAAGCTAAATTGTGTACTGATCATCAGTGTTGAAAAAGCTGAGGTTATCTGGCACTTTTGCATTCCCTCTGCCTATGGACCCAACAGATGATTTCCCCATTTCACTGATCTACTGCACCTGTCTGATGATTTGTGCACTGATTGGGATGAGTTGGTTCAGGAAATGATTGGACCCAATATGTGACAGGCTTTCAGCTTTTTGAAGCCAGGATATTCACCAACCCTGTATGCAACTAAGGTTACTCAAACCTCACTCACAAACCAGGGGGAACCACCAAACCACCATTGCTCTCTCTTGCCCAGAAATGTCTCATAGTCTCATTTCTTTTTTTTGGTCAAATCTTTTCATCATGCAGTCCACAAAACAGCACACACAACATGCATGATACCACAAATCTCATGTTTTGGTAATGTACTACACTTCAAAATGTCTTTGTTATAGTACTCTTACAACCCTTCTGATTTATGAACCTAGTATTTAGAGTATCTTGTGGGTTTGGAATACAATGCTTCATTTTGACCAGATTTGTGGCATTGTGCACTGTGGTGTGTACAGTTTCAAAACAAAACAAAGTTTTGAAAAAAGGCAGTTGTACTGTATGACGAGGGGCAAAGCAAAACACTACATTCAGAACTCACTAATGCTTTTTCATAATCTAACTTTTGTGTGAAATGTTAAACTCTGTGGTTATTATAGTTAAACATGTTCACTAACTATACCTTAATGTAATAAGCAGCAATATATAGAGAAAGTTAACAAAGCTTGAGAAAATAGATGTAATATGTATACTCTTTGGTAAATACAATGCTCCTTATATATATTTTGGTCATAAAACCTAGAAAATGAACAAAAAATGTTTGGGGTGGTGGGGGTTGTGGTGTGTGTGCGTGTGTGTGTGTGAACATGTGTAAGTGTGTGTGTCTGTTGGGATGTGTGTGTGCACGTGTGAATGTGTGTGCCTGTTGGTGTGTGTGTGCATGCATGCATGCATGTGTATGTGTGTGTCTGTGTGTGGGTGTCTGCATGTGCATGGGGGGACTGCAGTATTGAATTGCACTCACTGTTTGTGCATGTGTGTGTGAGTATGTGTTCGTGCGTGTGTGTGTGTGTGTGTGTGTGTGTGTGTGTGTGCGTTTGTGCGGGCATGTGTGTTTGTGCGTGTGTTTGCGTGGGGGGTGGGACTGCAATATTGAATTGCATTTACTGTTTATCACTGTCCTTGGCCAGTGACACTGCTCTGCGCCTCTATCAGGGCCGGGAGTATTGGCTGGGGGCTGGAGCCAGGCACACGCATGAGTGGAGCTCATCGCTGACTCAGTGAGGCAGGGAATTAGGTGTTTGACTGACAGGCCTCAGGAACTGTACTACACTGTACTACAGTGATGAAGTGCAAGTTAATAAACAACTTTAAAAAAAGTTTTTTTTAATTGACTCCTAAGAACTCTGTCCATGCATGTGAAAACATTTAATTGAGGCAGTTAGCTCAATAGCTTAATGAATTTCATTTTAAATACCAGAGATTTGCCTTACAAAGCTAAATAAACAGCGCATTGGAAAACACAATCAACAGCACAAGCACTGGAAAAAAGGTGGACTGGTCTGATAACTGATATATTTTGGCCACATATTCACTGACATGGCAATTTCCCTGGCAAGACCTCCTGAAGGAATTAAGTTTTGTTTTTTCTATTGTATTGTATAGTATTGTATTGTAGTGTATTGTATTCTAAATGTTTTAAAATGCTTTTTTAAAATCCAGCCACAAATGTGTCAATATCCTTTTCACCTACTTGGAAGGACATCTACTGTACA
>CM059281.1:6948694-6951194 GCA_030347295.1 Setipinna tenuifilis
AGATTCATCTACACACCAAAACGATTACAGGGTTCAATGGTCATAAGGCATCTAATGCAGCATTGTATAAAAAGAAATCCATAAATTTAAAGAGCAGTGCTGCCCAAAAGCAGTCAAGCTGCTTTGATCCAACTTAACACCATATTACTGCAGTGGCCTCTGTTATTGAGCGAAAAGGGGTTTCAAAAGGCTACAGCTACCTCTACTGGACAAAGACGGTAAAGCAAAAGATATTTTACATTTACAGCGGCTGTATCTTTTTTCTCCATCAGGAGACTACTTCGGACGTCAGAGTGCTGGAAGTCAAGATCGGCTGTGCGGCTCTCTTCTTCTTTTTATTGTTGTTATTGTCGTTGTCAGGACATTCCAAAAGCTAGTCACACAGAAATTTCTCCAGAATTAAGAAACAGGATGCTACTCTGCTGCTCCTGTTGCTGCTGCTGCTGATGATGACAGGCAATGTGGCCTGGCGCAGACTTCTGCATTAAGGCAGAGGTGCATCTGATTCTGACACACAGTCTTGAACAGAGATGATATCAGGGCAAAGGGGAAGACAGCGAAGAGATAGCCACAGTTTCATCTCTGAAGGACTCATCTCCCTCCTCAACTCCTCCTCCTGTAGAAGACCTCGACCTCGGACAGCTAATGTACAGGTCACTGAGGCTTACTTCTGACATCTCAGAAGACGTCGAAGAACCCCGACATGGTGACGTGGCGAGAGTTTTGTTTGCCTTCAACCCCTGGCAGGGTACTGGGTGGTACGAATCATCGTCCTCAACGGCCAGGACGCATCCTGTCTGATCCTCGGCAGAGGGGCTGCTGGGAAAAGAGGAAGTGAAGAACATATTTAGCCCACCTCCTGGCAGGAAGAGCGGGAAAAGCCAAGCATGAGGACAACTCCCTATGTCAGAACAACTCATACTGTATTAGATCCACTCCTTCGCTTAGCTGAATAGGTTAGGCCTCTGCTACAGCATTTTAACCTCGGCCATAGTGCTGCTGGTACTTGGAGAGCCGAATATTTTCTAAGGTGGTACCTAAAGTTTGAGAATCACTGGTTTATTTCAACGTCCTCTTTTAGAAAAACTCATATTACAACAACTTAGATTACAGCAACTCATATTTTAATAAATACCTATGTTAGAACAACTCCCTATGTTAGAACAACTCCCTATATTAGAACAACACTTTTTTTTGCCAGAACAAGTCACATCAGAACAATTTATTCTACAACACAACAACTCACATTAGAACGTCTTTAGTTAGAACATCTCCCTCTGGTGGAACAACTCCCTCTGGTGGAACACCGGCTGCCAGAGTTCTAACTCTAACTGCCGCATTCCCCCTGAGGCTCATAGTAGAGCAACGTGTAGTGGCAATTGGCAGGTGTATTGGGGGATAGTTTGAATGTACTGTAAGATCTTTTTTTTCACATACAGTCTGTTATCTTCATGCTGGTGAGTGTTAAGAACCCATTCACAGATTTATTTTGCATAACCCATAGAGTTGTTTCAAGTACATTAAATTAAATGAGTTAAATGAGTGTGTGCGTGCGTGTGTATATGTCTGTGTGTATGGTTGTGGGAATGTGTGTGCGTGTGCGTGTGTGTGTGTGTGTGTGTGTGTGTGTGTGTGTGCGCGCGTGACAGAGATAGGGTGTATGTGCTTACTGTATGTGTGTGTCTGTGTGTGTATGTGTGAGAGTGTATGTCAATGTGTGTGTGTGTGTGTGTGTGTGTGTGTGTGTGTGTGTGTGTGTGTGTGTGTGTGTATGTGTGCCTGTGTGTGCCTGTGTGTACCTATGTGTGCCTGTGTGTGTGTGTGTGTGTGTGTGTGTGTGTGTGTGTGTGTGTGTGTGTGTGTGTGTGTAAAAGTAAGATGAAGTAAGTAAGATGAAAATGTAATTTCCACTTTTTTGACAACCACTGTGTTAGAACAACCCCCCTTGTCTAAAACAATTCTATACTGTAGAACATTACGAACACTGAAGATGACAGAGTCTGTGGCGCGTGAGAGATGAAAGCACAGTGCTTACAATATATGAGACATGCTGCAGCTTGCTGCACCACAACCACAACAAAGTTGCTTCTGTGGAAGATCTGAGTTTCACGGCCCTAACACCTGGACCACCGGCTCATTAATGTTTTGTTTCTAGGTTAATATGACACCTCCATCCCTGACTACAATCAATGTTTTCAAAACAGCAGACGACCATCTGAGGTCTTTATGTTACAGAAGATATTGGATTGTGCACCGCAGAGCAATTTGAAGGGAGATTTGCTCCTACTATTACGAGGCCTGGTTGCTAGGTGACAAGATGTTTGCCTCAAACAAATTAGCATTGTTTTACCAGTACACAGTCGACTAAAATCTAAAGAAAGTTTAGGACCTTATTAATTAATATGAACAAAGTAAAGACAGCAGTCAATACCAGTGGGTTCAGCAAATGTGCTCTATTTTAAAGCTCGAAGATGCAACATAACCCTTTTCTAAGCTTAAG
>CM059281.1:6956194-6976194 GCA_030347295.1 Setipinna tenuifilis
CAAAGCAGGACTTTTACTCTCTCTTGCTGGTTTGCCCACCTCTAACAGTAGTAATCTACTGCACAGTGATCTGGAAGCTCTAACAGCATTTACGACCATTCAAGGGTTAATGTAGGACAGTGGTTCCTAAGTCTTTAACTGCTTTGTACCCCCTGAGACACTCTTTGCTACCAAATATCCCCAGCTTGCTATGAGTATTTTCACATAATAATTTGCATATTATATGGTACATAATATTGTAGTTTGAGTTGGGTTGTATAGGAGGATAACTTGAATGTAAGATATTTTCCCACATATACGTAGTATGTATACCTAATCTTTATGCTAGTAGGAGCTGAGAACTCATTCACATATTTGTTTTGTGTACCCCCTAAAGTTGACCCAGGTAACCCTAGGGGTGCTTGTACCCCAGTTTGACAATCACTGGTGTAGGAAATAAAGGTCAAAGGTTACATGTGGGGAGCCGCTGTGGTGCAGTTGGCAAAGGTGGCTGGCCAAACATGGTCATTTACAGAGTCCACCCCATCCCACTCACGCCCAGTCTGTCTCTCTATTGTCCTGTCACATTACAAGAGAAAATGGCCAAACATGTAACTAAGGTTGGATGTCTTTGGGGGGGCACCTGAGCGTGTGGTCCAGTGGACACTTTCACTCCACAGGGACGGGTAGCCACTGTAATGGCTGCTTCTAGAAGTGTCCACGAAAGCTCGAACCTGGACACTGTAGTGCGTCGACGGCTGCAGTGTTGTCGTTGGAATGGAGTGAGAGTTGATGCCGGCCTCGAGAGTGAAAGACTTATTGTACTCCTGTTTGAGAGATATTGAGAGGGGATTGAAAATTTGAGGACAGCACATAAGACTTTAACTAAAGTAAAGATAAGAAATTTCAAGCGAAAATGTAAAAGAACACAGAACCAGACAGATTTGGAGCAGTAGTATGAGAGTGTCTAACAGTAATGGGCCTTTATTGCAAACGACAGAAAAAGTGCAAACTCAGCCTAAGAAAGAGTGTCCAGTGTGTGAACTAAAAGCTCCCATGTGTACAGCGGGAGTATTGAGCTGACCCATCAATATTTGCACTTACCCAGCCTGTTATCAGCGTACTAAATTGCCAGGTACATTTTGCCTCGTTATTAATTTAGCTTTAGTCAGACTTGGTCGTATTTGTGTAAATTAGGACGCCCTTATGTGTCTGACAGGGTGCTTCCTCACCGGTGCGTCGGTGCTCCAGTAGTAAATCTCCGTGGCGATGGGAACGGTGCCCAGATTGGGCAGCGTCCAGCTCAGCCTCCAGTCCTCCCCCCTGTCCTCCACACGCACACCTGTGGGCCTGGGTGGCTGGACTATACCGGAGACAGCAAACGGACATCATGGGGAAATGAGAAATGGACTGCATTTACCGGTATATAGTACTTTCGGGAACACTTTATTTTATGGTTCCTCTTTTAGTGTATCTGCGTGTAACATGTAATATTATGTTCTTACACTGTACATACCTAACACTACCCCTATTCCTAACCCTATGGTATCCTGGTGCTTGGCAGTTACCACAATCAACTTTTCAGTCGCCATGGGAACAACGGTACTGCAGGAACCAAAGTTTCGAATCACGTCTACTGGGATCCATGCAAGCAAAGAACAGCTATATTCCGATTGGTTGTTGGTCATTTACAGCCAAAACACATTACAACTAATTTACATAAAGTTGAGCTGTCTTGCACTTTCTTTTGTCGGTCTAGTCGCTCAAAGTTTACAGCTTGTGTTTTTTGTTGCTCTTTTCGCTTTTTGTCGCCTCTGCCTATAGAAATGGAATGACATTCTGCGATTTAATAGCTTTGGTCACTTTTGGTCTGAATGTGTTAGGTATGTACAGTGTAAGTACATAATATTACATATTGTTACATTTAGATACACTGAAAAAAAGAACAGTAAAATAAAGTGTTACCCTAAAGTGCTTTCCCTGGAAAGTCACACACACATTTACACAGCGATGGTGAAGGCTGCCATACAAAGCGCCAAGCAGCCCAGCGGTAGCAGTAGCAGGATGGGCTCATCAGTGTCTTGCTCAAGGACACTTCGACCTTGCCAGGAGGAGGAGGTGGAATCAAACCAGCGAGCCTTCTGAGCTACTATCACCAGGAGGAAAGGTATTACTTCTTACAATAATCTTTGTCTTTTACAAATAAGTAATATACATTTTCAACCAGTTTCCTCTAAAACCCCCTTAAGAAAAAAAGAACACTATACCACTATTTTAAGATCTTAAGTTGCGCTTAGATTGGGTTTATGCATGTCAGGCTTTCCTTGCCCACAGAAAGAGTATTACTTCTTACAACAATCTTTGTCTTTCAGTAATAATTTTTTTTTTTTTTCATTAAACCTTTATTTAGCCAGGAAAGGTCTCACTGAGACTAAGCATTTCTTCTGCCAGAGAGTTCTGGTCTTCTGGTCTGGTCTACATTTTCAAACTGTTTTTCCTAAAACCTCTTTAAGAAAAAAAGAACACTATAAGACTATTTTATGATCTAAAGTTGAGCTTACATTGGGCGTATATATATATATATATATATATATATATATATATATATATATATATGAGACTTCTCTGGACACAGTTTCTTAGGAGTTTAACTTATTTTAATTATGAGACAAAGGGCAGACCCTTACAAGGAAAAGAGATGAAAACTAGCTTTATACAAGATCTTATTTGCTTCTGAAGCATAAAGTCAAGATAGTTCTAAGAAGCAATACTTTTCGCTGGAAGGCAGCGAGGGGGAAGTGAGTACACCATGTCAGACTCAGCAGCTCATCTCACAGTAGTACATCATATGGACACAAGGGGGCAGCAAAGATGCAAACTGGCCTTCACTAAAACACTAACAAACAAACACTTCAGATAAGTGATCATTGGTTTGCTTTTAGGTTTGTGCGATGTAGTTGATCCTTTCTCTCTCTCTCGGGGGGTGTATGTGTTGTGTGTATAATGTGTGTGTGTGTGTGTGTGTGTGTGTGTGTGTGTGTGTGTGTGTGTGTGTGTCTGTGTGCATATTTATAAATGCACCTACATACAGTACGCATATGTATGTACAATATGTTCCAGGGCATATGTGTCCCTTTATGTTTAAATGACATAATTATTACCTTAACGTTTGATCTATTCCATGTTTGTATATTGTACATGCTTTGGCAATGCTGCCTCTATTAAAATGGTTTAAGGCTTTTAGGCAGTGGCAGTTCTACAGTGTTTTCCTCCCCGGGTGAGACCACCTCTCAGTAGAGTGCATCTCATTGTACTTGGGACAATGTTTGTTAATTCCAAAGGGGTATCATGCCTTTGATAACGTCAAGGTCTGGCGGGTGTGTAGGTTCCAACGGGTAATCCAAGCATTTAGTCAAAAGAGAACTCACACACCACTTATGCTGATACAAAAGTAAATAATTTTAATCTTTTTTGACTGAATGCTTGGGACAATGTTTTCAGGTTGTTTGAATAAGCTGCATTGTTTCTATCTACAGTACTGTAGGATACCAGTCAAAGGTTTGAACACACTTTCTCATTTAGTAGTTTTTCTTTACTATTTTATTTATTTTCTACATTGTAAAATTAATACTGGAGACATCCAAACTATGAAGGAACACATTCTGAAGCTGCTCCCCTCCCCTCCCCTCCCCTTCCACCCACAGTCCATTCAGTACACAGCCAGAGGTTGTCACGATTCATTTACAATGTAGAATTTTAAATAAAGGAAAGAAAAACTATTGAATGAGAATGAGTGTCAAACATTTTGACTGCTACTCTACACACCCCGAGCGCTTCTTTCACCTTCTATTGTTTGTGCTCGGCCATATCTGGTTGTCCCTGTCACAGGTCACAGGAGGAGACAGGGGGAAATAGGAATTAGATGTGCATTATACTGTACAATGCCGCCTTGAGATTAGATTTATCTCTTCATGTTTGGTCTTATTTTGATGGCCTCTGTGTGTGAGTGGTACTAAATGTTGGTCTCAGTCCTAAAGCTGAATTAGGTCAGATGGATATCTCAGATTGTAAGGTTTCTAGGCAGGAAAAGATAGCAAAACCCTCTTTGAAGTTTCTTCCAGCAATGACACCACACACTCTCTCTCCCTCTGTCTTTCTCTCTTTCTCTCTTACTCTCTCTCTCGGGTTTTTGTTTGATTTCCTTTTTGATTATTTTGTTTTTTTTGTGTATTTCATTGGACTAATATTCAGCCTGTTTATTCAACTGTTTTACTTTAAGTTTTCCTCTGTTTACATTGCATTGATATTCCCTGGCTGATAGCTGTAACTGTTGTAATTATTATCTGACTTGCATAATTAGTTATTAAACTTTTCATTTATCTAACAATCATTTATATCCCCTTGTGTGCCATGCCCTTACTGTGCTAATAGCTCTTGTGCTATTTCACAATACTGTAAGTAATCTGATTGTTGCATGGAATCAGATTATATATATATTAGATTATTTATTAGATTATATTGCCTTTTATGTTCACCATCCTTACATATTAGAATTCTGGACCATAAGCCTTCGTCCACTTTCGGTTCCCTCTTAGATCTGAAAAGTGGATCTGGACCACAGCCATGCCAATAAAGCTTAATGAACTGAATTGGTTTGAATTGCACTGAATGAATTAATGATCACTGTTAGTCTAGTTCCCTCTTAGAGCTCAAAAAATTGAATTCTTATGATAGCCATGCCAATAAAGCTTAATAAATTGAACTGATTTGAATTGAATTAACTGTAATAGTGAATTGTGAATTGAATAATGACCACTGCTAGTCTAATTCCAGACCAATTATTTAGAGAGTAACAACAAACAAAAACAAACAACAGCAATCCAACATACATACTGAGCTTGTGCGACTTAAACTCTCTCTTGATGGGAGCTGCCCTAAGCTGGACCTGAAGGGAGCTGGGCTTGGGCTTGGCCATGGAGAACGTGCAGCTGAACCTCCTGAACCTCCTCAGCACTGGATGGGTCCGGTTGAGAGGCCTGGGGGGCTCCGGGCAGCACTGCTGTGGCCTGGGGAGATGAGATGAGTGATGAGTATTGAGTGGGGGGGGGTGGAGGAGGGGGGAGAAGGTGTGAGTGAGAGAGAGAGAGAGAGAGAGAGAGAGAGAGAGAGAGAGAGAGAGAGAGAGAGAGAGAGAGAGAGAGAGAGGGAAGGTGGGAGGGGGTTAAAGAGGGAAGAAGGAAGGAAGGAGACAGGTGAGAGAGAGAGTGAGTGAGAGTGTGAGATTGAATTAAGACCATCTAATCTGATGTGCTAGCGTTATCTCCACCCTCCACCCAAAAAAAAAGAAAGGATAAAAAAATAACCTTAACACTACCTTAAAGTGGCAGTGCAGAAAACACACACAGTGCATGTACAATCAGTGGAGCAGTGTGGTGGATGGATGGGTGCTTTAAAAAAAAAATGGTACGTCAAGGACAGACTGTCATTACGGTTTCACCTACTTTCTTCTTCTCTGTGGGAGTGGAGAGAGGAGAAATTACCATACAAATCACTCTTCTTATCATTATCACATAATTAAACGTCCCTGCTGCAACAAAAATACACTACCGCAGCTCTTTGTGTGGTAAACGACAGAGGAAATGAGAAAAGAAAAGGGGGGTGATGTGGAAAGTGTGTGAGAAACAGATAGCGAAAAATAGAGAGAGAGACAGAGAGAAAGACAGATACAGGCAGACAGAAAAAGGAGAGAAAGAGATGGAGATATGTAGAGAAAGACAGAGAGTGCGAGCCAGAGAGAGAAAAAGAGAAAGAGAGAAAGAAAGAAAGACAGATACAGGCAGACAGAAAAAAGGAGAGAAAGAGATGGAGATATGTAGAGAAAGACAGAGAGTGCGAGCAAGGGAGAGAAAGAGAAAAAGAGAGAAAGAAAGACAAATACAGGCAGACAGAAAAGGAGAGAAAGAGATGGAGATATGTAGAGAAAGACAGAAAGAGCGTGTGCGAGAGAGAGAAAGAGAAAAAGAGAGAGAGAGTGAGACTTACTGTGCTGTGGGGTTGATGTGGTAGTACAGATTGTAGGTGACATATTGAGTGAGGTGCCTGTGTAGCTCCCAGCCACATAGCACCTTCTCCCCATCCAACACACAGTCAAGATTACAGGGACCTGGCACAGATACTGACACACACATACAGTACACACACAGGTGTGCGCAAACACACACACACACACACACACACACACACACACACACACACACACACACACACACACACACACACACACACAAGGGTGCACAAACACACACACACACACACACACACACACACACACAAGGGTGCACAAACACACACACACACACACACACACACACACACACACACACATACACACACACACACACATACCCATACACACACAGCATCACATCAAAAACAATAGTCTGTCCAATAATCTGTCCAATTTCCTCTAAAAAATAAAGATAAGACAAAGCAATTTTTGGAGTCCTGTTTATTTCAAACAACTTCCTGAATCATTTTTATTTTAATAACAGCATATCTGTCCATCACAGTTTTAATGCAGTGTTGGTATTCTGCATCACATCTTTACCTCCATTGTGCTGCCAGTGCACAGGGGAGCTCCACTCTGGAGTCTGGAGCCCCTGTGTGTCCTTAAGTCTGACCCTGGCACTGTACTTGCCGTCGGGCTGCAGGGCAGAGGCCTCCAGCCGCACCTCCTCCCCCTGGACCTCCAGCTCCTACACACATAGGGAGGGATAAGGAGCACAACACAAGGGGGACCAGGTTCATGCCAATGAATATGGACCCTCTCAGTGAACCCCCACCACACAGACACACACACACGCAGACAGACACATACATACATACACACACACACACACACGGTGTCCCAAAAGTCACTATACACTTTTAATGAATGCCTAAAATATGTTCAAGAAACTAAGCTTATTCATATTTTTAGCAGACACACACATACAGACACAGACACACACAGACACACACACACACACACACACGCACACACACACACAGGGTGTCCCAAAAGTCACTATAAACTTTTAATGAATTTCTAAAAAATGTTCAAGAAACTAAGTTTAATTTATATTTTTAGCATCAACTTAGGAGTAATTGCAGACTGTACCATAACATTCCAACACTGTGAAGACTAGGTATATACCGCCATATAAGTGCCTCTATTTTTGAGTTTCAACAACCTTCAGCCAACCTTGGATGCAACCTTGCTTCCCCAACCTTGCAGCAGGCAAGGGAGACCACCTTTGACCGATCCATCGGTCAGGAAATTTGATGTTGAGAAAATCCCTTACTAACCTGCCACAGTGGGGATGGCCTTTATCTTGTCAAAAAAGATGTTAGCAAAGGTCACTGCTCTCCTGAAGGTTGTGGCAAGGCTTGAGGAGAGAATTCGCACTGCCTGCAGCAAGGTCGGAAAGAAGATGCTGCAAAATGTCGGAGAGGCCTGTATCTTCAGTTGGCTGAAGGTTGTTAATCAGAATCAGAATCAGATTTATTGGCCAAGTATGCTTGCACATACTAGGAATTTGTCTTCTGTCCGCAGTGTCTCTCTTTTGAAAAAAATAAAAAATAAATAAATAATAATAATAATAAAATAAAATTAAAAAGAAATGTGCAAAAAGTACAAAAATAGTAAGTGCAAAAATATAATAAAATTGATTAAAAAAAAAAATTATATATATATATATATATATATATATATATATATATATATATGATAAAAATGAATTTGAAAGAAGAAGAAAGAGAAAAAAGTAATGAAAAAATAATGCAAAAGGGAGCAAAAGATGCCTGATGCAAAAGATTATGATGGTCGGGACTTATCCATTGTTAATGTTTTTTTAATATCAGAGGCACTCATGTGGAGATCCAGCTCAGTCTTCAAGGTTGTTGAACATGATGGCATGATGGATATCAAGTGAGCTAAACCGCAATGACTCCTTTGTTGATACTAAAAATTTACATACACTTGGCTTCTACATATATATATATGCAGGGTGTCCCAAAGTCACTATACACTTTTAATAAATTCTTAAAAGTTCTTAAAAGAAGCCAAGTTTATTTATATTTTTATGTCAGTAATTCCATTCAAAAAGTGAAACTTGTATAATATATACATTCATTTCACACAGACTGACCTTTTTTAAGTGTTTATTTCTTTTAATATTGATGATTATAACTGACAACTAATGAAAACCCTAAATTGAGTATATCAGAAAACTAGAATATTGTGGAAAGGTTCAATATTGAAGACACCTGGTGCCACACTCTAATCAGCTAATTAACTCACAACACCTGCAAAGGCTCTCAATCTAGTTCTGTAAGGCTACACAATCATGGGGAGCACTGGTGACCTGACATTTATCCAAAAGACGACTATTGACACCTCGCACAAAGAGGGCAAGACACAAAAGGTCATTGCTAAAGAGGCTGGCTGTATACAGAGCTCTGTGTAAAAGCACATTAATAGAGAGGCAAAGGGAAGGAAACGATGTGGTAGAAAAAAGTATGCAACCAATAGGGATAACCACACCCTGGAGAGGATTGTGAAACAAAACCCATTCAAAAATGTGGGGAAGATTCACAAAGAGTGGAGTGCAGCTGGAGTGCTTCAAGAACCACTACGCACAGACGTATGCAAGACATGGGTTTCAGCTGTCCCATTCCTTTGATATGGTTATGTTCTCCGATAAAAGTACATTTTGCATGTCCTTTGGAAATCAAGATCGAAGTGGAGCAGATGTCTAATGCACGTCTCGAAGGCTGTTATCCCGCTTATGGCTCAGTTACCACACTCAAGAATTTAGGAAACATTTAAAATGTTATGTCGTTAAAAAGTAGACAGCCCTGTGTGTGTGTATATATATATATATATATATATATATATATATATATATATATATATATATATATACACACACACACACACACACACACACACACACACACACACACACACACACACACACACACACACAGACACACCATACACACAAACACACAGCCCCTTTATGTCTGACCCATCAGGTTTGTGGGTTAGGGTTAAGATTTAGGGTTAACCCTAACCCTAACCCTAGCCCTAGCCCTAGGGTGGCACTCACTGTCCACTGCTGGCCGGTCTGTCTGTAGTGCACCTGGTAGGTGAGATTCTCGGGGGGCCCCGAGGAGTTAGGGCTCTGCCAGGTCAGCACCCAGTCCCCTTCCTCTGTCCCCCTCACAGACAGGTCGCGTGGAGGCCCCATTCTCACTGCACAGCAACATATCACGTGTTAGTGCACTTATCCTGTCAGACACATATCCACACTGCACCCTCTGGGCTCTGGGGCTTTTTTTCATAAGCCTTGACATTGTTTTTTTTTATCTAACTGAAAACATAAATACTTAAGTGACATATATGATTATCATTATGGTATTGTATTCTGGAAGACCTCAGCAATAACAATAACAGTGATGATGGTAAAGTGAATGTAATATTTTAATTTTATTACTTAAATTAAGTGTACAACAGCTCCTAACAGCCATCCTAAGGGATGATGAGCCCAGAAGGATTTATTAGAGAGTAACTGCACCCACTCACCACACCCACTCCACATTTGGAGAAAGGGAGAGGCTGATAAAAGAACAGGCATGTTGGAGGCATTGAAAGACAAGAAAAGATGACTGCACTCTGCATATACTGTACAACATTTATTCACACAGACGCGTTTCGCCATTCTGCCTTTTTTTTCAACAGCTGTATTTGAACACACTGAGGAAGGCAAACTGCCAAAACACGTGTGTGTGTGTGTGTGTGTGTGTGTGTGTGTGTGTGTGTGTGTGTGTGTGTGTGTGTGTGTGTGTGTGTGAGGGATGAGCGCACGATTCATAATATGCTCCGGCGCACTGAGCAGTTCATACAGTGGTCAGGCCTGGACATCAAACATACAAAATGCGCTGCATTCTACGAGAGGCGAAGTGGAGGAAATAGATGGTATAAATCAAAGTCGGATAAACCCCCAGTCTTCTCGATACTGAATAACCCCATACGTGTGTATGAACGCCATGAAACATACCCATATTTAGGACACAAATTCAATGTCGCCGGCGATTGGGGGGAACAAGTGACAGAGCTGTGCCGGGATTACACTCAAAGGCTCGCAATGATAGACTCTTCCCCCCTCCCCACCCTGATGAAAATCGAGGCCATTAGTGTCATAGCCCTGGCTAAAATCCAGCACCTTTTTTCTAATGTGCATATCGCGCAACAGACGCTGGCAATAAAAGTAATCAAATGTGTGTGTGTGTGTCTGTGTCTGTGTCTGTGTGTGTCTGTGTGTAAATAAGTGTTATATACTGTATGCATAGTGTGGCCTTGTTTTCTTGTCTTTCAAGTGTGTTGATGTTTTGCCAGCACTCTAAAAGTAGGCAAACTTGTCTGAGTCAAGCCTGCTCCTAACTTTATGTTGGAGGCATTGCCATCTAGCCTAGTAGTGTGTGTCTAGTGTAGTGTACTTCAATTGGTGAGTTGAGGAAATAGGCCTGCCCAACTGTGATTAGAGCTAACTATCTGTGATGGAGTGACCATCACTAGGGTTGTGGGTGTGCTCTGACCGCCATACAAATGAGCCAGGCTTGTTGCCGTTGCAGTCACAGCTCACATTTGATACCCCAGAGACCCGTGTTTGAGTCCCGGTGGGGTGACTTTTCCTGCCCTTTGCTACACTATCACTACTTATGTTGGGTGTCTCCTATCATGTCTACATACTTTTGGTACGCAGTGTTGTCACAAGTTGTCATTACTGTATATGCCACTGTGCAACTGAAGCTAGTTGTAAGCTCTAAAATGCCACATGAAATCATTTCTAGCTATTAAAGTGATTTGTGTTGATATTAAAACTAATTGAGAGTAACACTAAAAAGCAACATCAATTGTGTGTTTTTCATATTTCACACATCAAAAACATTTTAGGGTGCAGTTACTCTTTAACACTGATAAAAAATCCACTGTTATGCATATTGTGAGCATTAGCAGGGATGTTTTGAGTATGTTAATCTAATAAGTATAAGATGTATCCTAAATATTAATACACGTGTGTCCAACCCACACCTACACAGCCAATCCACACAGTGTTTTAAGGGCAATCGGCATAGACCATTTGCCATAATTACATATATAAATTATATATATTAATATAAAAGTCAGTAAGTATCCACCTATATGATGTCAATTCATACTAAAACAACATACAGTCGTGGTCAAAAGTTTACATACACTTGTAAAGAACATAATATAATGTCCCTCTTGAGTTTCCAGTTATGTCTACAACTGTGATTTTTCTCTGATAGAGTGGTTGGAACAGATACTTCCTTGTCACAAAAAACATTCCTGAAGTTTGGTTCTTTTATGACTTTATTATGGGTTAACAGAAAAAGTGACCAAATCTGCTGGGTCAAAAATATACATACAGCAATGCTAATATTTGGTTACATGTCCCTAGTCCATTTTTACTTCAAGTAGACACTTTTGGTAGCCATCCACAAGCTTCTGGCAAGCTTCTGGTTGAATCTTTGACCATTCCTTTTGATAGAATTGGTGCAGTTCAGTTAAATTTGTTGGGTGTCTGACATGTACTTGTTTCTTGAGCATTGTCCACATGTTCTCAATGAGGTTTAAGTCAGGACTTTGGAAAGGCCATTCTAAAACCTTAATTTTAGCCTGATTTAGCCATTCCATTACCACTTTTGATGTGTGTTTGGGGTCATTGTCCTGTTGGAGCACCCAACTGTGCCCAAGCACAGACCCAACCTTTGGGCTGATGATTTTAGGTTATCATGAAGAATTTGAAGGTAATCCTCCTTCTTCATTATCTCATTTACTCTGTGCAAAGCACCAGTTATATTGGCAGCAAAACAGCCCCACAGCATGATACTACCACCACTTTGCTTGACGGTAGGCATGGTGTTCTTGGGGTTAAAGGCCTCACCTTTTCTCCTCCAAACATATTGCTGGGCATTGTGGCCAAACAGCTCGATTTTTCTTTCGTCTGACCACAGAATATTTCTCCAGAAGGTCTTATTTTTGTCCATGTGATCAGCAGCAAACTTCAGTCGAGCCTTAAGGTGCTGCTTTTGGAGCCAGGGCTTCCTTCTTGCACGGCACCCTCTCAGACCATGGTGATGCAAAACACGCTTGACTGTGGACACTGACACCTGTGTCCCAGCAGCTTGTTATTCTTTGCAGATCTGCTTTTTGGTGGTTCCTGGTTGACTCTTCACCCTCCTGACCAATTTTCTCTCAGCAGCAGGTAATGGCTTGCATTTTCTTCCTGATCGTGGCAGTGACACAACAGTGTCATGCATTTTATACTTACAAACAATTGTTTGCACTGTTGCTCTTGGGACCTACAGCTGCTTTGAAATGGCTCCAAGTGACTTTCCTGACTTGTTCAAGTCAATGATTCTCTTTTTCAGATCCGTGCTGAGCTCCTTTGACTTTCCCATTGTAGTGTTTGTGGGTGTCTGTATCCAATAAGCCCTATTTAAATGGCCTCAGAGAAGTCACCAGCTATAGTCACTCATAATCACTCACAAGAAGTTAAAAGACCATGATATGAAGCTCATTTCATTGACACAACTTTCTAAATCACCAAAAATATTAATTCATGTTGCTGTATGTATATTTTTGACCCAGCAGATTTGGTCACTTTTTCTGTTAACCCATAATAAAGTCATAAAAGAACCAAACTTCAGGAATGTTTTTTGTGACAAGGAAGTATCTCTTCTAATTACTCTATCAGAGAAAAATCACAGTTGTAGACATAACTGGAAACTCAAGAGGGCCATGACAATATGTTCTTTACAAGTGTATGTAAACTTTTGACCACAACTGTAAGTAAATGACTTGCTCATATGTCTAGTTGCTTAGTTACGCTCTAAAAAATAAAGGTGCTTAAATGGCTCTTTAAATCTCTGGATGGTTCCATGGAGAGTGAAAACTCAGTGTTGAACCATTACATTATGTGAATGATCCTTTACTTTAGAAATGGTTCTTCAGAGCCTCAGATCATAATGGGCTATGCTATGTAATATTGGTGTCAAATTGTTTTCTAGAGAACTGTTGCCTCAACGGTTCCTTGAAGCACTAGAAAAGGAAGGTTCTTCTGGCATCGCTCTGAAGAACTGGTACTGGCCCCATTATTTCTGTTGTTCCCAAAATGTTGAAGCAGGCCACTGTTGCTAACTTAGCTAAAGTTAAATACTTCAAATGCCTTAAGGATTTTAGGCCATGAAATGTTAGTGCTAGTGAGAGTAGAGTTGGTAGCTAAAACTTCACATCTTCTGGACCCCCTGCAATTTGCCTATAGGGCAAATCGGGGGATGAAAGATGCTACTGCCACTTTACTTGATATGCTGTACATGCCTAAGACACATTGATTTTTCCTCGGCTTTTAATGTTATCTAGCCTCACATTTTGGCTAATAAACTTATTGAGAATTTTGATTTGGTGGGATGGATTTTAGACTTTCTAACATTGAGAACCCAGAGCGTTAAGGTCAATGGCTGTCTTTCTAATGCATTGGTGTTTTCCACCAGATCGTGTTTTGTCTCCCCTTTTATGCTGTACACAATTTACTGTTGCAGTCACTATGGAAATCGGCCGATGATTTGGTTATTGTGAGTTTGCTGGAGGGCAGGGAGACAGGCCATTATCACTTGGTGCAATGCAGTCTTTTTACAGATTAACAGCACTAAAACCAAAGGAATGCCAATTGATTTCAGATGAAAATCCTCTGTCCCTACATATACCAGCATGAGGTTGAGAGTATAGAGAATATTGAGTCTTACAAATATCTGGGTACTGTAAGTTGTGTTTTCATGATAACAACGTCTGTATTGCCTAAGGAAACTGACATCTTTAAATGTTCATAGGTCTCTCATGACTGTTTTATAAATCATACATACAGTCTGTGTGTATAACAGTCTGGGGTTTTTTATGATTTGCTGGTTCGGAAACCTCAGTGTAAAAAACGAAACCTCTCTGAGTGGGATTGTGAAGCACTGCAGCAAAGCGATAAGAGTCTGTCTGACAGCACTGTCTGTTTTATTTGAGTTTTATTTATTTATTATTTTATTTGAGAACTTAGTTCTCTAGAAACCCCATGCAATACTCAAGGATGATACTCATGCACTTTACCGTGAATTCAAGACCCTTCTTTCAGGTACCTGTTTCAGAGTACCAGGGCTCAAGATAAATAGGCATAAACATTAATTTGTCCATGCAGCAATCAATATTCTTAATAAACAGGCCCTAGTACTTTGTAGCAATTTGCACTATAATATGCACTCTAAGCACTTTTCTCATCCCACTTATGCTGTTTTTAAATGATCTATTTATAACCCTACTATATGTCTTATGTTGTGCTGGTCTGCAAAAGTATTTGCCCTCTGGGATTACAAAAAAACTGACCTGACTTGACGACATGCAATTTGAAAGTAAAACCAGTTGAAAGTCTACCTCTATGGTGAAGGTCAATGGTCTTAGAGAGGAGCTTCACATGAGGAACCTTGAAGAAAAAGAAGTCCTGCGCATGGATGACAAACACGCTGGTGTTGTACCGACAATGGGCTCTGTGGTGGCCCATTGCATCTTGGGATGGTGGTGGACTAGGGATACAGGGAGACTCGGTGCTCCTTCATAGTGAAAAAAAGTACAACAAAGGGATAGCATTAGTGCCTAGTTGACAGCAGTCAAACTATTATTGTTGATGAGTAAATTCATACAATTGAAGTCAGTTAATGTACTGTATGTAGCACATAGATGCACAAGTGCTGACACAAATTGCTGTACATTTAGCAAAACAACAAAAATGATAGTAGTAGTAATAACAGTAATAAACACAATACTACTGCTTCTACTACTACTAATAACAAGAAAAACAAGAAAAACAATAATAATGATAATAATAATATTAATAAATAAATAAATAATAATAATAATAATAATAATAATAATAATAACCATCACCATCATCATCATAATAAAATAATAATAATAATAATAATAATAATAAACATAACAATTATGTGGCCAGAAAAAAGCACTACAGTACTATGTTCACTGCCCCAGGGCCAATGTGCTTCATGACCGACCTGTTTCTGAAGACGGCCACGTGGAAGAGCTGCAGGGTCCCATGTGAGAGCTGTCTCTGGTCCCAGCTGCAGTGGATGTGAGTGGAGTAGTCATTCCGACACTGCAGCGACGCCAGTGCAGGAGACTCTGGGTTGGTGACAACCGCGGGGGACGGGGGGACGGGGGGACGGGGGGACGGGGGGGACATCAGGTAGAAGTGGGTGTCATGGCATAGATAGCAAGAACAGAGCTGCTGTGTCTTGAAGGTGCCCGGCAGTGATAAGGGTTGGTTGTTGAGATTGTGTATATATGTTATTTATATGCTGTGTAGGGGGAGGGGGGATATGTGGGTTTATGTACTTATGCGTACTGAAATATTATGCTTGTGAGGCCTGCACTGTGCTGTACAGACTGCAAAAAACAGTCTCTCTCTCTCCAACAACACCAATATCTCAAGCCTGTGTCACTAAGTAATGTGTTACTACAGGCTAAATTATTGAAAGCTAGTTAGTTGCATTTAATTTAATAATTTAAGTATTTCTAATGACCCCTTGTGTGTATTATTTTTTTATTTGTTGTAGTATGACACCAAACTTCTAGGCCTGTAATGTAAGCAAATTGTTACATAATATACTTCTCTTACCATGAAAAGAAGCACTGGTCTGGGTTTGGCAGAGCTGAGGCTTATGGCTCAAAACGATGAGTGGTAGGGTTAAAGCGGCAAATGCAGAAAACATGAGCATGATCCCAAGTTACTGCTGTCCTTTCTAGATGTCTGCTCACTCAGATACCTAAGGAAGAGTTAACTGTAGGAAGTAGGAGAAACAGCCTTAGGTTGAGTATAAAAATAACAGGTGTGGCATTCTTATTAGTTCACATTATAATTTCAATTGATTCCCTTGATGAGCATGTATATCTGTATCTCACTACAGTCAATTTAAACTGTTTTTTCCCCTCAAAGGAAATGCTCATGTCACATAATTTCAGTGTGACCATACCATTAGCAAAGGTCAAAAAGTAAATTAAAACAAGGCAGCTGGTCAAACTATTATTCTGACTAAATTGTAAGGCCAGACAATTTTTTTTATAAATGAATGAAAGAAATACTTAATATCATGTGATTGTCTGCGTTAGCAATGTCTATCCACCAAAATTCTTTTCATTAACATATTAAATAAATTATAGCCTACAATAACAGAGGAAGAAAACTTTTGGCAACTACAGTAGATATTGATTTTTCTAAAATACATATAAACATGTCTATAATAAAGAACTAGCTTACTCATCGTGCAGCAAAAGGTCATTGCCTTTTTAAGACAGTGACTTAATAAACAATACACAATCTCTGATATAGACCAAACATTTTTAAATCAAATAAATATATATTATGGCTGTCTTGTTAATCATACCACAAGTAACATTTCAAACAAAGTATTATATAATGTAAGAAAAAACACTTACCTTTACATTCAGGTTTGTTTTTTTAGCTGTCTTGAGAAGTTCAGGGACATCTGGCCCTTGAACTGATCCGCTGTCATACCTTGGCGCGGACTATAACCGAGGAGCTAAGCGTTTTGGTGACGTCTGGGTGACGCTTTGGTTATTCAGGCGATGCAGTATCCAATGTTTAGGACATTTCTTTTCGGACTGCCCCCATTATTCTTCGTTATTCCACGTGACCAAAGGGTTTGACTAATCGCACACCGACTTTTTAATTTCATAAATATATACTTAAGCCCATAACGCATATTGTAGTGCACTTATGTTAAATCAACTACATGAAATGCATGATTGTCCTTTAATGCTAATAACTGTTTCAAGATTGGTCAGTCGCGCACCTATTTCAATTAAACTCTCTCCAGGTATTCTCATCATCTGTCTCATAGAAACGGCAGCCTAGCATTCTGAATCACCATAACCTGCTGCCAACAAGACGGCCAAATTCACCTTTCACAATATCAGATAACAATATGCATTCTAATATTCCGGTCCATTATCTTTTGCAGACATCTTTTCTGACATTAATCTGACCTCTTTATCTTGCTTAAGTGTTAGAATCAATAACGACTTCTAGTGAAGAAATTCCGTGACAGCCTTCAGTCTCTGAGTAATGCGCCTTTGTGGCTGAGCACAGCACGGGGTGCTTCTTTTCAGGAAACTGTCAGTATTCGACAACTCTTCAATTGTGTGTCCCAGAAACCAGTGAGCGTTTGTCTGGGAATGTGCGCTGTTGGTGAACACCTGAGTCCACCAGACTGACTGGATGTTCCTGGAGTTCTCAGCATCTCCTTCACGCCCAGTCACTCCGCGGCAATCATGGCGGTAATTCACCATGACGACGAGTGCTCCACCAGTTTCATTTCAAGCTTTAACACAGCGTTGCTCTATTTGGTATGTCTGGCTATGTTTTGCAATTTTACGCGGTCACTTCGCCCTTTAAGGCAAAGTTTTTAATTTCACTGTACCTGTACTATGACAATAAATTATGATTATGATTCTGACACACTGATGCATTTGAGTGCATTAAATCCTGTACTGTAAAAACGGGAAGCAAAGGATCAACTAAAAAAGGACAACGTGCTACATTAATATTTTAAAGTTTTACAATACAATGTATGTTCATGACACTTAAAAATGATTGCAATTTAAACCAATGTAGAAAGATCCATGCAACATTTTGCCTGAAGTTACCTTAAGAAAGTTGAAATGTATGGACTTCAAACACTAATGATATTACTTTGACCAACAATAAATCCTAATAATGTATAGACTTATTTGTAATGCATTATTCTATGTGTGTGTCTCTGTGTGTGTGTGTGTGTGTGTGTGTGAACAGGCCCACTGCCCACAAAACGTGAATGCTTAAGAGGAAGGAAAAAGAAGGAAGTTTAAAAAGTGATAGTCACAATTCTTGAAAGGGCACCCCAAAAAAAGCCCCACTGCCAGTACTGGATTGATCACGGGTTGACATGACCCAACAGGGTTGTGCCACTGACAGCCCTTCAGCAAAGGACTTAAGGACATGTGCTATGCCACCGCATGTGCCCAACAAGCCCTTTCCTGCAGTGCACAAGTCCCCGCGTGTAACTGGAAGTGAAAGTGTGTGTGTGTGTGTGTGAGTGAGAAAGTGTGTGTGTGTGTGTGTGAGAGAGAGAGAGAGAGATGTGGAAATACATCACATGGCATCTGCCACGACCCTTCAAGGGGGTCTCAGAATTACTGTACACAACCCACCCACCCCCCCGCCCCCCTCCACCACCGCACTGTGCCAAGTCAACAAGTCCAAAAGTGATGACTCCATCCTTTGAGTGTTCCTCTCTATGCCTTGTTTTTTTTCATGGGTAAACTTCAGCTCTTGCATCATCAGAGCTTCTTTATTCTGCCCAAGCCCAGTTGCCAAGTACTCAAAGCCCGGTTATTCACCTTTTCTGCTGCCCTAGTCATTTTTTCCCCCTCTTTTTGATAAAATGTAGTCATGTGAGGGAAAGATAACAGACCTGCCAGTCCTAGCGCCTGCCTGCCCTTTCCCTTCAATATTTCATTCTTATGCTCAAGGGGTCTGCAACCCTGTTGAAAAAAATGTAAGTACCTTCATGGCATGATGATGCCAAATATATCATGGAAATACATACATTTGCATAAATTATTGAACACAATATATTAGTGCCAGGTCTGCTTGTGTTGGTGTTTGTGTTTTTAAGGCAGGATTGCAGCCATATTGCATCCTCAAAACAATAACCGTTGCCTTTTGTCTATTGGAAATGTTTATTGGATTACTTATTTAAGGGTAAAAATAGTAACATTACAACTGTAAAAGTCAAGGTTTATGAAACATTACATTACATTGCATTTGGCAGACGCTTTTATCCAAAGCGACTTACAAAAAGGAGGACATAAGCTGACAGAGTTGCATGGCGTCATATTCTTTGGTTTTCATTTTGAAATTTGCACATATGTTTAAAAGCGCACATACAGACTTTCTTGCTCACACACACACACACACACACACACACACACACTGATGTGTGTCTAGTACTCAGTGTTGTACGCAGTGAGATCCGACGAGATGGTAACAAGCAGCTCCCAGGGGTACTGATTGACAGGCCTCTTCTTATTTGACCTCTGACCTTTGCTCTCCCACACCATGAGAGCCACGTCTTCGTCGTCCAGGATGCGCACCAGATCCCCCTCACTGTCGCGATAGTTCAGAGCGATGTTCTCCATCTTGAATAGCTCGCTGTGGGAGGAAGACGCCAACACAAGGGTTATGTTCAGTGGATTTGTGACATGCAAGAATATACAAGGACGCAAAGAATGTTTTATTGTCACATGCATAGGCATACTGGGTAGAGTAGGACATGCAGTGACATCGGTGAATGTTGAATATGGAATACAGGTGAATTTGATGACCTGGTGCTGTTTATGCAGTTGAATTTGACACACACAGAACTGGTGAATATATCCAACAGGTCATTCACAGACAGTCAAGTCAAGTCAAGACAGTATATTGTAATCCCAGAGGGCAAATGCTATTGCACTAGACACTAGACAGCACAAAAGATAATACACAAGAGAGCATCACACAACTTAAAAAGGAAAACACAAGATAAGGGACAATACGCGCTCAATCACCAACAACACACCATAATCAGATTTCAGTGATACAATCCAGTCTTACATCAAGTGGTGTTTTTAGGCTGTAGACCCAAATACAACACTGACATTTGCTGTTACTTATACTCATGTGCTATTTTGTGATATACAGGATTAACACAGAAGGTCAAAAATCTAAACACAAAATGTATGCTGTAAACATGCATACCGCAATTAAAAAAAAAAAAAAAAAAAAAAAAAAAACTAA
>CM059281.1:6981194-6988694 GCA_030347295.1 Setipinna tenuifilis
CATGAATGTGCACATGCGTGAGTGTATGTATGTCTGTGTGCGAGCGTGTATGTGTATGTGTATGTGTATGTGTGTGCGCGAGCGTGTATGTGTATGTGTGCGCACATGTGTGTGTGTGTCCTAAAAGACTCTCCTAACACCACTGACATTGTTGCTTTGGACGAGGCTTTAAAAACCATTGAGGTCTTGGAGGTGGGATGCTGCTTTGATACATACTGTATATGGACCTGTGCCTCTCTGAAAAAGTTATAAAATACCAGCCATATTAGGCAGTGCTCTCACAGTAGGTGGATATAACACAAACCTGGTAGTACTTGTCTATGGTAGCCTCGGACATGTTCATACACTATGTATTAGAGGACTGCAAATAGCTGGACTAAATAAGAGGAATGCAAAGCAGCTAGCAAAATAAAATACTGCTCTGTGTCAGCAATTATAGGTAGTCTGCATATTTGGAGAAGGCGATGCCACCTGTATCCTTGAGTCACTTAACATGCATACAGGATGTGCTTGTAGGCCAGCTCAGTGTTAGGTAGTATTAATGTGAGAGACAGACACAAAATGCTCTTTGTAAATATTTGGGTGCTGTGTTTGCTTTTTAAATAAGTATTGGTCCTCCCAAATTAAAATGATCAAAATGTATGTGTCCATCTCTCTGACCTTGTGTCGATGCCCTGTGGCAGGAGCAGGTAGCATCGAAGGCAGCTGTAGGAGCTGACCAGGGGCCCTTTGGAGCGGCCGGACGCCTCCTTCTCATCGTCAGAGTCACTGCCGGGCAGAGGCTTGATGATTTTCACAAAGGACTCTGGGAAAATCCCTGTCCTGTCTCTCACCGTTCCCTGAAAAAAAAAGGAAGAGACAGGGGGGAGGGATGGGGAGAGAGAGAGAGAGAGAGAGAGAGAGAGAGAGAGAGAGAGAGAGAGAGAGAGAGAGAGAGAGAGAGAGAGTAAGGAGAGAGAGGTAAAGAGAGAGTGGGTGAGAGAGAGAGAGAGAACAGGAATAAGAAAATGAAGGGGGGCAATGGGAGGAAAAGTGGGGGAAAGGCAGGAAGGAAAGAGAGAGAGAGAGAGAGAAAGAGAGAGAGAGAGAGAGAGAGAGAGAGAGAGAGAAAGAGAGAAAGACACGGGGGATGAGAAAAAGAAGGGCAACACATGGAAGGAAGAATGGGAGAAAGAAAGGAAAGAGAGGAAGAGAGAGAGAGAGAGGGAGAGAGGGAGAGAGAGAGAGAGAGAGAGAGAGAGAGAGAGAGAGAGAGAGAGCAGAAAAGCGGGAGAACCAGGGAGGCTTTATAGACACATTACAGTAATTGCATGACACTGATCATATCTCAGTTGCAGTGAATCATTGGCCAGTGACGGGTTGATGAATTCTACAGGATGCTGCCCCCTGCTGGTTCTCCTGACAAATGACCTCAAGCCTGCATCTGTGTTTCAGCTTTATTTAAAAGAACATAAACTGTATACATGCTATTCAGGGTGTGAAACTGACAGATGTGTAGAAGTCCTAGTAAGTGAAACTCATCTATCTATCTCTCTCTCTCCACTGCCTCTGCTTCAGCTCTCCACTCTCGCTCTATTCCTCTCTCTCTCTCTCTTTCTCTCCATCCTCCTCTTCCTCCCACTCTGTCACGCTCTTGCTCTTGCCTTCTTTCTTTTTTTTTTTTTTTCACTTGCCTGTCTCTCCTCTCTCAGATTTACAGCCCAGTGTTTGGGATGTCTCAGGCTTTTTTATTGTACACATTCTGCTATTTGTCTAACCTGTCCTTTTCCTTTTCTTCATCTCTTTCGGAGCCAACCCCCCCACGTCATCCCCAACCAACCCCCCCTCCCACACACACACACACACACACACGCACACACACGCACACACACACATACCATCACCATCCCTCTTTCCTATCCCATTGCGGCATCCTCTTTCCCTCCCTCTCCCTCCCTCCCTCCCTCCCTCCCTTGCTTGCTCGCTCTCACGCTTGCCGCCTCCTCCTCTTCCTCCTCCTCCTCTATCTCTTTCTCTCTCTCTCTCTCTCCTCCACTCACACTCCCGCTGTCTCCCACTCTTTCTATCTTTCTCTCTGTCTTTGGCTCTGTCTCTCTCTCACTCACTCACTCTTTCTCTCTCTCTCTCTCTGTCTCTCACTCTCACTCTCTCACTCTCTCTCTCTCTTTCTCTCTCTCTCACTCACTCTCTCTCTGTCTCTCTCTCTCTCACTCACTCTCTCCTTCAGCTCACCTCCAGCCAGTCAGCGTTGACTCTTCTGAGCAGGAAGATCACCTCCCCGGCCTTCAGGCTCAACTCCATTCTCCCGCTCCCGTTGAAGTCAAACATCGCCTGGACACAGACACACACACACACACAAGCACGCACACACACGGACGCAAGCCGGCCACACACACACGCACACACACACCGCACGTGTGGACAGAGAGGCAGAGGGACATTCTGAGTGAAGGAGACACAGAGGTAAGAGATTATGCTTTTTTTTCTTTTTTTTTAATGTGCTATCGGACTGACCGAGTGGTGTGAAATTGGGGGGGGGGGGGGGGGGAATGAATGAGTTGGGGGGAAAGAGGGGTATGTGGGACACCGGACAAAGGAGAAGAGGACAGAAGGGGGGGATGAGAGAAAAAGGGGGATGAAAAGAGACGGGAAATGAGAAGAATAGCTTCAAAGCCGGAAAAGTAGAACTAGCGGCCGGTTTTAAAAGTGTAGATTATTGGAAAGAAGAGAAGAAGAGAGGCAGAGGAAGTGCTTTTACTGGGCATGAGTTAAAGTGTGGCATGTGAGTAAAGATGCGTGTAAAGTTTGTTGATTGGTTCATCAGATGATGGATATTTCTCCAAAGCGCACAGGTGCAAGAACTGTAAGAGTTAGATGAAAATGTGCGTTCGAAAATGTAGGTAGGTAGGTAGGTAAGTGTGTGTGTGTGTGTGTGTGTGTGTGTGTCTTTGTATATGTGTGTATGCGTGTCTTTGTGTGTGTCAGAGAAAGAGAAAGGAGTGTTTGTCAGAGAAGAGAAAGAGAGACAGAGAGAGAGAAAAAGAGAGAGGCACAATGAAGGAATCAGATTGTTTGCATGTGTAATACATTATGTGATGTTTGTGTCTGTTGTGTTTGTGCGAGTGTCTGTGTGTGTGAAAGACATTTTACCAGAAGCTCCACTACAGTGAACAAGAACCTAGCAAAGGGCTAAAAGAGACCCTTGGGAGAAGGGAAGATCACAGGAGAGAGATGGGGATGGGATTAGGGGAAGACAGGCACGGGGAGAGGAAAGAGGGATGGGGGGAGATGGGAGGTGGAAGTCAGGGGGGGTTGGAGTGTAGGATGAGGGGGAGAGAGGAGGTGAACGGGAGGGGAAAGATGGGAGTGTGGGGGTATAAAGAGGGATGGGTGGAGAGAGGAGGTGGAAGTGTGTGTGTGTGTGTGTGTGGGGGGGGGGTGGAGATGGGAGTGTGGGATGAAGGGATGAAGGGCTAGAGGGGAGTAGGACGAGGGGGAAGAGGGGAGTATGTGGGGGGGGGGTGAGGGAGTAGAGGGTGGGGGGGGGTGCGGGTAAGATGGAAAACGCTGGGGGTCATTATGTAAAAGACCAGGCTGGAGCACTGGAAGGGGAATGAATGCATGCGTGCATGGTAACACACACACTAAGAGACTGAGGCTCTTCTCGGCACGACAACACTTAAGACAATCCTAAAGCACTCAAAACAGCTCGCGGCGACTGTGTGTGGCAAAAAAAAAAATCCAAGATCACAAGGACTGAGTAACTGAAAGGAGAGGTGATAAAAGTGAATGTAATAGTTTGCTATTGTGATTTAAAAGAAAATACTCCAATGGTATTTTGCAAATAAATGTGATGTTCCACTCTTCTCAATATTGTGGAAAAATACAGTTTTGCCAAAGTATAGAGGAGACTTTAAACACACACTCATTTACAAAGTAATGTTGTAATGAGTATTTAAAAACCACATCCACAAACAAGCTCATAAAGCAACTTTGAATTGGACTGGAAACGATAGTGACAGCAGGTCCCCTGTAGACGGTAAGTGTGTGAGGGTGTGTGAGGGTGGGGGCAAGTGGAGTAGCATCGCATGACTCTCTCAGTCTCAGCCGTGCCTCTGAGCCCTTTTCCCTGTTAACATTAAGAGCCCCAAAACACCCCCCAGTACAGGACAGCCTCTCAGTCTCTCGCTCTGTCTCTTTCTCTCTCTCTCTCTATTTCCCTCTTTCTCTCTCTCCCTCCCTCCTTCCCATTAAGAGCCCCAAAACACCCCCCAGTACAGGACAGCCTGTCTCGCGCTCTCACTCTGTCTCTTTCTCTGTCTCTCTCTTTCCCTCTTTCTCTCCCTCCCTCTTTTCCCCTGTCTCTCTCTCTCTCTCGCTCTCTCTCACACTCTCTCTTTCCCTCTCGCAGTCTCTCTATTTCCCTCTTTCTGTCTCTCTCTTTCTCTCTCTCTCTCCCTCCCTCTTTCCCCCTGTCTCTCTCTCTCTCTCTCTCTTTCTCCCTATCCCTCTCACACTCTTTCTTTCCCTCTCGCAGTCTCTCTATTTCCCTCTTTCTGCCTCTCTCTTTCTTTCTCTCTCTCCCTCCCTCTTTCCCATTAAGAGCCCCAAAACACCCCCCCAGTACAGGACAGCCTGTCTCTCTCTTGTTCTCTCTCTGTCTGTCTCTCTCTTGTTCTCTCTCTGTCTCTCTCTCCGCTCCGCTCTGCTGAGCGTTGGGAGCCTGCGAGGGTGCGTGCTGAACAGGGAGGGCAAATGGCATACAGTATTCATCCTCCACACGCCGGGCAGCTCACTGCTCAACAGCCCAACACACGCACACACACACACACACACACAGACACACACACACACCAACACACGCACACACACGCACACACGCACACACATGCGCACACACACACACGCACACACACACACCAGGGACAGAGCAAAACCAGGCTTCAAGCTGTTCACGGACAGAGATAGGAGTGTGTTGTGAGAGTGTAGGAATGGATTCATTTGTGTGTGTCTGAGATATGGAGAGAGAGATAGAGAGATAGAGAGAGAAAAGCAGACAGAGAGAATGTGTGAGTCAGTGTGTGTGTGAGAGAGAGAGAGAGAGACAGACAGAGAGAGATTGTGTGTGTGTGTGTGTGTAAATGGGGGGAGAGCATCAGTTCAGTAAAAGCCTGTGTCCTTGTCTCTCTCTCATGTATACTACAGTAGCCATGGACGCACTTCAGAGTGATAAACTGAGTGAGTGCGCAGCCCTAGCCGTACTCTTGTGTGTGTGTGTGTGGGCAGTGTGAGTGTGCTGGGGTGTGTGAACGTGTGTGTGTCTGAAACTGACTGTTTGTTTTTAGTCAGAATTATTCAAGTGGGTAAAAGTGTCTTTGCACACATTTGTAGTCAGGCTTTAGAAAAGGTATTCTAAATGTGCAAAGAAGTGTGTGTGTGTGTGTGTGTGTGTGTGTGTGTGTGTGTGTGTGTGTGTCTATGCACACACGTGTGAAGGCCAATGTTAATGAGGTGTGCTCCAATGCTGTGTTCAACAGGCCCAGATTAATGAGGTCGGGGACAGAGGGCTTGACTAGATTACCAATCTACTGAGATTAAACACACACGCACACACACACGCACACACACACACGCATACACACGCACACACACAAACATACCCACACAAGCACAGGCGCACACATGGGCGCACGCACAGAGACACACACACACACACACTCACACACACACACACACACACAAACCTAACATTTCAACATGGCTATGTGTGTGCATTCAGGATGTTGTGCAACAGTGGTGCTTAAATGTGCATACATACTGTATATGGCACTGCCCTCTTTTGAGAGAGTATTTAGGTTAAAATGTGTGTGGGCATAAGGTGAGGCCATTACTGTTTAAGTGAGCATTTATGTGTGGTTGTGTGTGAGCATAGAGAGAGAGAGAGAGAGAGAGGGAGGGAGAGAGAGAGAGAGAGTGAGAGTGAAAGAGAGAGAGTAAGCGAGAGCTTTTTGCTTTGCTCTGTGAACTTTGACAAGCTTTGTTTGTTCATGTAGGAGTGTGTAGGTGCGACATTGTTGGCTGGCATCGGCTAATTATGCACTGGCAAATGCACTACAGTATATGATATGTGGGTGCTACCACTCACCGTACTTTTTCTGTGTGTGTGTGTGTGTGTGTGTGTGTGTGTGTGTGTGTGTGTGTACCACTTTTTTAATGTCCGTGGGCAGCCTGTGCACATCAGAAAGAGTGTGTGTGTGTGTCCGTGTGGGTCTGGCCTGCTTACCATAAGACACCGCTCTCCTCCTTCCCTCTTAAGCCCACACGTGAAAGTTCGTAGTTTTTAGATATGCTTTTACACACTCACGAGTGAAACACAGGGCTAATACATCTTATCCCATCCCCAAAGCACACTTAAAGGAGAAGTTCAGTGTGAATCCATCCACAGCCCTGTTATTTGAAGTCACAGAGGGCTGTTGGTAGGAAAAAAAGAATGAGAAAATGTTATGGAACAGAGACTGAATAATAAACTGGACGGGGCATAGAATTTAACTTGTGACAGCGGTTATATTTCCATGTAAAATTATTATTTACCTATTTGATCATATTTTCTGTTAGCGGTGTCAAATGGCTTACTGTGAGACTTCGGATCGTATCACATTGTGATGTACAGACTGAATTTGTTGTGTGTTTGATGGTTGAACAATAAAAAAGGTAAAGTTTCCTTATGCCCTTATGCAGTCAGTGTTCACTACCAGTTCATTGTTTGGTCTATGCTGTATCAAATCTTCTTGTTCGTTTTATTATACCAAGAGCACTCTGAGACCTTAAAAACAACAGGGCTATGGATCGATTCACACCAAAACTTCTCCTTTAAGAAGAAGGGGGTCATGAGAGTCGCACTTTGTGTGTTGCTCTGTGAACCACAAGCATCACTGTGCTTGTCTGAGGGGGCTTTGAACATTCATTGATATTCCTATCAGCTCCAAAACTAACATCTAAAAGGTTACAAGACACAAATGGGGAATAACAACCTTGTCCTCTTGTTTGCTATGCACTCAAGGCAAACACAAACCGTCATTATTCCTTCCATCTCGTTGCCTCACACACACACCATCACAGAAACATATACACACACACACACGCACACACACACAGTTAATTCCATGTACACGTACACACATTGAGGCTCATACTCCCAATCTTGTGTGTATGTGTGTGTGCACAGCACGCGTGTGTGTGTGCACACATACTCTGATTGGTTGGACCGAGCTGTTAAATGAGTGCAGGGCACTGAGGGGGTGTCCCAGTGAGGTGGATGTAAAAATGTGCAGGCGGACGATAAGCAGAGCCTCCTCCTCCCATTGCCACCCCACCCCACCCCATCCCATCCCACCAATCCCACGCAACCACAACCCCCTCCCCTCCCCTCCTCCCCTTTCGCCACCGCCTATCCAACACACAGGAAACAGAGGTGGAGAAATGTGACACAACACACACACA
>CM059281.1:6991194-7023694 GCA_030347295.1 Setipinna tenuifilis
CAGAGCACACAGCACAGCAGAGCAGAGCAGATACCCCTCCCCACCTCCAACCGTCAGTCAGTCGCAATTTGGGGAGTCGCTGACCTCTTAAGTTGAGATCATTAGCGTGCCACGCCTGCCTGGGCCTGCTGGGAGAGGAGAGGCAGAGAGGCAGAGAGGCAGAGAGGCAGGCAGGCAGCAGAGAGAGAGAGAGAGAGAGAGAAAATGGATCTGATTGTTCATTAGCAGGGCGCGGCGCTCCTAAACGAGGTATGAAGACGACCCAGTTTGCATGGAGCCTGGAGCCCTTCAGGGGGTTCGGGAGGGGTGGAGGGGTGGAGACGCGTGGAGGTGAGGTGAGCGCGTGAGGATATATCCAGAGATAAGTCACCTCTCCTGGGCCACGCAGCCAACGGTCAGCCCAGTGCTGCAGAGCTCCAGCCCTACTCTACTTAACTAGCTACTGTGCAGGTCTATAGCAGCCTTTATAACTGCTGTATAACCCATAGAGATGCTATTAGGGGCCTATAGCAGACCTCTATAACTGTGCTATAATCGAACAGCTCCTGTGCAGGGCTATATCAGTCCTTATAACTGTTTTATAGGCCATAGAGATCCTGTTTGGGGGCATATAGCAGCCTTTATAACTGTGCTAAACAGCTATACTATACAGCACCTGTGCAAGGCCTATACTAGTCTTGATAACTGTGCATTAACCCATAGAGCTTCTGTGCAGGTCTACAACACAAAGTTGAGAAAGAGATAAGAAAACAAAAAACAACATTTGGCCGACTAAAGGCACCAGCATTCTTTACTTGCATCTACTGTAGGGAGGCAACCTTCACCTTTCAACCTCACAACTGGGTTGCATGTGGCTTACAGTAGGTGTCAGGAAGATCATTCAACTAGTTAGCTCCCCTTTGCTTGATGATGAAGATGTTTTTCATTGTAAAAGGGGATGCAGGACACATAAAAACCCATAAAAAGTTACTTTCAAACAGCATCTGAACCTGTCACTTGCATGTGGTCATAAACCATGATATCACTGAAAAAAGAACGGAATAAGATTTTTTTTGCATGGTTTTTAATTGTGGTAGCCTCAGTGGTTGAGGAGATATAGTCATTTATAAAAGTGGCTCAGTGTTTTCTGGCCCACTCTGTATATATTTAGAGCAGTACAAGGCAGCTAACGGTCACAGCAATAGGTCTTACTTATAGATTACATAATAGAGCAGTATATTGAAAACTGGAGCAGAACACCAATCCCACTTTCACAGTGATATCAAATAGATCAAATAGAAGCTCCAAACTACAGTCATTCTCAGTATTCTGTCTGAGATCACAGTAGACATCAAAAGCAAATGTCTACTGGCCCTGTCTAAATGGAACCTGATCCATCTAAGTGTGCTCTAATCTGCCTGTAATGGCATTTCTTTCCAGCTCTGTGCGTTTGGGCGGTACAGCGGGAGTGAGTATAGAGTGCAGGATAGACGATAATCAAGAGTTCTCTTCTCTCTTTCTCTGGCCGATTGACTGCAGATTAACTCCATAAGCACCAAGGACATTAAGAGAGCCTCTATCGGGATCAGTGTGCACGACAAGACAGAGACAGAGGTCGAGTTTTCCGTCTCACCCTGAACTTTAACCCAGACCTGAATCCAGAAACATTCACTTTAAATTAAAATTTAAAAAATGTTATGCTGTACTATGTACCTGGGAGAGAGAGAGATACTGTGAGTACAACTGACTAGAATTGACCCTTTTCATTCTTGCATGGTGCCATTTTCTGTCCTTTTTTTATCTGTTGAATTCTCTCTCGCTCTTAAAACCACCACTGATAGCATGTGCATGCACATGTACACAAACACACAGACACAGACACAGATATGTGTGTACACACGCACACACACACACACACACACACACACACACACACATGTGCAAACACACACACACATATTCACACAGAGTTGTGTTCTTCGCCTGTAACAGTGAAGCATTGCTTGTCCTGTAAGTAACTGATATGGCCACAGCTCTCCTGGACATGAAGACAAATTCCCCCGACGGTGGGCCTTTCGTCTGAGAGTCTGCCCATTGATCTTCCTCTTGATTAAGTAAGATGGCCGCCGCAGACTCCACAATCACCCCCAGCCATCCTGTTAAGCTTCACGCTCACACAGGCAGACTTAGTCAAGGGTAAATAAACTCACTCTTTCTCTTCGTAAGTATATAAGTAATGTGTGTGTTTTAGACAGTGAATGAGAGAGAGAGGGAGCGAGAAGGGCAGAAAGAGTGGAAGGGGGAAAGACAGAGTGTGTGTGAGAGAGAAAGATAAATAGATAGAGACAGAGACAGAAAGAGATCGACAGAGAGATTGACAGAAGTAGACAGAAAGACAGAAAGAGAGATATACTTGGTGATGGAGGTTGTGCTTGTGTGGTACAGTAGATGCTGTAGCGAGAGAGGAGAGCTGGCAGAAGAGGTAGCTGAAGAGATACTGGGAAGAAGGGAACACTTCAAGCTGAGAGAGGGAACAACAGAGAGAGAGAGAGAGAGAAAGAGAGAGCAAGTGAGAGAGAGAAAAAAAAAAGATTGTGTGTGTGTGTTACAAATTAGACAGCACAGGGAGTGAGAGAAACGAGAGGTGGGAATCGAAAGTGGTGCAAGGTCAACTGGGACTATAAAACACCTCTCTACTTAAAGAGCCTTTCTCTTAAACACACACAGACACACACAGACACACACAGACACACACACACACACACACACACACACACACACACACACGCCAACAGACAAGCAGAGGTGCACTTCATTGACTGTAAATAATGCATACATTTGCTCTACAGTGTTTTTGTGCTGAAGTACATTAGACATCATAGATCAGGATGTGTTGTGTCTTTGGTATCCGAGCTGTACAGTATAAACACAGCAAAGTCAGTGGGGATATAAGAAAATGTCTGACTCATACTTCGTGCCGAGTCATCATTGTGTAAAATATCTGATATCTACTGGTCTTACACTCTCGCCCGCTGCCCTTCCAGATGATTAGGTCTGAAATATTGTCTCCTGCTGTAAGGACAACTTCCGTCCACTTCCGATTACTTATCGGTCATTTCAGAAAAGGGAAAACGATCTCTTTGACATTACCTCCTCACAGAGCTGGAGACGTTGGCAGCCGGTAGAACAGTGTTATATAATATCGATAGCCTCTACAGCGGTCAGCTACACATCATTTTAACCAGTGCATTGCCTGCCATGTAGACCCTTTCAACAGTTAAAAGACACATTCTATTTTATTTCCAAACTACTTTCATTCCCAAACTACTTTCAGTATGTTTGGCATAGTTCAGAGACCCTGTGGGAAGAGCTATGGCTGTAATAATCGAGTGCTTTTATAGATGGTCTATATAACACCAATTTAAACTCCAGCTGTTACACAGGTTTGTTTAATGCATCCTTTGTTCTACTCCATTAGTTTATTTTTGGGTTCTGGCTCTCCTTTAACTTTTCAATGACTTTAAGGGGCCACTTTCCAGAGTGCCACTCCCCTTCTCTTGCTGCGTTCATTCAATCTCATTCCCCATCTCTTCCCTTATTTAAACGACACACACACACACACACACACACACACGCACACACACACGCGCACACACGCACACACACTCACTCACACTCACTCACACACACACACACACACACACACACACACGCACTCACACACACACGCACTCACACACACACGCACTCACACACACACGCACTCACACACACACGCACACACACACACACGCACACACACACACACGCGCACACACACACACGCGCACACACACACACACACACACACACTCACACACACACTGCCTTGAGGGAGGATAAGGATGAGGGTGGAATACAAATACTGTTTTTCTCTGGGGCCGCTGAGTCCCAGTGCAGAGTGCATTCGGTGCAAATAGAGGTGGTAACAAACGAAAGTATCACCAACAAACGAGAGCAAGTGTGACACAGAAAACAAACAAACAAACAAACAGTATGGGGAAAAAAAACAACAGGACTTCAGCTATTCCAGAATGTGAGCATGTGGTAAACAATTATGACAGCAAAACAAACAAAAGATTTATTCAGAGAAAGGCAGTGAAATTTGGGTTAATGAAGGAAAGAAAATGGAAAAATGAAGCGGAGTGGAGAAAATTTAAGGTACAGAGCAGAATGCACTGAGAAATGAAAAAGTAAAAAGGGGGCAAAAGGAAGATGAGTGAAGGAAGAGTGAATGGAATGGAGGGAGGAGTGAGAAAAAGAAAAGAGAGAGTGAGTGGAATGGAAGAAAATAGTGAGAAGGGGAAAAAAAAAGAACGAGTGAGGAGGTGAGGAGAAAAAGTGGAGGGGGTACGACAGAGATGGATAAAGAAATTAAGAGGGGAAGTGGAGCGAAGAAGGAGGCAGTGGTGGGGACGATGGATGGAGCCACAGCAGTGGAGGAATGAGTGCCGTGTTAAACCCCTTTGACCTTATCAAAGACAAACACAGCCTGCATCTCAAGTGGACGCACTGCTCAAGCGGAGCACGATGGCCGAGACCCACCCACTGGCCGCACCGGGCGTGGTGGAGCTAAAGCTAAAGTGCTCCACTCACTGTAACAAGTACAGCTTTGAACCAACTTGAGGAAATTAAGGAAATATGCTTCATGGTGCTTTTTACATTAGTGTAACTTAACAGTACCATGTATATTATAAATACATACATAACATTGTTCAGTTAAACCCAACTTTAAAAGATCCATGCAGCTGCTTGCCTTCAATGTTCAAAGCAGCACTTTTAACAGTGTACATGAAGCTTATGCTACGACAATTAGCTTCCATATCTTATTAACAAAACTGGCTACACCAGACAAAAAAGCACTAGGCACGTTAAAAAATAATAGACTATTCATCTAGACAGATATTCCGCTCACTGACCAAAACTGCTTCAGTTTTACCACACAGTCAGCCATTTTCAACACGTCACATTACATACCAGTAGCTTGGAGGATTTGTTTCCTCAAGAAATCCTGCAATTCTATGCCTATCCTGTATGCAGAATGTTGTGTCTCTAGTTCTTCAATCTACCCTAAAATACAATACATGTTCTTTTGTTACCAAAGCAACTACTTGCACTGCTACTGAAGTGATAACAGACAGACAACTGTAATCTAATGTTTAAAAGCACATCACTATTAATTAGACCCATAGATGAAGAGATGACATAAACCACTGGAGGCTCACCCACTCATATCCTATTGATGTCATAATAATGTGCAGTGTGGTCATCATTAGTTAATGAAAAATTAGTCATTAAAATTCAAATAATATGACCCCAAGATCTTTATCACAAATCATCAAACTTCCAATGAATGGCATTATCCACACAATGGCCTGAGGATCTTAACCTTCGATCCATTCAAATGAGGCAAAATGACTCACATATCTGACACTAACTGTAAAGTTCAACAGTCAGTCCGACTTCTGTTTTTTTTTTCCTTTATTGAGTAAACCTGTAACCACTTCATTCTAATCCTATATTTAGAAATACATTCAATGCTGTATTATCTAAATCCCACACTACCCCTACAACAAAGCATAATCCTCAAGTAGTTATGCCAGGATGACACAATAGTATCTGAATAGTCTTTTAAGACTCTTTTTATGACCATATTGTGCTCTCATGTGTGCGTGCGTGTGTGGTTGTGTTTGAATGTGGGTGTGTGTTTGGACCAGCATTGACATGGTTGCCGTGGAGATTGTGCACTTACTTCAGCTCTTGGGGAGGACAGCAGGTCAGTTTTGGGCTTGATGGTTTTCCTGGAGAGATACAGGAAGAGTGAGACACTGTGTGTTGTATCACGTTATGGTTAAATCCATCCTTACACCATCCTAGTAATTCTAAGAGGAAGCTCTGCTCATTCTGGCAGTTTGCTTATTTTTCTGCTCTGTACATTATGTACATACACTATGTACATTATGCTTATATCATATATTAGGTTTACATTGCCCGATATGTATATTATGTGACTTGCAAATTGTTGTCCCTGTTCTACAATAATTATTATACCCTACTCTTGTCTACTGAATCACTACATGTCTATATGTTGAATGTATACTAGTGTACTAGTATATACTAGTCCTTGTGTATGTAGGGTTACACTTTATTTAACGGTACCTGTTACAGTGGATCTTCATCAGGAAGTACAGTGCAACAAAGTTTGCAACAATATGCAATATTATGTACTTACACTGTACCATAGGATTAGTGTTAGGTTTAGTATTAGGGTTAGTGTTAGATATATACAGCGTAAATACATAATATTTCATGTTGTTATATGTAAAAAAAAAACGTAACCGTAAAATAAAGCGTTACTGTAAGTGTACTTGGCCAATAAATCTGATTCTGATTACGTCCACCACAGCAGTACACACAGACACATGAGAAATACAAGAGGGTGGTTTCCCAACAGTGTGCTGTATAAATAGATGAAGACATTACTGGAACCAAGTCAGGAGGGTTTTTGTAATCCCCAATGCCCAAACAGCTGTCTGTGCATTAAAGCAATAACAGTGAAAGCAGAGGCATTTTTGTAAGTGGAGAACTGTGTTTGTGATATAAGTGTGGCTATAAAAACGGCTCACGGCTCAAAGAATCTCCAAGGTAAGTGGGTGGGTGGGTGTTAGCCAGTGAAGTACACACTGCTGTTTTGGAGCCGAAATGTAGAACATTTCTCCTCAAGCTACTTGAGTAAAAAACACGTAGGTGTTTGTGGAGCAGTGTACTGTTGTATGTTGCGTGGTGGTTTTGTAGGGGGGTTCCTACACTCGTCGCGTGGGGGGCCTGAGGCGACGCAGGGCTTTGGGGATCTGCTGGCTGTCAGACTCCATCTGGTAGAAGAACATTCTGATCAGATCATCCAGCAGGATCCACGTGGGCAAACCCAGCAACTTCTGGAACACACAGTAAGAGAGAAGGGTGTGTGGAGAATAGAGATTACAGATGATGTATATTACAATTATTTTTTTATTGACTTTCACACAACTGCATAACATTAGAATATGATCATAAATGACATAAAGGGTGAACTCATTAGTGAGTAGCAAGTAAGAAAAGTAATGGTCCCCAATTTACATTAAAAATGACAGATCAATGCAACAGCAGATGGTAAAAATAGCAGAGATTAGCTAAATAAACAAGGCTTAATATCATATCATATAAACTTTTCATAAGTGACACAATACTCGTTCCTGGGCATTTGTCTTATGTGACACAGCGTGTAAGAGGAAACAGTGAAGAGAAAAGAGAAGTGACTTAGAAAGGGAACTAGAAGTCTGAAAGCGTTCATCTGAAACACCAACGACAAATGTCAACAGACACGACTTTGAAACAAGAGACTGGAACAGGCAGAGAAACAGAAATGAGAACCAGGAGAAGAGGAGCAGGAGAAGAGGAGGAGGAGAAGAGGGGGGGGCAGAGAGTGACAGAGGGAGGCAAAGACAGAGATAGACAGTGGAGATAGACAGTAGAGATAGAGAGAGAGATAGATTGAGAGAGAGAGAGAGACAAAGAGAGAGAGAGAGAGAGACAAAGAGAGAGCCTTTTGTCCTTTTAAATGCCATTTAACCTGGTGCACAGCCTATACAGAAGAAATCTTTAGACAGCTTCTCCTTTGCGTAATAAGAAAAACCACAACACTCAAAGCAGAAGCACTTCCTCTCACCTTCATGTATGTGTTGAGCTCTGGGATTCTGTTCTCTGCTATCTCCTGCTTATTTCCCATGAACACCTTTCCTACACAGGAAAAGAAAGTCAGAAGTCAGTTGAAACTGATTAGCAGTACTGCAACTACAGTACGTGGCATTTATTAGCTTCACTAATGAAATTGTATTATTCACTCTTTCAATGCATATTTGCATGCATTTGCATGTAATAAACCAAACAAGTCATTAAAGTTGGAAACATAAATATGCTGGCAGACATATTTGATCCGACACATATGGCTCCATAATAAGCTTCACAATTAATCAACATGGATTGACAGATATCTTTAAAGGACTTAAAATGTACAAAGAATGTAAAAAGAATTAAACTCCTTACGGGCTCTCTGAGATTAAAATTAGGACTCCCACCCATTCAGACAGGGACTAAATCCAACTCCTGTTCAATGCAATTTAGAGCCATCTTAACAACAACTGTATAATTATCTCTTCCCTCCTGACTGTCTTCCTCTCCCTCATTTGCCGTCTTTTGCTCATTTTAGACTAGAGTAGACAAATGGCTCCCATAAGCCTGATCCGACTGTAACTAAATAATACCAAAGCGGCTTTCAGAGGGGGAACATTTTTACTGATGTCTTTTTTATCTTTTTGTATATAATTAGCTTACTCTTCTTGGTCTTAAATAAAACAACCATTTAAGCACCACAAATTAACACATCAAAGGGGATGTGTCTGTGGAGATGCACACGTGCACATGTGTAAGCACATAACCACACGGCAAGCACACACACGCACACACACACGCACACACCCACACGCACGCACACACACACACACACACACACACACGCACGCATGCACACACGCGTGCACACACACACACACACACACACACACACACACACACACACACACGCGCACACACGCGCACACACACACACACAGTTCAGTGGTTATGTTCTGGTCCATCGTAACAGGCCATAAAACCCACCTTGGTCAAGCTCCTCTGGCCCGCCATGCTGGACACTCAAGAGACGGTTTTACTACACAAAAAAATGTTTTAAAAGCCCGAGCAGTGAGTAGAGCTAAAAGCCCCCTGACAACCAAATGAAAAGCTGTGATCCTGTGCCAAAAGTTGGGGCCACTGCGTTCTTCTGTTATCCAATTAAAGATGATACGGCTGCCAGAGAAAGACCACACCCAGGAAAGGATAAGAGAAAGAGAGGGAGAGGGAGAGAGAGAGAGAGAGAGAGAGAGAGAGAGAGAGAGAGAGAGAAAGTAATAAAGGAGTGCAAAATGAAAAGTGACTGCAATGTCAAGTATTTGCTGGAAGAACAACGCTTCATTGTGTGAGGTGGAGCATCCACAGTCCTACGCACCTGCGAAAACCAGCCTACAGCATTCCAGGAGAGCTATCCAGTAAAGAGAGCAACGGACAGAGAGTAGAAAGATATTATTCGGGGTTTTTGCAGTCCTACTGTAAAAAGGCCTGATCACTTGATGAAGACTGAAGTGGGAGCCATGTTAGAGCCAAGAAGGAGAGAAAGGTTTCTTTTTAGGTATTCAGCTAAATAGACACAGGTGTAGCCCGGTAGAGATTCTTAACATGTTGTCAGACATGTCATTATTTGGAGTATAAAGATATCAAGCAAGAAAGAATGATTGATCAATTCAGCCCATCGGTGACAGCAATTCATCCTAACATCTAAACTCTGACATCTTGTCAAAATTTACTGTCCTCTTGCTTATTGGTCCAAACCTCTACATTCAGTCTCTCGCGCTATCTGGTCATTACTTCATACCCTAAATACTGACCTACAGTTTCCTGACATTCTCTGCCCCGTCACCTGTCAGAAGGCCTCTTAAAAGCTATGCGGTTGCAGTCCCGCCACTTCACATCAGCATTATCTTATCTATCCAAAGCTTATATTGATTAAAGCAGATACAAGGGCAGTGCAAAGCAGAGCCCACAGAGACAGCTGCCAATACACAAACATAATTAGGTTCGCAACTGCTAAACTAATTACTCATAGTGTACCCAAGGCTAAGCAGCATCTCTTCTTTTCCCCCACCCTTTGCTTTTGCTTGATTTTATTATCTCAGTGTGAATACTTAATGGTCCAAACCTTCTTCCTCTCTCCCTGTGTTATCTATTCAGTCCAGAACTCTTTCAAAGTGGCATTCCTATTAGTGCTGCTGTCTAACAGAGTCACCCTGATTTTTTTCCATGTTGTTTAGTCTTGCTGACTGTGAGCAAGCTTAGAACCAAATGATAGAAATATGAATCACAGACAGAAGTCCTCCTCCGGGTGGTGGACAAAGACTATGAGATGTGACAGCTACTGGAGAAGAACGAACACGAGATGGAAGCACCAAAAGCAGACCAACCAGGAGTTGCAGACAAACAGATGTTGGGCCAAGTGGATGGTAACTTAGTTATAGGAGACTAGCCCACACCAGCAAGGCTGCCTGGCACAACCACCAGGGCTGGTATCTGCTTGCCAAAAACAAAATTATAGCACTAACAACTCTAACAATTTCTGGCCCATGAACTCCCAAGACTGAAGAATGTCTCAGGTTGCCCAATCACGAGGGAGTTTATTTAAGAGTGGATTACACCATGGGTGTTCACTCACTAACTCAACATACCCCAAAATCCTACTATAACATGAAAAGAAAAAAAGAAGGTGCTACTCGGTGGTTCAGACGATGTCAGGCAGGTGATGTCCCAAAGACGGGCGTGATCCGTGTACAAAGCCAAAAGGCTCACGGGCAGATTTGTGGTACATAGGGGACACCTAAGGTAAGGAATCACCCCTGCTCATCGAAAAAAGTAGTTTATGCCCCGCCTCTTTAACACAACACTAGGCAGCAACTGCCATCATGCACTGATGGTCAGCTGTGGCCTAGTGGTTAAAGAGTCTTGGAGTCTAAGGGCCGCAGGTTTGAATACCGTTGTAATAGGAAGAATAGGGGTGGGGGACTAAACAACTAGTGCTCTTCTGCACCCTTATTCATGACTGAAGTGTCCTTGAGCAAGACATCTAACCCAACATTGCTCCAGGGACTGTAACTGAAACCCTGTACCTAAATAACTGTAAGTTGCTCTGGATAAGAGCGTCAGCTAAGTGTAATGTAATGTTGTGGAGGACCTCTGGCTGGATGAGAGCTAGAGGGATGCTGTAACAGCACTTCCCAGGTTTGCTTGTTGGAAGAAGTTATGGAGGACTGCGATTCAGCCGACTTAATTGTACAGGCAGTGGCCCCAGCAGGGCCCTACACAGTCATGCGACCTCTGTTTCGCGTACTCACACTACTCACCCCTATGACCGCCCTTACTTCATGATTATGACCATGAACTTCTGACAGTCATCTATCATTAGCCTGGCTGTCGCACCAAGCTCGTAGACAGAGGTTGGTATGGCAAACTTCCCATAGACAGGAATTTCCTAAGAAGCAGGATCAACGGGCGTCTTTCAAATGCCCCTGTGTACTAACTGGACAGAGCTACAACCAAGTAGACCCCTGTTTCCAATGATGAATGCATAGCATTTGTGTTTCATTGGTGCCTGATTTTTCAGAAAATAGAATAGGCAGGTTGGTCAGAGTGACTTGAACACGAAATTCAATGTGGCGTCACAGGCAATATGGGTGGGCCCAGGCTAATCTATCAACCTTCTGACTACATAATCTGGTGATTTGTTATTTTGACATATGACTGTAAACATAGCCTGGGCCATGATTAGCCCTGACAGGAAAGTGTAGTTGGTGTAGTGTTGTAGAACCTTAGACCTGTTAGACCTGTTGTGTTAAACCATATAACATTCAAATCTATTATGAGCAGGGGTGTTGTTAGACCTGGGCATTCGAGGCTGTAGCCCCGGATCTTCTGGGAATAGCCCCGGATCTCTGTGCCATCAAATAATGATGATAATAATAATAACAATGAAAATGGCACCATGGAGGAAACGTCTGCGTGGTTGCATTACCAGCAGCCACAAATGCAAAGTTGTAGCCAGTGAAAACTGCAAGAAAATCTGACGTGACCATAGGCTATATGGGCAGATTTAGGATCACTTGTCACAAAATGTTACAAATTCAACAGTTATTCTTTCTTCTCTATGCATAGGCTATTTGAACGTCGCATTTTGGCTGCTGGTGTATGTGGTGCACTTTGGCAGAAGAGACATTCACAGCCTACCCTATCTTTAATGTAAACATTGAACTACTCTTGCACGCCCTGTGAGTCATGACAATTGGCCTTTCCTTTCATTCTCAAACTATGTTAAAACTGCATGTTCATCAGACCAATTTTCAAAATTTCAAATACTAACATAAAAATAACTCTAATTTCTGGGCTATAGCCCCAAATGTTCTAAATACCTAGCGATGTCCCCGAGTTTGAGCAAGTGAAAAATTGTTGAATTACCTGTTGAAAACCTCAAAGTGGGGAGTTATGTGTTGTTTAAAAGCAGTTTAAGTATGTGATATTTGTGTACAGCCCCGGGCAGCCAGAGGTGTCTAAAAGGCAGCCTACAATACAAAAAAAACTGTCTATCTAGAAACTGCTGACGGTGGATTGGCCAAGAGGCAGCCTACATAACGAAAACACAGTCTACTTAGAAACTGGTTACGGTTCAAACACATGCAGAAATTAGGATATAGAAAAAGCGACATGGCCAGGCTAGTAGCTCTAACTGACTTAATTTCGACTTCTGCAGAAGTACATGTTTGATCGACTCTCCACGTGGATGTAAGGACATAGCTGGCTGCTAGGCAACATAGTTGAATGGTAGTTTGCATGTACTGGTAGTTAGCTTAATGAAAATGAATAGTCCTAGTTTTTACAGGACGAGTCCTGCTTTTGGCGGTCTGCACTAAAACATGTAAAAACCCCATTTCCCTGGTTTGTGTAGCTAAAACATATTAACATTCATATTTTTTTCTGGAAATATTCCCAGGTGTTCATCTCTGAGATGTGAGGGGTATTCCAAGCAGGTGGTTTAGTGACTAACCCAGATAAGTAAACTCAGAGTCAGTTGTAAATCTGCTAATAGAAGAGTGCTATAACTTCATCCTCCTATCAAAACAAAGCAACAGGGCTCTTCTGTTAGAAGGCTTACCACTTGCTTAGAGTTAACATAACCAACTGGAATGCCCCTGTGGTCCTTCCTGGAATACCCCCCCTGGTCATTGACACCTGTTGATTCCACTGTCTCTGCAGTAGGATAGCTGTTAAATGGCTTTTACTAAAGAGGTACCTGGCAAGGTGGGTAGAGTCACAGTGTAACGGCTGTTTTGAGCTCCTAACTTCAGTTCCAGACTCTGATGCAGGGTGAAGAACTGGCGGTATCGTCGATAAATTAAGTACTTACTCCCACCCTTGGTCTTCACATCAATCACAAATTGCTGAGAAAATCAGACAGACAGGGAAAGAGAGAGAGAGAGAGAGAGAGAGAGAGAGAGTATTCATGTTAGTGTTCATATTTGAATTTAAAACACACTGTGACTACACTTTAATTATTTAAAAAATAATATCCAACAGAAAAATTACATAGTAAACAATGAATCCTTTCTTTTCCGCAATATCTGCTATGGTTGCACTGATGGGAATGTCATCTGGAAGCTGGTCGAAATCACTGGGAGGGAGAGAGAGTGAGATTTGTTTACATTTTGAATAATGTATACTTTGTATTTAAAAGATAACTTAAACTAACACAAAATAAAACAGCATGCACCACCATTGTATTCTGTGAACAGTAAAGGTATTTCTGGGGGAAAACAGCCCCCCACACCCAAAAAAAGCCCAAAACTCAGAGTAGTTTCCAAACTACGCGACAAAACGGCAAACAGCTTCATGAATGAAAAATGGTGACTGAAAATGGCTCTGTGGCTGGATGATGCCAGTGTTCCAAAACATATCAGAAGTGAAAACAACGCAGCTTGATAACATTGGAGTCATTTTGAAGTTTTCCCAACAGGTAGTAGGGATACACTCGCGAAAACAACTTTGTTGTAGGTTGTAGGATACTGTTACGTTACCGATGTACCCTGCAAAATCTACACTACACCGACTTAATCGCCTACGTAGACTGCTTTGTAAGAAAGAGACCACCACATCTTAGGCAACATACCTTTCATCTCGTAGTTGGCGCGGTAGCGCCATGTTGGCTGATATTTGAATCCCTCTGCGAGGTGAAGATTTGTGAAACAAAGAAGGCTGTGCCAGGAGATCTATTCGTGTGAGAAGTTAACTCTTCAGGGCACAGTTGTCGGTTCTTCTGCAACTTTGAAATCAGGAAGCGAAATTTCAGTGGGAGTAATGATGTAAGAAGAGCACACATTTTAATGTAATTAATATTACACCTATTTTAAAACAAGATGTAACGGGGAAACACATAGCAATGCCAATACCATATTATATTTTTATTTTCATCAACGCTGAATTGAAGGTGCAAGGTGCAACCTGAATTAATAACCAGCAATGTTAAGGGTTTGTTCAACGAAATGCCCCTCACTGTCCTCCACTCACACTGCCTTTTTTTTTTTTGAAGAAGAAGAAGAGCAAATATATGTAGATTATTTATAAAGCCCTCCTTCTGTAAGTGGTACAGTATGAACAACTTTTTAAAAACAGTTCATGATTTTTTTTCTAAAGGCTCAAAATCACTTTTCAATTCACTGATTCAATATGATAATGAAAGCAAAATTAGGCTACATTTGCAGCTATGTGGGTTGACCGTAGCTGGAGCATCAGTTGGACCACATTCAAGAGATTTTGGTAACCCTGAACTCCTAACTTTGTCCTGTAGGCCTAGGCCTACATATTCCTCCTGGAGAGTATTCCAAGTAGGTGGTTAGTGACTAACCCAGAAAAGTTAACTCAGAGTGAGTGAGTCATAAACCTTCTGATAGAAGAGTTCACAAAACAACCCCACAGGCCTCTTCCTACAGGAGATTTGCCACCTGCTCTGAGTTGTAAATCTGTTAATAGAAGAGCCCTTTGGCTTCATGCTGCTATCAAAACAAAGCTAGAGGACTCTTCTACCAGGAGGCTTACCACTTGCTTAGAGTTAACATACCCAAGTAAGTCACTTAACCTGCTTTCTGGAATACCCCTGCTGTTGAATGAACACTGATAGTAAGCAGGGCCCCAGGCCCTAATTAAGACATCACATTAAAGGTGGCCATCAGGGGTTCAGAAAGTGAAATTCCTGCTCCATATTAGTTCCAGAACAATTCACTGAATCAGCTGATCCTAATGAGCAGAACTCTTCAGCCAGGTAGATGAGCTAATCAGTGAAATCGCCTGTGTTGAGTGCACAGGCAGAAGGAATACATGACAGGGTTTTCACTTTCTCAAGCTGGTTTGTCCACCTCTGCAGACAAGCTTAACGATGCAGAAAATTCTTTATCTGGGGTTCAACAGTAGGCCTTCACAATCAGAGGTAGGGATCTCTTCTTCAGAGAGTTAAAAACTCTGCCATGTTTTCCCTCTGCCCGTGCACTTGACACAGGTAATTTCACAGACCTACCTGTTTCATGATTTGTGTGCTCTTTAGGATAAGCTGGTTCTGAAATTGGTTGGCAGGGTTCTATATTCTGAACTTTTATTTGCTTTCTCCACTTCTATTCATAACCCCATTTTGTTTGCTGTGCCCTAAGTCTCCACTAGATGTCATTAAAGAGAAGGCATTCCTCGACAGAGAGCGCCCACTGTGTTTTAGGGCAAATTGGAATTCAAGAGCACTTATTTAGAATTAGAATAAGTTTAACAGGACTAATCAAGAGACATAGTATGCCCTGTTGTGTTGTGGAGTGTCTGGTGATAATGAACTTGGATAAGGAAATATAGTTTAATTACTGTTGGTTGATTTGTATGTGTTTGGGGGTTGGGGGGCAGTGATAAATTCCATATTTATTTCTGTCCCTACAATAAAGCTTTACCTTTAAGAGACAAGACTCCATACACTCTATGGTGCTATATCCAAAGCTATTCTGCCAAGTGCCTGCAAGTGTGACCTTAGTGCATGCAAGCGAATCTTACGACACTACTGTTGGGGACGCATTTAACTCCAAGGTCATGGCAGCTGTGAGATTTTTTTTTTTTGCTCATGATCGTGTGAAGAGTGAAGGATGATACTTTGTGCATGTACAAATGAGTGTGTGTGTGTGTGTGTGTGTGTGTGTGTGTGTGTGTGTGTGTGAGAGAGAGAGAGAAAGTGTTTCTGTGTGTGTGTGTATGTGTGTGTGTGTGTGTGTGTGTGTGTATATGTGTGTGCAAGTGTGTGTGTGTGTGTGTTTGCAGCTTGCCACTTCAATAAGAAATGGTGTGAGTGTCGTGATCTGGACACAAGGGTCTACATAAAGAAAAAAAAGCAAATAGACCGTGCTACACTGTGCTAACTTACACATAGTTATGTTGACAATGTTGACACCATGTCCCTGTAGAAACCTGAGGAGAGAGAGAGAGGGCGACTGGACAAGAGGAGACAGTTGGGCCAGTTTGACACTTACACTGGAAGAGCCCTCACTCTTACCCCCCACAGCATAGCATTGGCAATCAGGGGCACAGACAAAACAGTTAGGGGCCTATGAAAGAATAATATTTTTGAGCCCTGTTAATATTATTAATTATAATGTCAATGGTGTCCTTCATGGGACCACTGCCAATGCTGGGCTCTTAGAATCATTCCAAACTTAGCACCATGACCTACAAAAACACAGTAACTTGCTCAAAATCATAATGCTTAAATCCTCAAACATGATGCTTGTCATGATATTATCAGTATTGAGATGTTTTGGTGCAGCATTACAAGCCTTACACAAATTATGAGCAGTTTAGTCATCATTTACAAAATAACATGTTAAAGAATCTATATATTTTTTTAAATCAACTTAACTAGTTTATAGTCACTCTTAATTGAAATGTTCCCTGATTTCAGCTTCATTTAAAAATTAACAATCATTTGGATAGTATCAAAGCACCTCGCACACAAATACTGATGGACATACAGACACACAGCTTTAGTCCATGTCTGTCTGCTGCACTGCACCTGTTCCAGAGAGAGAGAGAAAGTGAGGGAGAGAGAGAGAGAGCGAGAGAGAGAGAGAGAGAGAGAGAGAGAAAGTGAGGGAGAGAGAGAGATCCCCATTCCGAAAGCTTAAACAGTAGCGGCACTACCTAACCACAGCTGCTCTCTCTCTTCCACACCCTGATTCTCTGTCCTGATCTGATGTACTTATCCTCATGTGCCATTCTGACTCCCTGCTTTAAACAAATAGTGGACAAGCAGGCCTTTCATTTTAGCCAATGAATCCTCAAGAACTTGAATAACTGGTATGAGCTCAAGGATACTATAAATCAAAGTCAAAGTCAACTTTATTATCTCAAGGATGGACATTACAGTGGTCATAGTGCAAATACAGACGACAAATAAGTAGACTTACAAATTTCCTTCCCTCCCCACACTATTAACACCCCCATCCACCACTACTCTTCCCACCCCACCCCCCCAACACACACACACAGACACACACCATGACGAAGTTAGCCGTAATAGCAATTAAGTAATCATACTATAAGTAATATAAACTATATTTACTGTGCAGACATGAACCATTAAGTCCGTTATTTCGAACTGTGTGTGTTAAAAATTCTGATTACTGGGGAAAAATAACTACTTTCGATGCCTTTTGAACATGACTTGTAATCCTTTCAAGCATTCATTCAAATTTCTGCCTGTCTCTTGTCTCATCCTGTCCAGTGCTGCTTTGTCTTAACTGTTTCTGCCCATCCGACCCTGTCCTCTCTCTGTGTCCCTCTTCTCCCATCAGTTGGGTGTAATTGGATAGACGTTTGTTGGTCGGTTTGCATATCTGTTTCCAATGCTATTTATGTCTCTCTCTGTGTCCTCCCTCCCTCCGTCCCTCCCTCCCTCTCTCTTGTTCCTGCTCTTTGCAACTCCGCTCTCTTTCTTTCTCTCTTCCTCTTGTAAACCTAGCTCTCTCTCTCTCTCTCTCTCTCTCTCTCTCTCTCTCTCTCTCTCTCTCTCTCTCTCTCTCTCTCCTCTGTTCTCCTCCAATGCCCGTACGTACCAACTGTGCCCAGAGGAAAGTGCTGAGGCAGGGAAATGTAATAGGGGACAAGGGAAAATAGTGCGATCATGTGGCGCTCTCTCTCTCTCTCTCTCTCTTTTTCTCTCTCTCTCTCTCTCTCTTTCTCTCTCTCTCTCTCTCTCTCTGCCCCTCTCTCTCTCTCTCTCTCTCTCTCTCTCTCTGGCCCTCTCTCTCTCCCTCTCTCTCTCTCTCTCTGCCCCCTGACGACCTGACCACTGGGGGGTAAAGAGCTCATGCTGGAACGTACTGGAGCAGAAAAGAAGTCTCTTTATCATCAGCTCTTGCTTTTTTCTTGAAGTCGACGTAACCCTAAATTATGTAACTTGAGTGACACAGAAGTAAAATATTACTGCTAAGTACAGAATGGAAAAAGTAGGAGTAAGTACTAGTAAGTTCTAGTCATGACCATTGTTAAACTAGCTTTTCTTCACCAAGCATTGTCAATAAACATGTAAGAACACAGCTTTTGACTTGGAAGAAAAATGGGAATGGCAATGAGGTTAACATTACCTTCACATCTCCTAAGTCTGATTTTTTCATCCATTGTGAAATAGTAGAAAACATCAGTGTGTTCCTACTCAAAACAATCACTTTCACAAAAGATTTCATAATAGAAGCTCCAGAAGATCCAGAGCAGTATATCTGCTGTAGCCTACTCTCCATGCGCTGTATAATAATCACCTTTGCAGTTAACTAGCAAACAGAAAAAATGATTTTTGTTCACCTGGATCTGAGTGACTGGCGTTTCTATTTCCTTCCCCTACAAAGTGCCAAGATAACCAACTGCACGTTCCTGAGGGACCCTTTAAAAGGAAAGCTACTTCCAACTCAGCTCTGGGGACAAGGTCTATATTGGCTAAGCTCTGGGGTTCATCAAATTACTTGCCTAGTTTTTTTTTTTCTCCTCCTCATTCCATCATTTCATCTTTCATCTTCCCTTGATATTCACCGTCACGTTCTTGATTGCCTTGGAAACATAATGTGGTCGGTAAGGGGCTAGCTAGATCAAAGGGAGCCGCAGAGCAGTGTGTGTGTGTTACTGTTCAGGAGGTGGACACAGACACACACACACAGACACACACAGTGTACCCTGGTCGAAAAAAAAATCACGGCAGACGAGAGAGAGGGCCTGAGGTGAACATAAGTGTGCTTTAGGATGAAAGCGAACCTGATATGTCTTTGTGAGTGCCAAGGCCTGAATGGAGCTCCCACCCCACTTTGCCACTTGCCATTTTTTCTTTGTCTTTGACATCTTTACGATGAAATTTTAAAAAGTGGGGGTTCATTTATTTCACTTGAAACACAGCAATATGTTGAACAGGCTGAAGGCAAGGATAGTTCATTCATAATTTATGAAATGAAATACGACAGACAGATGGATATCTTATTTATCCCGAAGGACATTAAAGAAATGTATGGGCTGTCGTAGCTCCTTAGCGGACGCGCAGCCTTAAGTAAACCTGAACTAACTTCTTGATGGCAGCCAAGATGCTGCCAAGATCCCTCAGGGGATATTTGCATCTAAGGTATGATGATGACTTTATGGCCACCAGTTACCACACGGCGTGCTGGTTAGGGTGTGGAATGAAACAAGTCCCATCTGTCAAAGTGATGAGGAGACTTGGTGTCAGGTGAAGGCTAAGGACATAGGGAAACACGCCCTTCCATTCAGAGAACTTAGGGGTAGATATGGACAGACAGACAGACAGACAGACAGACACACACACACACACACACACACATACACGTACACACACACAACACACGCGCACACACCCATACATTACACACACACACACACACACACACACACACACACACACACACAAACACACACACACATCCACACATTACACACATTACACACACACACAAAACACACATGCATACACACACCCACCCAACACACGCACACACACCCACACATTACACAAATACACACACACACAAACACATGTGTACACACCCACACATTACACACGCACACACACACCCATTACACAAATACACACACAGACAAACACATGTGTACACACCCACACATTACACACGCACACACACACACCCATTACACACACACACACAACATCGTAACGGCGTGTCACTTCAATGTCAAGTGACAGCATGCTCGCCAATAAATTTTGCTGGCGGCCTTGGGTGCCGGCAGCTCAAAGAAAGGGCGGTAATTTTAGTTTAGTTATCCGAAAGAGAGACAAAGAGGGGGTCAGAAACTAACCCCCATATCTCCTCCTGTGAAAGGAAGCACATGGACAGAATGAAAGTGAGAACGAGAGAGAAAGAAAGAAAGAAAGAGGGAGAGAGAGACAAAAGCATGTCAATCAACAGTAGGGAGATGGAGGTCTGACAATTTGGTTGCTGGCTATAAGGAAAATACTGATTTTTTCCCCCTAAAAGAACATTTCTTTTTACTCTTGTTGTGAATTACTTTTAGCACCATTAGCACAGAAGTCCCCCTAAAGCATGTTTGATAAGTATGATATGAAGACAAAAAGTGACTGAGAAAGACGGGAAGGGAAGAACAGATAAATATACTGGAAGAGTGAATAAAATAGAAAGACTGGGGTGTATAGATAAAAAGAGAGATAGAGAGAGGGAGAGAGAAAGAGAAAGAGGAAGTTATCAAATGACAAGCCATGAAAGACAGACCACTTAGAGTGGGATGGGAGTTGGCCGAGAAAGATCAAAACTATAGTGCTTCCGAGATGGGATCTGTAAGAAATAAATAATTGGAGGCCAAAAAAGAGGATAGGGACACCAGTGATGAAGAAGGCAGAGGAAAAAAATGATCACAGGAACAATACGTGCAGGGTTGAGAGTGACATGTACATTTACGTACATGAGTATGACAGAGGGAAGGTAATGGGAGAAAGTGAGGATGAGTGCAGGAGAGAGAGCCAGAGACAGAGACTGATAGAGAGAGAGAGAGAGGGAGAAAGAGAGAGGAGAAAGACAGAGAGAGAGGCAGATAGACAGACAGAGAGAGAGACAGAGACAGAGAATGAGAAAGACATATTGAGAGAAAGAGAAAGACAGAGAGAGAGAGAGATAGACATACACAAAGAGACAGAGAGACAGAAAGAGAGTGAAAAAGAGAGAGAGAGTGAGAAAGAGAGAGGTGGTTTGATTATTAATAGTTGTGTGATTAGTCTGGCCCCATGCTGTGCGTCACACACCTTCCCTCTTGTCCTGGGCGGCCGGAGTCTCCATATGTCCTAAAATAGGGCCCAGGCTGAAGCAGGGTATAAAAGACAAACAAGTGACTCCCCCAGACCCACCTCTGTCTCACTCTCTGTCTCTGTCTGCCTCCTCCTCTCACTCCTCCATCCATCCGTCCATCCTTGTCTCTCTCTCTCTCCCTCTCTTCACGTCCCCCCATCAATCAGGTAAGGCTGGGGTCAAGGCTGAGGCGTATTGATAAAACAAAAGAACTCCAACCTGTCCATCATTTTTTTATTTATTTAATATTAGTACTGAGATTGATTCATGACTATAATGAATTGAATAATGAAAATGTATTCGGAGTTAATATTTCTTTTGCTTTATCATATTGAATCAAACAAATTTGAATCAAACCAATAACTTTAGAAACTTGAAATACTAACATCAATATCTCCGCCATAATTTAAATGTGAAATATATCTGTGATATTAGACAGATATTATCGTAGGATTTGTTGCCTAATTTCCTGTGTGAGTGTGAACTGCGGTGTGCAACATAATTTATCCTGTAAAATAGCTCTTGTCATCACTGCTACCGATATATCAATCGAAACATATCATGAAGAATAGCACAGTCTCAGTTTTCACATTAGTTAATGGATAAAGTTGGCCCATTTTGTATGTGTACTAACAAACTAACTAAGTAAATGACATTTCTGTTGTAATTAAACGGTTGTGTTTGTATAAAAATATAAGCAGATAGGTCATTTGAATGTTTAAATGAGACACAGGTGAAAGATAAAGGTACTTAAGTATCCTTTAAAGACTCAAAGATAATGTGTAATTTATGTACATTATTACGGTTTTTCCTCATTGATGGTGCAGCAGTAGTAGTTGGGCCGGAGGTCTTATGTGCCAGTCAGTTAAGTGTCTGTTGAGGTCAGATGCTGAGATCCGAGGAGAGGGCTTCAGCCTCACGCTGCCAAGGGACTCCAAATGTCATGAAAGTTTATCCTCTCTGATCTCAGCCTTGGTGTACGTGTACACATACATACGCAAGACACATTCTCTCACTCATGCACACACACACACACACACACACACACATCCAGACAGAGGGATAGAGTTTCTCGTACTGCAGTACACATTCTCCAGAGATTCTGCCCTACCCAACACTCATACTCCGAGAACTTCACCACCACCACCACTTCACACACACACATACACACACACGCTCTCACACACACACATGTTCACACACACACACACACACACACACACACACACACACACACACACACACACACACACACACACACACACACACAGCTGTGCTTCATTGACTGCAAATACTCTGTGGTATTTGTCCTCAAGTGTTTTTGTGCTGAAATAGCTTCAGTCCGTTTCAGGGGCCACACTGAGGTGTTCTGTGAATTTCACCAGGGCTGAGTTGTGGTGCGTGTCACAGGGAACAGAGTGATGTAACAAAATGCAACACAATACACCCTAAAAAAAAACAGTATGTTGTGGTCTTCTGGTTACTTAAGTTCTGCACAGATTGGCCTATTTTATTAATGACCGTGCTCTTGAACTGACCATGGCCTTGTTTTCTCTACCAAAATAACCATGCGGCAAAAGGGAAGACATCTTATACGTAACCTGAGGCAATAATATCAACAGTGTTTGTCCAAATTGCAGTTGTTTGAAGGACTCCAGAAGTCTGAGGGCAGAGTAAAGCTGAGACCCACAAATATGGAAATTGGAAATTAGAGAGAGAGAGTGCAGTTGTCCGGGCTACCCTAGAAACTATCCGTACTGATAAGGATGATTACAATAAAGGACGTGGTCTAGTATGAAAGCTGACTGTACTGCAACTGTTGGTTGCTAAAGTAACAGTGTCTGTAAAATAAGATGAGACCTCTGCTGATGTTTCATGAATTACTTTATACAGGATGTGACAATTATGTACTTTTGCAAAATGAGACTAAGTGCAAGGTATCTGTATGGTGTACAATAGCTTCATTCATTGGGTTGACACAACGGCTACAAAGGTGTACCTTTTAATGTCATTCTGTTGGTAAAATATCAGCGGAGGTACATATCAGATAACTGCTTATTATCCAAAGCTAGAAAGGGTTTTTAAAATGTAGCCTGACATTAAACAGGTAGAATGTCTTTACCAATAAGGAAGTGTCTGGTTCCGACAGTACGGAACAGATTGAGATTCATATTCATTCTTACCTGTCAGATCTGTTTCCACTTTCCATAGGCTCATACTCACATAACAAAAACATTTAAGTGGTCAATAAAAAAAATAAGAAAATACATTCATTAGACAACATACAAAGTAAAACACCCTTCTGGACATGACACACTTTGACATACATTCATTCATTCAAACTGCACACACAGCAGATTGCGGGCAACACAGTGGTGGATAAACAGTGCCTGCACGGTGACTCACACACAGTCCGCCGATGACCATCCATCAATCAGCAGGGCTGGAGTGCCATGAGGGGGCCCTCCTGGTATGATGGATATTTTGGCAGCTCTGAAGGCATCACTGACAAAAACAGACCAGACCTCAACGGGTGTAAGATGAGTGTTGGTGTCAGTATCAGAAGCTTAGTGTTCTGTCTGTAACAAACGTTGGTACCGTATCAAAAAGCAGTGAGCCTCCACAAAGGGCTCAGCTGGAGATTTTCTTCTAGTGGAGGAAGAGAGTCAGTAAAAGGAGAAGAACGATATGAAATATCGGAAGAAATAGAACAGATAGAACGAGAAAGGACAGCCAGTTGGCATCCACTCAAGTGAAAGTAGTTTGCATGCTGAATAGGAAAGAAAGAAGAAGAAGAAGAAAAAAAAACAGAAAACAAACGAAGCTGGCAAACAGTACTTAATCTGATGAGGTGCCACTGTTTCTAAATGCGTAGCACACTCAAGGGCATACATGCACGGCATTTCTCTGGCATGGGCATGAAGAACACCCAAGTAAATTCTCCTGTTTAATTTAGCACTGCATTGAAGCACAGGGCTCATTTTTGCTAATCACTCAGAAACACTCCAATGCCAGGTATTGAAATATATATATATATAGGCCTATAGCATAGCATATGTAAATAGTTCTGGATGTGTGAAATATCAGTCTGGTTTTGTCCTCAAGGTGAAATAGGTCGCATTGTCTTCAAGGAATAAAGATGACAGACCATAACATGACTGGTCCAGACCACCTGTTAAAACATATACAGTCAGACTGAAAGATGGGATCATGTTCTCTGTCATTGTCTAAGTGGTCTAGAATCTGATGGTGCGTAGGCTCCAACCATGTGTCAGAAACAAGACAAAAACAAGGTCACACTCAAACTCAAAACTAAAAAAGAACTAGTAGTTAATACCAAAAGGTGGTTTATTGGTTTATAAAATGGCTAGCCACAGTGCTAGTGTAAAAGATAAGTTTACTCTTCCTGTTTTGTTAGTAGTAGTTATGCTGACTAGCTCACCCACAATTTTGAAACACTGTGTTTCTTCATTTCTGCTTGTTTTTCAGAGGCCAAGATGGCGATGAAAGATTTTTTAAAAGAAGATGACATCAAGAAGGCCCTTGATGCATGCAAGGGTAAGAGGGTGCTCTTTTCTGCTCACTTCTACAAACAATACAGTTGATGTAGTAGATTTAATGACTGCTGTTTGACATCTACTGTTGGTTTGTTTTCATTATATTATTTCAGTAGAATATGAAGTGTGTCTTCTTTTTGCATGGCATGGGATGTTCATCATTCATAAGTATTAGGTCATTAATGAGCAATTATCTCAACCAGCAAACTAAAGTGTTCTAAAAAAAAATATGAATTTGGCAGCCACCATTGAGCTCACCAACTCACCAACAGAAGAGTTGGTGAGCTCAATGGTGGTTGCCATGTTGTGCCACCATTTTGAGACCATAGGCACAAACAGGGTAGCCTGGTCATAAAACCAGCCCCTAGAACGCCATTGCATTTCATACAGAGGGTCTGGCTGTCCTGTATTTAGAAACATTTTCTTCATAGAGGCGTAGACTCTGCTGAAGTTTAAAACGATTGGATCTGCCTTTACCAAATTGCTAACATCTGTGTGACATATGCAGTTAGCTTGGCTGCAAGCCTGCCTACCTCAGTACAATTGTGGTGCACAAAGTCAACATCATCACTCATAAATACTCCCTCTGTTCGCTGATTGGTGCGGTAAACCACCAGAGCCAACCATGTTAATTGAAGGAAGCCAAGACTGCCATTGTAGGGAGAAATAACCAAGCAGAATTGTTTAGGAGGCTTATGGCTAGGCTAGCAACAGGGGATAACACTAGAAAAATTGAGCTTTTCTGTTTCTCATTGTGATGAAAAACAGCCTCACTACTAGAAGAGGTAAAATGTTACACAGGATAGCTTGAAAATAAATGTGTGGAAATGAAATAGGTTAATGAGTAGTTTGCCTCTGTCCCACACAGCGGCAGATTCCTTCGACCACAAGAAGTTCTTCACCATGGTGGGGCTGAAGGCCATGTCTCCTGAGAATGTGAAGCAGGTCTTTAAGGTGCTGGATGTGGATGAAAGTGGCTTCATTGAGGAGGAGGAACTCAAGTGAGTAGAAACAAACAACAGGAAAACAACCACACTTGCACACACTAATGTACTAATTTGGTTTGAATATAAAGAATATATTTATCGTTAATGATAATATTAATAGAACCCCTGTAAATGCAGGGCCCCTAGGATCATCCTAAACCCAATTTATTAGAGTTAAACCAGGTTCTCTGTTGCTCATTCAGCATTAGGTGAAATAGGGCACATAATATAATATTGTTGTCATTAATGCCCTCTCACACCAAGCAAACCTCATTTATCCTCCAGCAAATGCTATGCACACACACACACACACACACACACACACACACACACCCAGCCGGTGCTGTGAATTGTCCTACTCAGACTGTACACTGAGTCCTCAAGAGTGTGCAAGCAGGGACTGAAACTCTTTTACTTTGGACACACTCTACTTGCTAGGAAGGTCAGAGCTGTACATCAAGGCATGCAGCCACAGTCCGTGAATCAATTTTAGAGTCGCCTTCTCTCCATACTGTTATGCACCTTTCGCCCAATCAGCCTTCCAAGGGCACGGAGCGACGCGAGCTTCGCTCGCAGGAGATAAATATTGATCATCCCACATCGGAGTCATGGTGGCGTGACACAGACAGTCAATCTCGCTCCCTCAGCTCAGGGTACTGGCCTGCTATTGGTTGGGCCCATTGTCACCAGAAGCAGGCAGCTCTCTGTTAGATCTTTCTAGACGTTGGTCACCAGGTTTATGTTGATTTTGAGATTTTTCGATAGTCTGCCCACGGAGACATCCTAAATGGGTTGCTGAAATTCAGTTTCTTTTTTTGTTAAATACTGATTTATTATCACCTTAATTAAAACCCAACCCCCAACTCTAATCTTAACAAGACAAAGTTTCAACAGATGGTTTATTAATGAGGTATCAGCATCGGTAGACAGTCTATAGAACCATCTATAGGAATATCCATGTGGTGGAAGAGATATGTGTAGATCTTAACAGTCTGAGTCTGTGTGTGTGTGTCCACACTGTACTGTATCTGCGTGTTTTAACATTTGCGTGTATCACCAACTGTTCAAAGAAAATCGTTTTTTTTTTGCTCACCATATAGTACGTATGTATGGCTGAAACGACAATAAAACCTACTTGACTTGACTGAAATAAAAGTGTGACCTGATACTGTTGCAGGTTTGTGCTGAAGGGCTTCTCCTCAGAGGGCAGAGACCTGACCGACAAGGAGACCCAAACATTCCTGTTAGCGGCCGACAAGGATGGAGATGGAAAAATCGGCATTGACGGTAAAATACCCTGTCAATACTGTTGGATAAGATAAGATAAGATATATATATATATATACACACAAAATTGTCTTGCACCACTTTTCTGACAATCATACTAAACATACCCAACATACCTTAACATACATTGCTGCCTACAGAGACAGTTCCTGTCAATGATTGGTGATATCTTCTCTATCTGCATTCCAAATATACTAATTTTATTTTGTATTTTGTATTTCTTTTTCCAGAGTTTGAGGCCTTGGTACACGACAAGTAACGGCATTTCTCTGACTGCCCTACTGGCTGCTTGCCACCCCACCTGTTCTTTCCTCAACCATCCACCCCCCCCTCCCACCCCGCCAACCCCCCACCCCATGTCTGTAACCCCTCCTGCCCTTTGTCTTCCCCTCTGGGCCTCCTGCTATAGAGGGAGAGCTTCAACAGGGGGCGCCAGAGAGGCAGTTCCCCCGCCAAACACACCTCTCTATTTATTCCACCTCCCCCCCCTTTTTATACAAACACTCTATGCATGTTGATGACGTCTTTTATTTTAAGTACACTATGATTTCATTTTGCTCACCTGAACCTGGGTCAATCTATTGTTGTTTTTTTCTTGTCACAAAGAGCTAGTCATTCTCTGGCAATCCCCTCTACCCTCTATCTCTCTTTCTGTCATTGCCTACACCCCTCCCCCACCCCACCCTTTTCCTCTACTGAGCGATTACATATGCCAATTAAAAAAACATTATCAGAAGATGAGCTCCAGTTATGGGAGAGGAATGATCCCAATGAGAAATAAAACAATGTCTTGAGTACACCAATATTATTTAATGGCCTCAGCAACCATTCTTGAAGTGAGTGAGAGTTACAACGTCTGTCTCCATGTTGGTAAAACTGTTCACAGAGCATCTGAGGACACCAAGGAAATGTACAATTTTTATAACCTTTTCAAAGACAAAAAATGAATGCCTGTTTGCATCATTGATGTCTTGGGTAAGCAACGTTTGATACAGATGTTTCAGAAATTCTACTTTATAATTAGCAGTCAAGCCTAAACCTACCAACACTTTCAAAACCTACAAACACTTTCAAAAGCACAACTACATGGCTATATACATTTCATAACTAAAGTTAATGCTGAACATTTATACTAACTGACTTAAAAGGTGCTTCGGTTATCGATCATTCCAAAGAAATCAAATTTCTCTAATAATTATAAGTAATGAATCATAGCTTAAATAATCACGATGTTGGGTTACAGCAGCTCATCATTCTAGGTCATCAAGGGTCAGTGCATAATACGTGGGGCAGATCGGTCATTGGTGGTGGTTGGGCGAAGCTTCACTGTGGCAAATGGGTTGGTGCCTCTGTGAAGACACAAGAGAGAGAAAAGGCCCATTAGAATAGAGCGCAGAGGTGTCGAAACAAAGGTGGACACACTGGCATGAGGAAGTAAAAATGCATTTGCCATGTATTCCCTCTGCCTGCAATGTTTACCCAGGTGATTTCACTAATTAGGTAATCTATATGGCAATCATTGCAGTGTTACAGTTTAAGGGTTAAATATTGGGAGTTGATTTTGACTCCCAAAGTGTAATTTTAACATTTTTATGTTTAAATGGTGTACCGAGTCAGAGTTATTTCACATTTTGAAGGTGTTAATTTAACTCTGGAGAGTGTGGAGCTATATGAACCCAACTCTGTGGGAGTCCATTCTTTTTGATGTGAGGAGTTGTGCTTTTCAGGATCAGCCAGTTCAGTAAATTGGCTAAAACATATACAAATGCGGCAGGACTTTTAATTTTAATTTCTGGACTTAGATGTCCCCCTCGGGGAGGGGTGTAAGGGTTTTATACATGGATGCCCTTATTGGTGTCAGAGGTGTCAAGCATGGCTTTAGAAAGTAAAATCCCCTGCCATGTGCTCCTTCTGCCTGTGCACCTCACATGGGTGATTTCATCAATAAGCTGATCTTCCCATCTGATCAGCTGGTTCAGAAAATGTTGTGGCATAGCAGGAGTGTTTACCCTCTCAAGCCGTGATCTTCACCTCTGGATGAGATCTGCAATCATACATTTATTTAACAGCCACACAGATCAATCAAAAAGTCCATTACCTTGGAAAGAGCGGGTTTTCAGGTATATGCCCATGAGAAGAAGCAGAGCTCTGAAACATGAAATGGGTTTGCGCACAGACAGATGATCAGCTAGGCAACACATTTCTCACTGGATGCGCTAAAAATAATAGTTAATATGTATTGTACTTATTACTGACATTTATTGTATTGATAATTCATAAATATTAATTTGTAGATTAATTAGTATTTCCTCATCTGACTTAAATGTATGTATACAGATGAATGTTAATAAATTAGAATATTGTATATAATATATTAGCTGTAAGCTGCAAACACTAAAATTAAAACAAAGGCTTGAAATACTTCATACTACGTTATGAATCGATATAAGACTTTCTTTTTCTTAAAAAAAACTAAACAATTAGTATTAAATAAACTTACCCTTCTAAACATATATACATATATGTATGTCAATAAATTAGAATAATGTGTATAATATTATGGTGCATAATGTAATATATTAGCTGTAAGCTGTAATCATCAAAAGTGCGAAACAATATGGTAGAAGTTTCACTTTTTGAATTAAATTAATGAAACTTTTCCACAATATTCTAATTTATGGAGATGCACCCATACTGTAGGTGAGGACTGGCCTGATGCTCACCCCAGTGCTGGAGTCTGTTTTCCTGTCGGGCAGCGGGGAGACGGGAGGTTTCAGCTCCATCGGAGTCTTGGGGGGAGGCGGTGGCGGTGGAGGAGGGGGCGGGGCTGGAGCCTGGAGGGGCGTGGCCTCAAAGACCTTGCTGCCTGGTTTGCTGTCGAAATGGGAGTCGGCCCTCCTGTCAGGCAGAGGGGAGACCGGACGGACGTCCACAGAGGCCCTCCGAAGCGGGGTGACGGGGGGCGCGATCTGATTAGTCGGAAGCGGAGACACTGGGCGGATGTCCACCGAACTTCTTCTGATGGGTGTGGCTGGGATAAGCTGCTCCGGCTGGTCAGCTCCCTCAAAGACGTTGTTCATACTGTGACGTCGCCCAGAGGCCCCACTACAGACAGAAAGGTCAAGAGGTCACAGAGGGTAGGGTAAGGCAACGTCAACCCAAAGCATTAGTGAAACTGACTGAGTTGAACTGGCGGTTATTCCAGAAAGTAGGTTTTGACATGTACCTGGGTATGTAAACTTGGAACAAGTAGTAAACCTTGTAATAGAGGGGTCTTATGCCTTCTCTCTCCTAGTACAACAATGTCATAGGGGTCTTCTATTAAGGGTTTACCACTTAACAGATTCTCATTCATCCAGGTTTACAACTTACTTTAAAGTAACTTATGTGGGTCAGTCAGTAAACCCTATACCTAGAAAACCCAGGGCCAGACAAGCTGATTGTAGCGTTAGTATTGACTATGCTGTTTCAGGCTCTAAGGGCACCTCACCTTTGGACTTGGGGCTGCAGGTAGTCCTCAACTGCACCCACATATCCAGCCGGAAACCAGCCCTGCCTGCACATGGGGAAAGCCAAACAAATAAACAAACAAAACAAAATCTGAATACATTACATAAAAACGATTTCACTGATAACCATAAGGAAGCTAAAAATGCAGAGGCAAGAATGTAAAAAGCCTCTCTCTCTTTTCTAGAGAGATAAATGTTTGATAAATGTGTTTTCAATATGAATGCCACTTGTGACATTGTCAGCATTTCAGTCCACCTTCTGGGTCTAGTTGAGCAGCAGCTATGCTGAACAAAATAAACATTTCTGTTGGCTTTATCCTTCACCTGACAGGCTGCAAATAGCTGAGATCCCCTACAGCACAAGACCCGTATCCGCACAGTAAAGGGGCCTGTCACCTTTACCACACGCTGCTGTCCAGGGAGCATTTAGAACTAAAGAACTTGAACTAGTTCACATTTTCTGTAAGGTTCTAAATCATGCTTTATTTAAAATTAAGAACTAAATGGACAGCGGGAATTCCTTATTCCTTATTTCCTGTATGAACTGAACTTTAAACTGGTTCAAGTGAAGAGTGAACTTGCACATCACTGCTGAGGTGCCCTTTCAGCACCAGACTGATATTAGCCCAGCAAAGCGGCCTGTCACTCTCAGTGCATGCTGCTGTCGAGGCTACAATTTTCTATAAACTGTGAACTGAACTTCACACACTTATAACTGGAGAACTAGTATATACTAGTTTAAATTTTTGTGAGATTTCAAATCACACTAAATCCTGTTTTGTAAGATTCTAGAATCCCCCTCCAGACCAGACTCGTATCGGGCCGGTAAATATGCCCTGTTGTTCCCTTACCGCATGCTGCTGTCCAGGCGGCCGTACAGCCAGCCGTTCCTGGGCTCAGGCAGCAGCACGGTGACAGTGTCCCCCCGGGAGAAGGGCAGCAGGACGGGGTTGGAGGAGGCGGGGTGGGACACCAGCGCACGCATGAGACGCCCCCCACCCAGGCCCAGAGACTCGCCCACGGAGCCAGAGCGGGAACGGCTGACCAGAGGGGACGGAGCTGGGGGGTGGGGGAGGAGGTAAAGGAAGGGAGGAAGAAAGAAAGCGAGAGAAAAAGAGAGAGAGTGAGAGGGAAGGAGCAGAAATAAGGAGAGGGAGGGAGGGAGGGAGTGAAGGAGGTAGGGGGAGTGAGGGAGAAAGAAGGAGAGAGGGAGTAAAACAGAAAAAGACAGAGGGAAAAGGGAAGTCAAAGTCAAAGTCAGCTTTATTGTCAAAGACCATAGACCAGGTTGCACACACATTTGACATTGCAGCACTCCGTAGGCCCACAGTGAACATTAAACATCTTATAAACAAGACAATAAGACATGATGACAAAACATAACAATATAAACATACCAAAAAGTACAATAGGCTTGCATATAATACAAACAAGTAAAACACACAAATGTGTAGTGTAATAAAGCTCAAACGGTGCCATTTGCCAGCAGCAGTGTCATTGGTTGTAGTGCAGGAGAGGGAGAGAGGGAGGGAGAAAGGGAAGTGGTAGTCAGTAGTCAGTAATATATAAATGACAATAACACAGAACACGTAAGTAATAAAAGTGAGTATAGCCATCATTTCGCTTTTTTTAACTTTTATACATCTTGTGACACTGTGTGAGGACAGAAACGTGAACACATAATCACTTCATCTCATGCTCTACACGTACTTGAGGAGTGCACAGGAAAAAACAGGCACAGTCACACAATCACATTTTTCAACATACTCCCTCTATCGGTAGTTGCATTGAAACCCCAGCTTTTTCAAAAGTAATCCTGTGAATAAATAGTTCAGCCTAGAACTATTTTAAAATAGCATTTATCGATAAAATCAAATCAAAAGTCAAACTTATAAACTAAAATTTTCTCAGTTTCTGCATTTTGTGACTATGCTCGTTTTTTTCCGTGGAATTCTCACTTGGCTGCAGCATCAATGTTGCAATGTATTCCTCCTACCTCTAGAGGGCACTCTTCCCAAAGACTGCTGGTCTATCGCAATGGCATCCGCCTGGCTTTCCCCAGTCTGCAGCAGCATAGTCAGAGA
>CM059281.1:7028694-7296194 GCA_030347295.1 Setipinna tenuifilis
TGCTTCAGACTTGGGTGTGGAAGGATCCTTACTGTTTTGGCAGCAGGCCAAGGTCTTCAGGTAGAGAGAGACAGAGAGAGACAGAGAGAGAGAGAAGTTAGAGAGAGAGAGAGAGAGAGAGAGAGAGAGAGAGAGAAAGAAGTGATACAGAAGCGATAGAGACTGTATAAAAGCAGTCATTAAAACGCGTTCACGTTTGCTTTATCTTTGGTTCTTCAGATGATGTGCTTGTTTTCAGTGCCTAAACCTCTGGCGTCAATGAAAGTGTTTGGGGGAGTGACAGTTTGGGGCTGAGTAACCTACAATTCTCATAGCTTTTACATACTCAAACACACACACATGCTGCCTTACCTAGTGAGCGAGATGACGCTGTATGAAGAGCCTGCTCTCCCATTTTAGCAATAGCACTAAAGTAGGCCTCACTGGTCACTGCGAGGGCTGTCAAAAACATGCACACACATTATATATATAAATATTTTTTGTGTATACATGTATACATATATATATAATTCATAACTAAGAATTATATTTATTTAAATCAGGACCATCAGCCTGTCAAGGGACAAAAGATAGAAATTAGTCTATGGCTTTGTATATATACTTTGTCTTTTGTATATTTACATAGCTTTTTATGTTCATTAATACAGTATACGCTGTCCCTGTTTTTAATAAAAAAAACCTTCAAACTTTAAACACACACACACACGCACATACACAATAATAATAATAATAGTTGAATCATATGATGATGCAAGCACACTTGATTACTTCAGTATGTTTAAATACAGGCGGATAAATGAAACCGCATGGCTGAGCCAGGAAAAGCACAGACCTTTAGCATCACCTTACAGATTACCTAGAAGAACAGGTGTGTATGTCCAAGAGCATGCAAATGGGACATCTACGCAAGATAATGTACTTCTCTTAAGGGTTTAAATGTGAAAACACACACACTTACATTGGAATGCTTTGACATAGCTGTTCCCTAAGGTAACCAGCTTCTGAAGGCCAGGGTTGAAATGTTCTGTCAAATTCTAAACAGAAACACAAAACATGTAAGCTTTAAGCCACAAAAAAATACTGCATCAACTATGCAGAGATTTTTAAGTTTTCCAGTCTGTGCAAACACGAGACATGATTAACACAGACATGTTTTTTAATCACTTTTACAATTTATCACAATTAACTTACAGAGTAGACATTGAGGGTGGACCGGTGAAGATGATCACTATTGGCTCCAGACATGGTGGCCTAATATTGGGACCACAGACTCTAAAAAATAAATAAATAAATAAATAAATAAAAACATAAACTGCCACCATATTTCTATAGAAGACCTTCAACCTTGTCTAAACAAATCTTAAAATGGTAAACAAAAAAATCTTAAAATGTAAAAAAAAAAAAAAAAAGGTCATAAGGTGTGCCATACAGTAGTCATAGAGGTGCCAGACAAAAGTTACAGGCTAGATACAGGCTGATGGAGGTCTGCATTCTGTAAATTCTCCAAAACCTTTTTTTAATCAAACAAAACAGCAATGCAACATGTTGACCTCATATACAGGGTGCATACCTCCATTGTTATTTATGGTAACATGTTAGATATGAAACCTACAAATCAACAACAAGAAAAATAAAAAAAATGAGGAGTGAGTGCTATTGAATTGGCATCAAAGAGTGTTGCAAAAACAAGAACACTTACCTGTGCCAGGTTAAGTCACCTGCTGCTGCAAGTCCTCTTGCTCTTTCCCACGACAGTGATAACACTGACACAGGTATATGCTCAATTGGCCAATAATGCCCCTGCTCTCTCAGCCTCTCTCGCTCCGTAATGGCTCCTTTTCAGTCCTCCGTTATCGCTTCATATCGCAGACAGCGGGATGGAGGGATGGAGGGATGAAGAAGGGGGAGAGAGAAAGCGCTGGGGCCATCGATACGGCCCTGGCCGCTGAATAATTCACCATCAGCTGCCCCGACAGCAGCGGTGAGGGACAAGTGCACAAGGGCCCGATGACCTGAGGGGGTGACTGTCGCACACCCGAGTGGCCCAGAGGAACATGCTGTAAACGGGCCAGAGAGCCCAGCATATGGCTCACCGCTTGGCTCGCTATGAAAAGACACACAGTGGGGCACAGTGGGGTGTGCTACAAGGGTGGCTATGTGACAAACCTGGTTTATTCAACTCAGAGGTAGTCATAAACCTGATAGAAGAAGTGCCTTCCATTTGAGTTTCCATTTGTTTAGTTAAGAGAATGAAGCCCTGGGCTCTTGTACTAACAGGTTTACAGCTACCTCTGGGTTAACTGAACCAGGTATATTACTTAACCACCTCCATAGTATACCTTTCCTGGTCTATGGTGCTGGTGTGTACGAAATGAAAAAAAAAAAGACAAGGGAGACAGATGCAGAGTTATATTCAACAGGTTTATTGTTAATATGATAACATACTTAAATATATCCACTTCCATAATATGTTAACCGAACTAATACAAAACATGATAGCAACTTTTTTTAGGGAGAAACACTAGTCACTTTGGTGTTACTACAATAGTGCAAAGAGAGGGTCTGGAGTAGACCACGGGTTGATCTAGGACTCTGATTTCCCCGAGACACACAGCTTCAGAGGTAATAAAGTTTGTCAGTTACTGCCAGTTCATAAATAATCCTTCCTATTAATACATAAATATGCATTTGTTTAAATATTCTATCAATATTTTTTGCACACACAATTAGTTGCATAATTGGTGTGGATAATATAATTTATCAATTAATATAGATTTATGTACCTCAAGATTTAGTCGAAATGCATAGAAATGGCACAGTCCTGACAAGAGGAACTGAGTTCAGTGAAGCAAAAGACGCAAGATTGTTTAGGATGATGTAAATGTAATTGGAAAGTTATGCGGTGTAAAGGTACACTAAATATTCTTGCAGTCAGTCATGTAAAATTAATTGCACCTTGGTGTAGAAAAGAGGGCAACTAGGCCACAAGCTATTTTTGAACCTTAACTCTTTTAAATAACAACAAAAACAACAACAAGAACACCTTAAAACGGTACAAATGAGTAATGGAATGGAATGCAGTTCAGTGAGTAGTCCACCCAATTACGAAGTGTAACATGTGTAACAATCGAATGACATTAACATTCTGCATGATCAGTTTTTCATCCTAGCGTTGAATAGTCATAATGTCTGCATGATGTGCAGATATAACACAAATATTAACGTGACGAGCTTGGCTACAGGCATGATTGTTCTTTCGTATGCACTCTTGTCTATGACATACATGCACCCTTCTGAGCAGCAACCACCACTTCACTTCCTATGCTATACCACATGTGAACATTAGATAGAAAACGCATAAATCTTTGCTTCAAGTTGTTGTGTGGTCTCTCACAAAGACATACATGCACATTAACTATCACACACACAAACACACACACACACACACAAACACACACACACTGCACATTCAAAGCCACCCACAAACACACACACACACCAAGCTAATATACATCTTTTTCCCTGAATGTCAATGTCAAGTCAAGTCTTTCTACTTCCACGGAGACTAACGGACTAGTTAAATGTTAGAAGTACAGTACATGTGGACTGGGACAAACATCACTGACACACTCCAGACATGATCATGGTGTCCAGCCTAAAGCCTTTTGCCTCTGGGCGGGGTGATGCTCTCTGCCCCAGCCTGGGGGGTATTCCAGAAAAAGCAGGTTTAGCAACCTACCAGGGTACGTTCTCTCAGTGCGTCTGGTAAAGCTCCTACCTTAAAACAAGAGTGCAATGGCTTTGTTTTGATGGGAGAATAAAGCCGTAAGACATCATGAGGTTTACCACTCACTCTGAGTTAACTCTGGGTTAGTCACTTTACCACCTTCTTGGAACATCCCCCCGGTCTAGTGGGCATGTGTGGGCGTGTGTGTGGGTGTGTGGGTGTGTGAGGTTCAGGCCTGCAGTAGCTGCTGTGCGAGTGTCTGGAGCTGGACTCTCTGCTCGTACAGGTACATCTGGGTCTCCCACAGCATGTCCACCAGCACTGCGTCACTGACCTCGTCCAGCATCACCTCCTGAGACAGCTGAGGGCTCAGTCTACAGGGAAACAAACAAAGACATGCTTTTTTAAAAAGAAAAAACAACATTATTTGGCCACAGCCCAAGATCATTAAAATGAAGTGTGCAAAGTGTGTTCGGAGCTCTTTGCTTTGCTGCCATAACATGTTAACAGTCTATAGGAAACAAAATACTTTCTTTTTAAAACACTTCATTCAACCACTATCAAGGGCTTCAATCCTGGCTTCAGAAAGTATAAACCCTGCTGTATATTCCTTCTGCCTGTCCCCTAAACACAGGTGGTTTCACTCATCAGCTGATTTGTGTACTCGTTAGGACCAGCTGGTCCAGAAAACGGTTGGACCAAATACATATGTGGCAGGGCTTTTAGGCTTTTACTTTCTAAAGTTGGTAGTGACACGTCTGGCCACAACATACCCCAACCTTTATTAAAATAACGTGACTCAGTGTACAGGGGAATAAAACTGTTCCTTTTGAAAAAAACTTTTATTCAGGCACAGAAAACCCCTCAAACTATATTAAAATAACGTCTTCATACAGCGTGTCGGAGTTCTTAAATGTGGGTACCACTGCCGCCACATTCACTGCTGACAAATGAGATGCCCATCTGAACCTACTGTAACCTGACACACAGGAGGAGGAGAAGGAGAGGGGGAACAGACAGAGGTTAAAAAAAGAGAAAAAAAAGAGAGTATAATGAAGAGAGGCAGAGGTAGTGGAAAGAGGGGTGAAAAAAGCAAGAGGCTGAACACCGGTGACGGGAGACAGGAGACACTGCCCAGGCGGTAAAGGGAGAGTGCACTGTTGGAGAGGAAAAGCTGGGGGTGAAAGAAAAGAGAAGGAAACAAACAAAGAAAGGCAGAAAGGATGAAAAAAGAAGTTGGAGAGCACAAAGAGAAGCCAGGGGGGAAGAACAAAGGGAGCAGGGAACAGGATCGGAGGGGATGGAAACCAGAGAGGACCAGCAGCGGTGGAGGGAGCAGGAGAGAAAGGAAGCGAGAAGGCAAGGGGAGAGAGAGAGAGAGAGAAGGGAAGGAGAGATGTGCGAGTGAAACAGGAGGAGAGCAGAAGGCCAGCACTTCCGTAGGGGCTTAGCGTTTCAGAGCTTATGGACTGGACATTCTGGGAAGCAGAGGAACGAACACGCAGAAAAAGCCAAATCTCAGTATCTGCATAACTGTGGAAATTAGATGCTCTGTTCCGGTGAAGGCAGAACGAGGGAGGCAACCTGTTTTTATTAATGTCCCTAATAATGGTGATAAGAGAGAGAGAGCATTTAAGTGATATTGGCAGGGGTGCCCCTAGAAATGTTGGGCCCTTAATATGAATATGAATGATAATATTAATCATGTCCAAAAAAAGGAAATCTCAATGAGAACATAACTAAATGAAATACAATGCAAAGTTTCAGTGAAGGCACAGGAAGGGAAGCAAGTTCTAATTAATGTCCCTAATTATCATGAAGATCACAGGGAGAGAGGGGTGATGCATTTGTCATCCCAACTGACCTGTGGTAGATCATGTCCGTCATCTCACACCAGGCACGGGCTCTATCCACGGCACAGCCATCTGAGTCTGTACACTGAGAGAGAGAGAGGGAGGGAGGGAGGAGAAACGGGAAGCCAGACAGAGAAAGTGAAACTGTTACAAAGACATGCCAGCTACTGCCAGATAAAATTCATTCTTCTGGATATATTTGTGTATTTCGCTGTATCCCGTGTATAGTGACATAAGGCATCTTCCACCATCTTGTCTTTGCCTCGCTTGAACACACAAAAGCACAGAACAAACAGCAGCAGACTTACACAGTCCACCAGCATCTTGCCCAGCTCTTTGGCTCCGACGAAAGTCTTGGCCAGTTCCAGGGGGTTGGAGGGCCGGAACACGTCCACTGAGCTGACTGCCACCTGAGGGGGCTTCCCCGTGCCCAGGGACACCACCACCCCCAGCCCCTTCATCTCGGCCACTCGCCCCTGACCAGGACAGGTGGAGGGGGAGAGAGAGAGACAGAGAGAGAAGGGAAAAGAACGTAAGTCTAAACCAGACAGACTAGGCAAAAATAAAAAAAATACCTTTGTGACAAGAATCTGCATGGCACACACTTCAGCAGGTATTAAAAAGGCAGAAATCTAAAAACAATACTGACTTTTCTCCTCATCTGCACTACTGGTAAGCTTCAGACCCACAACAAGTAGAACATGTTGCAGTGAAATAGGCTGATGACACAGCAATAATTGGACTTATGCAAGAGAATGATGAAACCAGCTACCAGTCCTACGAAGATTGGTTTGTGGATTAGTGCATGTGAAGTTGTATGCTTTTAAAACCCAAGAAAACCAAAGAATTTATATTTGACTTTTGACATAGGATTTAATCTTCACCACTGAAAGATTATTGAGGGAGAGCAAATAAAAGTAGGAAGGGAGTATAAATGCCCCGATACTGATAACATCTACAAAAAGGGTCTGCAGGAACTGTATTTTTGGATTAAAGCATTTTAATTTTTATATTTTTTTAAAACTTTTTTTATTGCCTATTATTGCCTGTCTGTCGGTCAGTATGGCTAGCAAGATCTTTGAACAACAAAATTCCATGACCATGATCTGCGAATGCAAGGTGGTCAGGAAAGAACAAGAAATTAGCGGTCATGCGTTACATCCCCTATTCTGTGAGTACGAGCTGCTGCCATCAGGCAGAAGGTACTGTATATGGCACAGCCCTGCCAAACCAACCAGACTGACAGATTATTTATCCCTACCCGCATTACACTGAGGAATAAAGCAATAGTGCAGAAAAGCTGAATCTCAATAATTGTTAAATACTGAACTTATTTCAATAACTTAACACAAGCTTAACCCAATTAAAAATGGCTGTGATGATACTGCACTTTACCATGATGATGCACAGATACTCGCTGTTGTGTATGGATTTTGTGTGGGTACTACAGTAGGTGAAAGGGGTATTGTCTTGTTGTTGCTGTCTGTTGATGTGACATGCTGCATGGTGCAAGGAACATTTCCAAAAGTACCTATAAAACATCCATCCACCCATCCATCCATCTATCCATCCATCCGATAATCAGGAGCTACAGACCTGTCCTTTCAGGGCTTTGTTGTAGTGGTGGATCTCGGTCATGGCGTCCAGAGTCGGGTTATTGGCCAGCAGTCCTCCGTCCAGGAAGCGGCCCATTGGTCGGAAGTAGGTGGGGGCAGCACCACTGGAACGGGCTGCACGCCACACTAGTTGTTCTAAAGAAGATACGAGACAGAAAGCAAGAAAAGACTTGTGACAATAACTTACATTTTTCACAGTTCCAGTTATTCATCTTTTTTTCCCCACTTGCAGACCCAAAACCATGCCCCCCCCCCACCCCACATACACACACAGACACACACAGACACACACACCTTCATCAGTCACCTTCCTACGCTTTCTCTCCGGCTCCACAGTGTATCCAACTATCAACACATCCTCATCTTCCCATCCTGAAACAACAACACCCACACTGACACAAACACAAGGCTCCTGCAGCAGTAGGGGGTGCAAGTTAGCCTGGTAAACCAGCCCCTCGTACTTCATTTCATTTTGTAGGGTCTGGCTGTGCTGTATTGAGAAACGTTTTCTCCTGAGAGGTGTAGACTCCGCTAAAGTTTAAAACAACTGGATCTGCCTTTATCCAATCGCTAACGTCTGGTCTTGACATATGCAATTTAGTCTAGCTATAGACCTGCCTACACACTACATTTTAAATGTAGCACACAAAATCAACGTCATCCCTCACAGACATTTCCTCTGTTCACTGATTGGTTAGGAAAGATTCTACCTGAGAAAACCATGTCAATGGAACCTCAGCTAGATCCTCTGTACAAAATAAAATTAAGTATGAGGGGTTGGTTTACCAGGCTAGGTGCAAATAAGGCTAAGACTATGCTTGCTGTTTGACCAAGCGTAACCATACACAACCTTGCAGTCAAGTCTGCAACAGTCGAGGCCAGAACACCCAGTCCTGGAGGTCTTAATTTGGTGCAGACCACAAAAAGCGTTCCGCCATTACTGTTTAGCCCTACATCACAGTTGGTCACTGTATTCGCACTCAACTGCCATTAGCGCTCTCGTCAACTTCGTTACTTGTATGAACTCACACTGACGTGTGTGACAATGCACCAAATGAACGCAGATTACACATGGCAACCACGATGCATATTTGTACTCGAATTGTCGTTAACAGCAAGTATATTCTTAACCTAAGCGAACTGGCCCATCTGAGAATCACCAGTGACTGCACAATCACCACCACCACCACCCAAACCATTTCATGCTGTTACTCAGATTTACCCTCACTGGTGAGTATTTTGCTCTGCCAGTTAGCTGTAGACATGGGGATAAAATGAATGCTGCACGTGGGTGAAAATGGTTGCAAAACTGAAATGGTTTGTGTGACCTTCTGCAGGCATGTGACAGATTGACAAACCTGACACATGCTACCTCAGTTCAGCATTGCGGTCACATGCTACTGCAGTTTAAAATAAAGAGCAGTCATGCTGGACCCCCCCTCAGCATCCTCCTCTGACAATGCTTTGAGAAAGAAAGAGGCCCCATTCCTTTTTATTTAGACCACATCCTGTTTCGGGTACGAGACAACTGAGCTTTGAGAGTGAACACAGCTTGCGGACTTTTGGTAAAATAAAAATTACATGCTTGCTTGCTTACATGACGCATTACGCGTGTCATTATTGGTGTAAGCAACATTATATAAACCACTAGTGTGCTCAACTGCATGTTACTGATCACAACTAAGTCTCAGTACTTTCATTATTTCTCATTTGTGGCGTGTTTGCATTCTGGAGAATCACAACTTATTCTAGGTACTAGGCGAGTCATTTTCTGACTAAAAGTGTGAAATTGTTTTGGAGGTTGTGCTGCCATGCCTGACAGGAGTTGAGAGAGGCGCATACAGAGTTGACAGTGTTTGGGTCCATTCAACCTTGGATGGCTGGCTGGCAGGCAGGCTTAAAATGGCATCAAATGAGATTTGCCAGCCGGTAATTTGGAAAATGGATGTCTTAAGTATAAAAGCTCCTGCAAGGATTTAGTACCATGACAATTATGCCAACCGTTTTCCGACTTGACTGGTGTCAGTCAGGCAAATCTCATTCCCAATCCCGTTTGACATTCCATTAACCCGGGGAGCTGTCAGACAGTCAGTGTCGAATGAGCCCTTTCTCTCAGTCATTATAAGCTACATAATACGATGAGGCAACTGGCACAAGAACCAAGTGACTGAGTGAGGTTGCAGGCTAAGAGAACATACCCTCTGGGATGGTGAGAGGCTTAAAGGTAGCAGTGGAGGCGTAAGGTGGGTCACGCTGGAGGGCTGGGGGATTATAGTTCCTGAAGATGTGCAGCTCTCCTGGATGTCTGTCAGCAAGGACACTTGTCACCATTACCCTAGTGGAAGAGAAGAAAGGATTGAACAGACGAGAGAGAGAAGGGAGCAAGGAAGATTAGAAGTAAACACTGCAATAATAAGAGAACATTAAATGATGCTTCAAAGACATCTGCAAAGTCAGCAGCAACATCTAAGTACTGTGGGGGATCTTGAAGTACACGCTAAATGGCAATCTCTTAATATGATGCAAGTGTAAGGAGGACAGGTGAAGATGTGCATGATAGATTGGTACAGGTTAGGCTAATAGGATCTGAAGAGTAAGACAGGAAAGGTTCCTGAAAAGAGCCTCTTGAAAATGAAAGGAGATCATGAGGAGCACAGCAGTAGAGGAGCATAAAGAGCTCCACACACCAGCCTCGACAATTCAGTGCACTACATTTCCGAATTTCTGTAAGAATTCTATTTAGATTCTATGGTTTTCAATACAGCCCCGCACACTGGCATGGACCTTTGCTGTCAACGGCGTGACGATTATGATTCAGGGTCTGTTTTTGTCAGGTTGAATTGAAAACAATGGAGTCTTAACTAATACAATGTCCGGAGCACAGCATGCTCATTTTGTCGAAGTCAGTGTGCAGAGGCCTTAAAAGGCCTCATTATTGGCCACGGATAACCAGTGGAGGTTGCTAAGCGGAGAAGTGACAAACCCTTTTGGGTCGATTGAAAAAACAGATGTTCTGGGCCATATGCAAGGCTTTCATTAGCGCTGTTTAGACTGTCAGGCCAAAAGCAGCGTGCCCGGGGAACAGGGCATTCAGACTGTCGCAGGCAGGTGCTAGTTGGTGCCAAGGGCGGGCCGTTTTGAGGGCCTTTTCCTGGCCCAACAAAAACCTCCGGCCAAGAGGGGTTACTTCGGGTTAGGCAGTCTGGACCCACTAGTAGAAGCTAGTGGCCCCGGCCATTAGCACCAACTAGCCTGGAAATGGCCTTGGCCTGTCCTCACCCGCTACTGTGACAGCTGGCAGGGCCACTAGTAAGGCATAGCAGTAGGAAAAACTTGGCCTGTACCAGGAGTCTTGTGGCAGTTTGACTCGGATACAGCCTGATTTTTATTAAGTTGTATAACAGAAGGCGACATAATTAGATGATGGATCATAGAGGGTCAGTAATTGAGACCTGTTCATCAATCATAACATCCAGGTTTCTCACATCCTTGGTTTGACTGAGGGATGAAAAAGTGATTTTCAGTTGGCATTGTGGTGGCTAGACTGATTAGCTGGGATAACCGAGAGAGACTTAGCTGAAGGTGGCATTCCTACATCCATGCAATTATATGTCACAGAAACAAGGCATGAGGAACCCCTGAGGCTTTGAGGAACCCCTGTGGACAAACAATGGGATGTGGATGTCTCCTTTCCCTGACACACTGAAAGAGCCCAGTGATGCGGACTTCAAACTAAGAATATATCCAAAATACCCATGTCCAAGAGTATGCAGAATGGTTTACTGGGTCAACGGCTGCTAGTACACAGAAAGCCTGTGATTAAGGTAAACAGGTAAGACTTGCATTACCGTAACTTTTACACGCCTTTGTTGCTCATACCTGGGGTGTTTGACGTCAGTCATCTTGGTGTTCTCCCCAAACTCCTTCTTTAGGAAGTCCTCCAGGGGGGCTGACTCATAAGGTCGTGACCCCTTGAACACTTGCTCCTTCATGCGGAAGTATAGACAGCGCAGGTACTGCATGGATTTACCTGGACAACACAACGCAGTCAGTTACATATCACTGAGCCATGATGGCATTACACCAAAGCTGTAAAGACAATGAAAACACATAGACACCGGCAGTGAACACACACACACACACACACACCATGTATAACAGCCAGCGCCAGTATGCCTCCAGTGCTGGTTCCCGCCACCCAGTCGAAGAGCTCTCTGATTGGCCGACCAGCCTCTCGCTCAAGAGCAATCAGCATCTGGATCAACACCAGGCCTTTTATCCCGCCTCCATCCAGACACAGCAGCCTGTCCAGTCTTAAGAGGGGAGACCAATAACAGGGTCATATCCTACATGTTTAGCTCAGTTTATTGTAATTTGTAGAAGATCTCTGAATAAACGAATCACACAAAGGAGAAATGATCCTTTGTACTAGATTTAGCAAGTTGCAAATTTCCATCTCTGCAAATTTCCAAAAAAACCTAATTTCCTAATTGTTGCTTTAGTGAAAGGTGCCTAAATAGTAACATAGTTTTTAATGTGTTTTTTGTTTTATAAAAGCTCAACATGATCCTTAAATAAGTGGTGTGCCAAAAAAAATGTAGGCATTTTATCTCCATCCTGTTCAGGCATACTTCCTGCTTCCTGATTGGATCCCGTCCACCTCCGATCGCCCCCCACTCATAGCCGTAATGGTGGCAGTCACGTGCATTAGGTCTTCAAATCCTGTTAGCCAATCACACGGGTTCTGTCAGAACCACTGCTCTTCAGCAGAAAATCACATTAAACATATGCATATAATGTACATTTGAGGTCTGACACAAGCGAGGTCTCACACAAGCAAGGTCTCACACAAAGTGCAACAGTCAGGTTATTACTTAGACTATACCTTGGAAATAACAGTCATCAACGATAACACACCGTTTTTAAATCAATTAATTATTCATTGTGTTCTGCATACTAAGACTGCACTGCGATAAGACAAGTCAAAGGATTATTTCACGGAACTACATGCAGTTAACATTATACAGTGAGCAAACAAGGCGGAGAACGTGCACATTCTCACATATGACAGGAAGAGGTCACATAAACAAGGCCAACCAAAGTGCTAACATCCCGCCCTGGCTCAGAAGAGAGAGAAACAAAGCGTAAGATAGAATCCCACATCATAAAGGTGAAACTAAGACACTACTCTTCCACTCTGAAAAGTATGTTACTGAGAATTCTGACTTTCAAAGCTCAAGTTAAATGAGGTAAAGCCGTTGTTCCATGTTCTATAGGAGGAAAAAAACAAAAGAAAGGAAAAACAACTTCATGAAAAAAGACAGTACAGCATTTCAGCATAAATATAATGGATACAAATGTAGTAATAAACTAAGTTAAGTGACAAACGTGGTTTATTTGACCCAGAGATACTTAAAATGTACATAAATCTGGTAAAAGAAGAGCTCATTGCCATTTGTTAAAAGTTAAGAGATTGACGCCCTGGCTGCATAAGCTCTTCTATTAACAGGTTTGCAGCTACCTCTGGGTTAACTAAACCAGAGCGATCACTTAGAGGAGCACTCCACTTTTTTGGGAAATAGGCTAACTTTCCAACTCCCTTAGAGTTAACCTGTTGAGTTACTGTTTCTGGATCCATTCAGCTGATGTCTAGATCTGGCAGTAGCACCTTAGCTATAAGCTTAGCATAAATTATTGCTTACTGGTCTTATCTATTCAATTATTTATGCTAAGCTCATAGCCAAAGTCCTACTGCGAGATATGGTGATCGGCTGAATGGATTCAAAAACAGTAAAGCCCAACTGTTTAACTAAGGGAGTTGGAAAATCAGCCTATTTCCTCCAAAAAAGTGGAGTGTTTCTTTAACCACCTTAGTAGTACAACCCTCCCACCCCCCCAGAGTACTTTGAGGGCTGGGAGGGGAGATGAAGCAAGGCAGCGTGGAGGTTTCTCTTGGGGTTCTATGGGGTATTTTGGGTGTTCTGGGGGTAAGGGGGTGGTGGGGGTGTTACCTATGCCAGGAGTCCCAGCCCTCCTGTTGGGGGAGAGCAGGTCTGCAGCTGGGGGATGACAGCGCTCTGCTCCTACACTACACAGCATGTCCAGCAGAATCTTTCTGTTGGAGCCTTTGGACACACGGCCGGCGGTTAGGATCATGCAGCACACACACACACACACACACACAAGGCCAGAGAGGCAAAGATATTGAGTGGGGTAAAGCATTGTGTGTGTGTGTGTGGTCATTGTGTATGTGGTCAAATGTCAGACAAATAAAAAAAAAATCAATCATGCTCTGACCAAAAAAAAAAAAAAACATGATTTATACTATTAATACAACCTCATTCTCAAACAATTAATTACTTTTTAATTATTTGATCCTATGGTAGTAATGCTTTATTCAAATAAACACATGTGAGTAATGTATGATAAGGCATGGAGCTACTGCTGTAAACATGCATCAAAAGTTTAAGGACAGACAAAAAACTGGTCATCTACAAAATGCTTATAAAAACACAACAGTGAGAACAGCCATTCATACCATATCATGTTACAAAAAAGACAGCAAATATTTATATATCATGTAAATATGTTAAATATGTTTGTGATTATTACATGCCACCAAATGAACATGCATGAAACTTACAAACAGTTCTCTTCCCCGACAACTGTCCCGTGACAGCTCTACAAACTTAAAGTCTGACCTCCAAAATACCCATTTTCAGACATCGCAACACAGATGTAAACTTTAGTGTGTGGGTGCATGTTCCATTCAAACTAAAATCACATTTACATCTGTGTTGCTCTGGTCATGCTTCTTACTGTATATTAGAGACTGCAGATGCCAAATGTGTACTTTATATTTCTGCATTATCATCATGTGTGATATTTAAAGAATTCATGACTTGCACTATTAATTATAATAATTCAGGTTAGTTCATTTTGAAAAAAAAGTCAAATAATAATAATAATAATAATAATAAGTAACAATGTAATGGTATTGGTGAAATCAGCTGAATAGACACGTTAATTCCATACAGTAGGTGCAGTAATAGAATCTTGGTCAGATAAACAGATTGGCCTAGCTTGGGAATTTAGTTGAAATTCATTCACGTAAGCGCTTTATTATAGTTTGAGTGGAAGACCATGTGTCCAGTGTGTGTTCAAGTGGAGGAACATGTGTAAACCACAAGACTGAATTCTTTTAACTTTACTGGGAATTTGACCTACAGAAACTCTCTCCCAGCAGATGGCTGCAGAAGTGCAGAGGATTTACCCTTTCATAACCCAGTTTAGACCTATATTAAGTAGAGGTTGACTAATATATCGGTGTATCTCTAGTGTGAAGTAACATTTTGACACCAAGTAGGTACTACAGTGGTGGGGCTAGCCTGGCTACCTTACCCCTTCTTTTACCCTCCTCTACATACCCTCTTGGTGTCCTACCAAGACTCCTCAGTCTCCCTCCTCCCCGCTGCCTCACCTTTGCTGCTGCGTGCCGCTATGAGGCCGGGCGTCTCTCCCAGGTCGTTGTGGACCTCCACGTCTGCCCCAAACACTATCAGAGCCTTGATCAGGTCCATGTGATCCAGCTGAACAAACAAAGAAAAAAAATCAATCAGCCAAAAAAAAAAAAAACATTTCATGTTTTGCTGTTTGTACAATGCAGTGCTGCTGAAAGATTGTTGATAACAGAGCTAATCAAGTTATATCTCTCTCCTCTGTGTGTCTGAAGCACATTGCTGAATGGTCAGAGCTTGGTTAGGTCTGAGCTTTTTTCTAACCACACAAACAGCATTTCACTACACTTCAAACACAAAAAATAGGTAACACTTTATTTTACAGCTACTTTTTTAGTGCATCTACATGGAACAACATGTAATATTATGTACTTACATTGTAAATACCTAACACTAACCCTAAGGTACAGTGCAAGTACGTAATGTTACATATTGTTAGACACTTTGCTACACTGTACCCAATTGATATAACAGTGACAGTAAAATAAAGTGTAACACAAAAATATATTTGAATTGTGGTCTACACCTAACACCAAACATATATGTTGTCCCCAAACAAGATGGTCAGTTCACAACTGATTACTGAACATAGCTGCCTGACAATCCAGGATGATGCATTGAACTGCCTACAGCCAACAACATCGGCCACCAGAAAGCCTGTATACCTTCATGGCAAGGTGAAGGGCCGTGTTTCCGTCAGGGCCGCGGATGTTGGGGTCTCCGCCGTGGGTGAGCAGGACCATGGCAGCCTCGAAACGATCTTTCTTGGTCATGATGTGCAGTGGGCTCTCTCCGGTCTTGCTGAGGTAGTTCACATCGCATCCTCTATCCAGCAATATACGAGCCATCTGGGCCACAGGACACACGGATAGATATTAGTTATGCATCATAAAGTGTCATATTGTGTCAGTTATGTGGCACTGTATGTGTACATTTAGGAAGGGTATTATGTCTTCAACAACTGCACTGATGAACTGTCAGACTGGGACTGAAAATGTTTTGCACTTTTTCTGTTTTTCTGAAGTAATTTTTGTTTATGTTGACACTAGATGTGCGAGTTCAATTGTCTATGTCATGGTCTTTTGTTGTTTTGTTGTTACTACATGCTGCATTCTGAGTTGCTTATGTCGTGGCTATATGTTTTTTGCTATATGCCATTGCTATACATTTTTCACCATTGTTTGTTGTACAGTGTAGTTTATTTGGCTGGTATTTATTATTGCCCTGTTGTAATGCATGTTGTACTTTGTTTTGCTGTTGTTTAGAATGGGGAAAAAAGGTTGATTTTTAGCCCAAAGGCTCTGACCTCTGATGTTTTTGACCAGTGCAGAGGGGTGCCTCCATACACAGGGTCCTCTGCCTGAAGCTGAGCAGGATCAGCATTCAAAATGGCCTCCGCACAGCTGGACGGGTAAAAGACGACAGAAAGACAACAACAAACACAGTTACAGCCATTACGCACTCCAGAATAAGACTCTGGCTGTCTGTAGCACGCCCTTGTTCGCTTACCCTTTCTGGCTGTACTTCATGGCAGTGTGAATGGGGTAACAGTTTCCTCCAAGAACGTCACACTTGGCCCCGCCGCCCAGAAGAGATTTGACCGCCTCGGCACGTCCCAGGCGACAGGCCACGTGGAGGGGCGTTTCGCCCGCGAGGTTGGGCTCGTTCACCCCGGCACACAGACGACAGCACAGCACCTGACGACCAGCATTGAAGAAGACCTTTGTTTTAAAATACACAATGGGGGCACGGCTTCATTCTCTTTTGTGTGTGTGTGTGTGGAGATAAGTATGAAAAAGTCTCATAGGGGGGGGGGGGGGCAGCACACACATTCAAAATCTATTTATCAGTTGCAGGATCAGGTTGACTTTTGAAAGAATGACCACACACGATGATCCATGTGCTCCCGAAAAAAAAGTTTTACCAGAAATACTACACAACGTTTTGACCAATGAAATGTTCGGTCAAGAGGTTATATTTATTTATATGAAATTATTTCATATTAAAACCTTTTTGAGAGCATAAAGATCTATGTGTGGACATCCTTTCTCTTTTTGCTTTCAAAGACAGAATGACCATTAGTCATAAAGTAGCAGTTGGCAGTGAAAAAAAAAACAGAAAACAAAAACCTCAAGGTGAGTTTCTAAGGTTTTCCCTCAACTTCACTACAGACCCAGTTTTGTGACTGAACTTGTAGCTCACCTCTATGACGGCTGCTGTGTCTTGCTTAGCAGCACAGTGCATGGGCGTATCTCCATTTTTGTCTGTGATGTCAGTGCGAGCCTGACATTCGTCGAGAAGCTCACGAACACAGCCCACATCTCCTTGCTCACAAGCGCGGTGCAGTGGTGTCTGACCCTGGCCGTCCCGAGCATTAATCTGGCTGCAGAGAGAAAGGAAAGAAAGAAAGAAAGAAAGAAAGAAAGAAAGAAAGAAAGAAAGAAAAAAAGGAAGAAGTATAAAACTTGCTGCACCAAATCACTTTCACATCTTTTGTGTGAGCCAGAATCCTATCTCCCAAGTTAGTTACTCAATCTGAGGAGGATCTTACCTCAGAACATAATTGTGCTTCAAGCAGTCCCTTAATCCCGTTTCTACAGCGATATGGGCAGAGCTCCAGTCGGGATGACTGCGGAGACAGTCCACGATTGGCTGGATGGTCTCAGGTTTTAAGGATGGGAGCATCTCGTAGAAGGGGCGGAGTTTGAGGGCATACTGAGGGAACCAGTTCATGGCATCCTCCTCTAAGGGCACCTGGAACAATCTAAATGTACACAAACACACACACAGATATGATGGAAGATTTAAGGGTCTTATTCATTCTTTCTTAATGGATCAGCATTAGGAAATGTTGCATAAAACTTTATTAAACCTCATCTCTCATAGTGAGTCAAAGTGTGAACTACTGAAAGGCAAGTTCACTGGACTTGTTTTAGCAAAATTGCACATTCACTGCACTACTGCAACAACAGCATGACTGTCACGAACAGGTCAAACCACACCAATCCACGCCATGAGATAAGGAACTGAAAGCAAAACAGAAGACAGAACATTCACCACCCCTCGCTTTCAAAATGCCTGTTTTACATTTCATTTACCGCAAGGCAGTAGCAGGAGTCTCGGGACACAATAGCAGACAGTCCCACGACTGGCTGGATGTATTTCTGTACAAAACTATCCTGCCCTCCTCCTTCAGCTTCACGCGACCCCCTCCGCTGTAGTCTGACAGTGGCACATCCTTCACCCGGTACGGGTTGGAAAACAAGTTGGAGACAGAAGACACAGTGTCCAAGACACCCCTCAGGAACTGCATCCTGCGTAATCAAAATTTGCTGCAAGAATAAAAGAAAGTTTAGAAACAGAGGTTACGAATTATTTCAAGCAATGCAGCTGTTCTGTAGTCAAGAGGCAAACTGTTTAGACCACAAAATAATAATATTATCAAAATAATATCATGAGTATTATTGTATTAATAATGAAATTAATAACAATAAAAGAGAACATTATTATCCAAAGTTTCAGAAGCTTCCCTGCCATGCAAGGATTAGATTAGAAGATCTTTAATAACTGTATGTATGAAATTGTTATAATAGTGCAATACCAGCAGACAGTTTACATTTACATTCCAACATCATTTTCATTCTAACCTTTGGCAGACACGTGTACGAATGTGACATTCAGAGGAAGTACGACGCAAGCTAATAAATCGATGATTAAAACCCAACGCCATTTACTTTGGTGGAAGGTAGTGCCGACAGTGTTCACCCTTAAGTGTCTTTGAGGTTTCTGCTGCTTGCTGGCTTACTTTATCGAGGCATGGTTTGCATCGGGTCAAATGAATAAACACATACGCCTTTGAGTTCACAAAATTCGCTTTTCAGCAAGCCAGGCAATACATGAAAAAGGTACAGCTAACTGGCTAACGTCCCAGGAGCACACTGTACGAAAGGGGCTTCAGTAGTTAGAATTTCCCGTGGAGGCAGGCTAACACAGATGACAGCTTAACATTACTCCGGATGACGTGTTCATAATGAGTAAGCCTTGATAGCGTTAATCGGTTTATTCTAATCCAACTTCTAAATTACAACACCAACCTGATGACGCCGTAGCTTCTTGGCTTTAGTTGTCCGATAGCTGTCCGATTTATGACAGAACATCAACAATCGCCACACTTCAACCAAACGTTATTCAAGGCTTGACAGACGAGCAATGGTCCAATCACCTGGAAGCAAACTGTGTGGAGTCAAGCCAATCAGGGGCGAATTTGTATGCAGAGGGCGGTACCAAAGGTCAACAGCCTTTTTTCAACATACGCACACAACTTCGGCTGTTTGCACTATTACTAAATCTCATACGGCAAAGAATGATCGTTTTACTCTGCAGGCCTATCTGAATGGTTATTTAGCAAGACAATTTGCTCATGTGCTTGTGCATTGAGTACACCAACATATTAACCGAACAACGACTCCTCTTCAACTTAGATTCTCTGCATCTTTCATATAATGTATACACATATGTAGAGGCTTTTTTTTTGTTTAAGGACAAATGCCCATACTTTCACTACCCACCAGCAGCATCCTCCCTAGGGCCTTTACGTTGCTAGGACGACCAAAGGGGGCTGACCCAGGACACGTGACAGTTGCTCTCTCTTGCCTTGAGGTTGTTGCTGTCATAAATTTGTTTAGTGTTCTCGCCGCCAGTGGCTAGAGAGAGGGTTGAACTGTGTGGAGAGTGTGGAAAAGATGGAGCTCTCTGCGGCCGGGGATCGTATTTTCGCCGCGGAAGCCATCCTGAAACGTCGTGTCCGAAAAGTAGGTTCTGGTTCTGTTCTTTTATTTGGTTATGTTGCGGCTAAAGGGTGAGGGTCGCTTCGGTAGTATACCGATGCTGAGACCCGAGGCTTCGCGGTTCCCGCAATGACGAGAGGGAGGCCTACCATTAACTTGCTTAATAATGGCTAACGATGTAATTGTTTGCCTTCTCGGCCGGCCAATTTATGCAAAGTAGAGTTAATTTAAATTCTGTGAAGAGCTCCCCGGTCATGGACCCTGAAGTGTATCATTGTAGTAGCCTACAATAAGATCTATCCAGTTACCGATGACTTGGAGGGAATGCTTTGCGTGGCTGAGTAGCAAGCTAACGTTCAGTGCTACACATCAGCATTAGCTCAATTAACTAACAACTGGCTAAGATAGAGGTCACTACTTTGTGCATTGGCAAGCTGAATATGAATGTCCACCAATTATAGTTGTGAATTATCGAATTTATTCGTTACATACGACTTACTTTTAAATGAATGTAGGTAGTAATGAATTTGGCAACGTTAATGGTAGTTGCAGAAACATCTGTGAGATTGAAGCGACTAAAATGTAAACGACCTGGATAAAACGAGGTTAAAGTGTGTTCTAAGTGTATTATATTCTAGTACAAAGACCTACAACTTTTAGCAACGATATCGGTCTTACATTGAAAATTACGATGTCCATTCCATGACCTTTTTTGCTGTTCTAGGGACGGATTGAATACCTCGTAAAGTGGAAGGGATGGGCATTAAAGTAAGTAAGCAGTTTTTCAAGAAAAGGACGAGTCTGATTGTGTAGTGTGTATTGCAGTATGCATTTGTCGATGTCTACTTCACATTTTGAGATAGCACTCTGATTTTATTACAGGTACAGCACATGGGAGCCTGAAGAAAATATTTTAGATGACAGACTCATTACAGCTTTTGAACAAAAGTGAGTGTAATCTCTTCTTTGTTTTCCAGTCACTGTTTAAAACCTTAAAACCACTGTTTAAAATCTCCTGCCCTGTGTGGCCTATCCCACTAACAGTCATGAACTTTCGGAAGCCCCTAGTCCACTAACATCAAATGTTATATTATGCAAATGCGGGCCTTTTTAAATTAATTTACGTATTTGTTTATTGGAAATGTGTCTGTGTGTCTTGAACAGTTACGTGTTAAGTGATACTGTACTTTACTGTCTTGCTCCACCAGAGAACGTGAGCAGGAGATGTATGGCCCAAAGAAGCGTGGGCCTAAACCGAAAAACTTTGTTCTCAAGGTTTGATTATTAATCATGACATCCTCTGACTCACTCAGAAAGAAAGATCTTTCTAAAAGGTTATGTGACTGTTCTGTGGGTAGTGTTGTGTTAAAACGCTCACAGAAAGCATACAATCAAGTTATTGCAATGTAATGCATCATTAGGTGCCTCAAGTGTTATATTGTTGTGAAGTCATGCAGAGTTCTGGAATTGAGGAAAAGTGCAAGGATTTTAGTACTGGAAGTTAAGATAGCCAGTAGTGTTGAAGGTATGGATGCATTGGCATCTGTGTGTGTGTGTGTGTGTGTGTGTGTGTGTGTGTGTGTGTGTGTGTGTGTGTGTGTAGATTGTTAGTAAACCTCCCCCTCTATGCCTTTTAGAGATGTGCTAGTTAGTTGACTTGCAGCCTGGAGTGGGCTTTTTTGGTCAAATGGTAAGGCCATTAGTGATTAGAAATGACTGAAGGTGCTTAAGGATATTTTTTTCGTGTGTTCTTTCCTTCTTGTTCTTTCATTTTTTCTTCATTTTCTTTCTATTCTTTCTTTTTTCTTTTCATTTGTTCTTTCTTTCGCTCAGGCAAGGGCCCAGGCGGGAGAGCCGTCGTCTCGAGCCCGTGTTCCATCTCGCCGCTCTTCCTCTCGTCCTCCTCCTTCCTCCAGTTCCACCGCTGCGGTCACATCTACTCCAGCCTCCTCATCCTCTTCTCCCTCTTCCTCCACCACCTTATCATCCTCATCTTCCTCCGCCTCTGCCTCCGCCTCTGCCTCTGCCTCCTCCTCCTCCTCCTCCTCCGCTCCTGCGGCTCCCTCTCCTAAGCTCCACTCTCTGGCCGCCACCCACAAGCTGAAGAAGGACATCCGTCGCTGCCATCGCATGTCCCGCCGCCCGCTGCCCCGCCACGACCCCTTGGCCCCCCCCAGCGGCTCGGCCTCGGGCTCCTTCTCCTCCCGTCCCCCCGTCTCGCCCTTCTCCGAGACGGTGCGCATCCTGAACCGTAGGGTCAAGCCCCGGGAGGTCAAACGAGGTCGCATCATCCTCAACCTAAAGGTCATCGATAAGGCCGCAGGCGGCGGCGCCAACCGGCGCACGCCGATCCCCTCGCGCAACCGTATCATCGGGAAGAGGTACGGCGAGGTGCCCTACAGGCCCTTCCAGCCCCCCATGAAGATGACGGGCTTCCCCATGTACGGGAAGCCGTACGGGCTGCAGGGGATCGGCGCGCTTCCCTTCCAGACCACCGCCACCACTGGGATGGCGTCCAACACCGGTGCAGGCAGAGGTGGGGGCTCGTCCAGGCCAGCGCCTACCAGCACACCGCGGGCCGCCGCCGCCGCCGTGCCCCACTACCAGCCCCCGCCCTCCCCCTCCAGCTCCAGCGGTTCCGACAGCCGACCCGCGACGCCCCACCAGAACCAGGACCAGAACCAGCTGGCTGCCTCGCAGACCCAGCCCAGGGCTCGGGCCTCTCCGCCCAGCCTGAGTCCCCAGGCCGCCCCACAAGGTAGTGCTGCACCCCAGCACCAGCCAGGGGCTTCCCAGAGTGCCGCCGTGCCAGAGTCGGCCGCCTTCCTCCCCTGCTCCCCTTCTCTGTCTTCCTCGCAGTCATCTTCCTCGTCTCTCGAGGACGAAGAGGGGGAGGACGGTGTGCGTCTTTCGGGGCCTCTGACGGGCAAACGAGGTCTCCGTCACCGCCGATCCCAAAACAGCCAGCAGCAGCAGCAGCAGCCACCCTCCTCCTCTTCTGCCTCAAAGGACACTGTGCCCCAACCCGCCACCGATGACATCCCGCCTGCTGCTCAGACCGGGGAGGGGACGAGGGCCCCCGTGGAGGGGGACCCCGACTGGCGCCCCGAAATGGCACCGCGCTGTGCCAACGTGGTGGTGACGGACGTCACCACAAACCTCCTTACCGTCACCATCAAAGAGTTCTGCCAGCCTGCCGAAGCGGGCTCCGGACCTCCTTCGCCCTCCGCCGCCGCCACCACCTCCCCCACCATCACCTCCACCACCTCCACCTCCTCGCCTCCCCTCTCGCAGGTGGAGCAGCCACCATCATCGCCCCTCCCAGCCACCGCCCCTGTGGCTCAGCCGTAGAGAACCACATCCAGGCGGGGCGGGGGGGGCGGGTTGCCGACTATGGCCAACTGCATGACTGCTTCCTCTACTTCTCCCAAATCCTGCATTCGTTAAGAAAAAGTCAAATGTATTTTTTATGAAAAAAAAGAACAGTGATTTACAAAAAAAAAGCAACAACAAATAAACCCATAAGCTGAAGCAGGGCCCCCATTATTCTCCAAACCGCATGTCCTCTTGCACAATAGTGATGATAGGGAGGTAGTCTTAACCACTCGAGTCAAGTTCCACAGACTGTTCGATTTAGCAACACAGAAACACATTTTTAGGCTCTAGCCCAGTTTTTTTCCGTCTTTGGCTTGAGGGACCACAGAGGTGGCTACACTGAAGGACCCATAGTTTAGCTCTGCTGACCTTTCTTGGAGCGTTAGTCTAAATTCAACACCACAGGGCTACTTGGAAAACATTGCAGATTTTTTTGTTTTGTTTTTTTTTTCGCCTTAAGAGTCCTGTTAGCATAAGTTAACCAAGATTGTTCAGCACTTGCACTTGGTAGGCAGGGCAAGGCAATATGCACACACACACACACACTCCACTGTGCGTCGATTCAAGTCAAGGGGCTAGATTTAGGCAGCGCAAAGTCTCGACTAGACGTAGTCAATCATGTGCTCACCTCTTTGCCTGTGGGTGTGCTTCGCTCAAAAAGCCATCAGGTTTCCAACTTGGTCACATTGATAACATTGCAGATTTTTGCTCTGTGTTCCATGACAAAGCAGGACTACCAGTCCACAAAAAGTCCAAGGGCATGGGACTCTGAATAACACAAGCTCTGGCATGATTAATTGTGAGAGTGAGGACCAGGCATTTGGGCGCAAGACAGACCTGAATTAATGATACCCCCAACCCCGCTCCTACCCAACCACCCAAGAGCAGTATGCCCTGTTTCCCACCATCTAGATCTAGCCCAAGGTATTCCATCAGAAAATGTTCCTTCTTTGTTTGTTACTAGGTGATGCTTGCCACACGTTGTTTTGTCTCTGTTATCGTACAGGCATAAGGATACGTATTTAAATGCACGCACAAATATTAAGAAAAGCTGCAAAACTCATAAACTAAGGACATTTAAGTTATTGACCCTCTTGTTTTTTCTCTGATCTTGTTATGTCATGCTCCTTTGAGAGACATGTCTAGCATGACTCTAAAAAAACAGACTTTACTCTTATTTAAGCTGAAGACTGCATTTTGAGTGTAACATATAACCTATACCATATGCTCTTGTGTGTGACTTTTTTATTTTTGTTTTGTTCTTTTTGTTTCTTAAATGTACTCTGTCCACCTCTCAGTCTCTCTGCCTTTCAGATGTAGGTTGTGTTTGAAGTTACTGTGATCTTTCTTGGGGCTATAGGCCAAAGCTGTTTGTGACAGAGCTTGGGCAGAACGTTTGTGAGAATGTGATCGATGGATAATAAATACAACACTGCTGTAAATGGAATCTATGTAATGCTCAACCAGAACGTACCATGTTAAGCTTTTGACAGCAGCCTAGTCGGTGCCTGTGGTCATCTTAGTAAAAAAATAATAATAATAATAAGTGTGTTTGTTTGTTTGGCTGGACTGGGTGCTATGACCAAGACAAGAAGCTCCACCATGCAGACCATCCACTGGTGCTGCCCCTGAACATATAGGGCCTTCCTTCTGGTGTGTGTATATGTTCGGTATCCAGTGTCATCATCGCATGTGTTGCCTTTTTTGCTGCTCCGTTCCAAGTACAACCAACACGTGGTAGTAACGGTTAGTTTGTCATAGGAAGTATTCCACATTTTTTAACTTAAGTACATTTTTGTTTACCTGTAATATCAAACTTTGGTAGAACACCTCGGTGTGTCACAAGGCAAGTTTCAAGATATCTCTTTTTCCGTTTTTAAAGAAGGGCAGCTCAATCGTACTTTAGTGGCCTACATTTTAAACTTAAACTCTGCATAGGGCTTTGAATTTGTTGGATGTAGTTATGAGAGCCAGTAGTAGTGGCACTCAAAATGAGTTGGACAGAATTTTTTTTTTTTTATAATCACTTCGATAAAGTCATCTCTGTCTGAAGGCTAAGTGTTGTCAACATAAAAATATGGGCTTTTGTGCATTTTTGAGGGATTTTTATTTTATTTCCATGTTGTTGAAGTGAATTTAAAAAAGTGCCGCCTTTTAATAGCCATTGTAATTTTCAGTAGTTCAGTAATGGGTTTGAGTGATTTGAAACCCAGGCTATGAACTCTGTGTGGTCTCTATGGTAATAAGTATACTGTAAATGCTCTTGATTATAATGATGATAATGATGATTGATCATGATGATGATGATGATGATGATAATGACAATGATTTGACATTGTAATGTATCTGAAGCATGTTTTCAAACCCTTATTGTACAGGTCATATAAGTGTCATAATGTTGCTTTTTTGTGTGTGTACCCGTGTGTGTGTGTTTCTTGTATGAAGCTTTTAATAAAACTTACCTTTTAAAGACATGAACATTTTTATTATGGTTATTTTAATCCGCTACATTTGATTCTCTTTTGGTGTTCGCCATTTCCCGTCAGTGCTTCGACAACTTCAGCAATGATTGCAAAGTGTGAAATCGGAGATCACTGTTTTTTACCATAAAAATTATAACATCGGGAAAAAAAAACGTTTTTGCTTGTTGCACTCTATCCAACCTTGGCAGCAACTGAAGACGAAACTGTAGTTCTTTACTTATCCTCGTGATGGCACCCTTTGCAAATATAGCTACAATGTCCAAGACCAAAATCAAAGTTGAAACTACAGTAACTAGTTTCTAATGCTAAAAATAAAATCACTTCTTATGATGATGTCATTTTCATGGAATAGTTAATGAAGGGTTTTCCAGGTGTAGCACAATATATTGTTATTCAGCTCTGTCTTTTTAAAAGCATTTTACAGTTTCTTAAATCATCTAAGCCTTATATTAGTCTATAATATACATTGTATTCATTGTTAATTCAGTTCACTTCTAGATTAGCCTATAACTGACCATCGGCCACTTTTTTGTATGATATTAGTATGCCCATGCAGTTGATAGATCCGTGGCTATAGCCTACATGCTATTGTCTGGGGAAAATTCTTCAGATTGCTAAAACATTCTGAAGTAGCCTTTTCAGACACTCGAGATGCTTAACCTGTTTCAATCATTTTTGCCCTTTGAAAATTACATGGTAATTTTGGCTTCTCCTTGAGTAGCCAATGGTCATCAAATGGACATTTTAAATGAGGATGAGAGGAACCATCTTGAAATGTAACTGTCAAGGGCAGTAAACCTTAAACGTGATATGACGGGTCACTTCAGTTTTTAATTTGTTTGCACTGAGAGCAAAAAACATCTACAGTCAAAACAAAAACAGTTTTGGGTATCTGTGGAAGCAGCTCTCTCTATAAGGCGCGAGCGCGAGACTCATGCTCTCTTTCATCACCCCTGGCATCTTCGTCTTATGGCTGTGTTGTGTCGGCTGACGCATCCCGCACCCTTCCTCCTTTCACTTTTCTCTCCGCCTACCCTCACAGTCCCCATAGTAACTACAAAGAGATCAGCTTAGCAACGCAGAGGAGAGAGCATCCATCTCAGGAAAGCGCCAGGACCCTACAGGTCTAGAGGTACATGCGCCTTAGCGTTCATAAATAACAAGAAGAGCCTCGCCGTCACTCGTCGATTCTCCTGCTTATATATATTGAATATTTTGTAAAGTTGAATTATTAGAACATAGAGGACAGTGGCTCATTGAGGATTTTTGTCCATAATTCTGGCAACGATGAAGTTCGTTATTGTCCTGGTGGCGACCGGGGTTCTGGCCTTTCTCGGCGCAGTCATTTGCATTATTGCAAGTGTTTATCCACGTTCGACGCCCGGTGCACCTCAAGCTCGGTCTGACAATCGGTCTTTGTCCACGGAATCGCTCTTACAACCTCTCTCTCCCGGGTCCGTAGCCCATGCGGGCCCTCTGGGAGCTCTCCACGGTTCTGAATCTTACGAAGGAGGGGGCCTCGGCCTCGACATGGAGGTTCCCACTCTGAACGAGCTTAGCCCGGGGGAGGTGGTTGGTGAAAATCGCAAACAATTTACCTTCAGTCGGCTAATTTGCACACCAATTCCGGTCGGAGATTGTAAATCGAAGGGCCTTAAAGAACAAGCCGATGACCCTTATGCAGATGAAGAGTGGAACTTTCTTAGAACCACAGCTGAAGAGCTACGGCAAACCGTCATGCAGCAAAACGATCAGATTCAAATAGATCAGAGAACCATCGGGGAATTGACTGGGAAGCTATCAGAATGCGAGACTGGACTGGAGGACAGCAGCATCTCCGAGAGGAGCGTGGGGATCTGGGCGGGTAATCGCCGTCTGATGGCTGGGGATGATTTGAGCGCATCCGCAGCAAACCAATGGCAAACGGCGAGAGCTGTTGAGGAACTGGAGAAAGCCATTCTTCAGCTCAAAGACCGTATTGAAAAGCTCGAGGTAAGACTAAACTTTCAAGTGTTGTCGTCTGTATAGTCATTTTCAACCAGATGAATCAGTCCATCGAGTGACGCCACTGTAGAAACCATATAGGCTGCTGGGTAACATGAAAGCCATTACGCAATAGATAGTTTAATAATTTGTGTGGTTTGAACAAAGACATGTGGCAGCATGCTGAATCTGAAACACCTACTCCATGTGTTTACACTAAAAGAGCCTACAAAACACAATTTTACAAAACTGTACCTTGTAAACTGTTTTACATTACATTGCATTTAGCTGGCTCTTACACAGAGAATGGCTCTTACAGTGAATTAGGCACAGAAACAGTCCCTTTCTTAATTTAAAAGGACTCTGTATAATTCATTTCACACCAAGCAAGAAACCACGAAATCCCCTATGCCTTCAGAATGACAATGATAGGTGTATCAGCTAAGCAACTTGCCCTCTGCCCTCCACTCTCTGCCCCCCACCCCTTTTCCCCATTACCATCATCTCACATTGGGGGAGAAGCTGCCCCTGCCGGCCTACAATCTTCCACCCCTCCATATCGGCTACATCCGCTGAGAGAGATAAATAAAAGATGAGGGAATGGATGATGGAGCCTTTGAAAAAAAAAACATGCCAGCAGTTCTGGAGCATATTCTTAGCACAAGCATGAGTATACACTTTGGGGTTATTAGGAGAATATTTTGTGTTTATGGCTATAATGTGTGTGTGTGTGTGTGTGTGTGTGTGTGTGTGTGTGTGTGTGTGTGTTTGTGTGTGTGTGTGTGTACGCACGCATGTTTGTCAGAGGTGGAAATTACCTTTGCAAAATGTGCAAAACTTTTACCAGCCACTGACAAGTAAATGATAAAATTCACCAGCCACCCAATAGTAAATATTATGTTGTCCCTAAAATGTACCAGCCAATGTCATATTTTACTACCATTTGGTTGGTGGCTGGTGCGAATTCTATCCCTTGTGTCCGCGTGTGTGTGCGTGTGTATGGGTGTGTGTGTGTGTGTATCTGTCTGATTGTTTGTGTGTGTGTTGGGAGCTTAATACCATAAACGTATATGTTTCCACAGATCCAATTTGAGTTTTTACTCACCCCCTTCTTGTTTTTCTTCTTTTGTTCCATCTTCAGGCAGAAATCGGGCCTGCGGTGCAGAACCACACAGAGACGACAAGCCAGCCCTCAAAGGGGTTCATCAAGCCCAGTGGCAGCCAGCCCAGCTGGCGTGTGGAGGACCTGGAGGGAGAACTGGAGAAGAAGATGGAGCTTCTGGAGAAGGAGAGGAAGACCTTACGCAAGGAGACCCAGGGCCACCACAAGGAGATCGACGAGGGACTCAACACCCTCCACAACCGCATCGCTGAGCTGGAGCAGAGTAAGACAGGAAGGGAGGGAAGGAAGGAAAAATATTTTCTAAAATAAAAGACAGAAACAAAGGTAGTTTGACAGAGATGGGGGTGGGGGGTATCTTATAATAAAAGATAGTTTGACGTAAAAGACAGTCTAAAATAAAAGAGTGATGAGCAACTTGGGCTTCATCTGAAATGTTCACTCATTCACTATACGCCTTTTTCACCTGCGACGCCATCTTGCATTCTAAACGGTGTTTGGGTGGGTAACCAACGTTCTATGGCAATCATCTACGAATGAAAGACTGCGGCTAGGGGATGCATTATGACATCACAATGGCCGTTACCCACCCAAGCGCTGTCTAGAATTAAAGATGGCGTCTAGGTGAAAAAGGTCCATAGAGTGCAGTATCTAATGTAACACATGCCTTATGGAGTGCACTATATAGTAAATGAATGAACATTTCGGACATGGTCCTAGATTTAGCTACAACCTAGAATCCAGTATCACATATCGTGGACACACATTGAAGCTTTGACGGCTTTGTTTGATAATGTGCTACATAAATAATCTTGAACTTCAACTTAAACAGTTTCCAAATCACCTCATTCCATCTTTGCCGTTGATACAGGTGATTTCACAAAATAATCCTTTTACCTGGCTCAAGAGCTGTGCTAATTATAACCAGCTGATGTAGCCAATGGCTTGAACAAATGTGTGGTACTGGATAGTAGCTTCTGAAGCCAGTTTGCCCATCACTGGGAATGAAAGTGACAAGAGGGAAAACAGTGGTGTTCCGTTTCAAGAGTTATAGACCGCGCTGTAGTGAGACACCGAATCTCCATAAACAGAAGCCTAAATAGCCAAAAAATATGTGCTGATGTCAGCTATCATTGAATTCTTGGTCACACTGTATTTAAATAGTCAGCCCACAGAGACTTTACAGATGGTCTGTTAAAACTCAGTTTGATTTTTTTTAAGACCTGTTTATTGTTTTCTGATTAACCATCTTTCAATCTACCCCAACCCCCTAACCTTAATCTTACCATGACACCAACTTTCAGCAGATGACTTAATAATAGTCCCAGCATTGGTAGACAGTCTACAGTACAGGACCATCCAAATAAAGTGTGACCAAATTTTGTCTTGCCTTCTAGGCCTTACAATAAACACAAACGCCTAAATGAATGCTGACTTCTGTTATTCTTAGATCGATAGATAGATAGATAGATAGATAGATAGATAGATAGATAGATAGATTGATAGATAGATAGATTTAGTGAATGGCTGAGGATAGATAGATATTTGATAGATAGATCAAAAGATAGATCAGGATAGATAGATATTTGATAGATAAATAAATATTTGAAATGTCTTTTGTCTTGAAGGCCTTACAGACTACAGCTACCCAGAGGGCTACAAACTATCGTTCCCTGTGCGGACCAACTACATGTATGGGATGGTGCGGAAGGTTATCCCTGAGATGTACGCCTTCACAGCCTGCATGTGGCTAAAGCCTACAGAGGGGGGCATCGGGACCCCTTTCTCCTACGCCGTCCCCGAGCAGCCCAACGAGCTGGTCCTTCTCCAGGGCATCCACAATCCTGTCGAGCTGCTCATCAACGATAAGGTGAGTGCAGCCTGGTCACCAGCAGTGTTGGGCAAACCACCTTAACTTCACAATCTCATACCGTATTTGAGGAGTCCATGGGAAAAACGGGCATGATCACAAAATGCAGAAACTGAGAAAATGTCATTTATAAGTTTACACAGATTTTTGATTTGATTTTTTATAAGTAAATGCTACTTTAAAATGCTTCAAGCTCGAGACTATGCTCGTTTCTTCACAGGGGTTTCAGTGCAGCTACCAATAGAGGGCGTAACTTGAAAAATGTGATTTTCTGATTCTGCCCGTTACTCCCGTGGAGTCCTTATATTTGTTTCAGCCACTTGTGCCACCTGTGCACTTCAAACAGGTGATTTCACTAATGAACTGATTTAGCAAATGGCTGGAACAAACAGTGGGTATGGAATTGTGTCCGCTTTAGCCAGATTACCAGACCCTTTCACCTGTAAGAACAATGAACTACTTCTGTTATGTTTCACATTGTTGGAAATGTTAAGATGGAAACCCAGTGGAAACAGCTGTGACACTAATAATCAAACTCTCTTAAACCAGTCTATAAACAAGGTTGAGTTGGTGTAAAAACAAGAGAAGCCGTAATATGACAGTGTATAAGGAAGAAAAATATGTTATGAAGAGGTCTCAAATAGTCTTGAAATGTATTGTCTCAGTCAGTGTGAGTGACACATTTCTAAATGTGCAACAACCTCAGCTAGCCAAGCTTACCTTCATTTGGCTTCCAGACATGGTGGTCATAGCTAGCTCCAATGAAAGTGTTTTCATGTTTTAGACTCTACAGTGGACACTAGCTTCAGAAGCTAGAGTCCAGTACTACATATTGTCCTCAGCCATTCATGAAATCAGCTAAAGCACACACAGGTAGAACTAGGTGAATATGTGATTTTGGATTGTATCTCCTGAATCCAGGTGGTTGCTCAATACTGCTCTATAATGACAATTCCCAGTTATATCTTAAATTTTGGCATCACTCACTTTTGGTTATGGTTATAGTATTTAGCAAGTAGCACAATATAAACAAACATAATTGCCTAAATTTTATAAAGTACTGTATATATATATATCAAAACATTTTAGGTAAAAGCATAAACATAACTTACGTAGACTTACCACCATTATAGTCATAATCAGTTAATCCAATACACTGCATACTGTACATAAGTCTATTATCGGCCGGGTGGAGAGAGACATTTCCATGTTAAACCAGTTTAAAAATAAACGTTATAAGCTCACTTACTCAAACCAAAAGTTCATGGGAACTGAATTGGTCTATTTTCACTTTCTCTTCACCAGGTGAAGCATTGTTTTAAGTGGAGCAGCCAGGACCTGGCTGATAATAGGCAATATAATGATAATGGGATGTCATCTGTTAAATAATACGTAATTAACTAAATGAACTAATTATGGCTCTGCAGGTGGCCCAGCTGCCCCTGTCCCTCCCCGTAGGCGTCTGGCAGCACATCTGTGTGAGCTGGACGTTGCGGGACGGGGTGTGGCGCGCATACCAGGGGGGCAAGCTGAAGGGGCAGGGCGAAGGCCTAGCTGCCTGGCACCCCATCCGACCCGGAGGTGTGCTCATCCTGGGCCAGGAGCAGGTAAGTGCATGGAAGATAAATAAATGCAGATACATGCTGGAATTTGATTTATTTAAATTACTGTTATAGTATTTAGGAGAGTTTTCTCTGAACTAAGCACTGCATTGTCAACAAAAATACTTGGCTTACTTTCAGAGAAAAAAAAAAACAAAAAACAAAACAAAAAACGAAAAAACAATATGACATTATATGAGGAACAACTACAATTCAGCAGTGGACAAAAGTAATGATTAAAGGTGTCAGTAAGGTGTATGTAAGATTGTAGTAACAGCTGGTACTGCAGGTAATTTCAAAATACTGTAGAGCACTGTTTTCTGTTTAGAGGCATAAACAGAACTTTCATAAATGTAAATATTCTGGCTGCACTATTGCTGTCAGTGGTATTAGTGTTTAAACGTTTTTTGTAATCTCTGGTGACATACCACAGTCATTTTATGATTACTTGCTGTAAATTTCTTACATATATTACCTCAAAATCTAACGTTTATTTATTTGTTGATTTTTATGAACAACAAAAGTTAAAAAAGAACAAATACAAAGACCAAATTAGTTAATGAGTAAATGTGCATTTGAGCATTCCAAAATGCACACGAACATGAAACATGAAACACAACAACAAACCTTTTTTTTTGTTTTGGACAATGGCTGGATACCCTTTTCCAGGATACTCTCGGTGGCCGATTTGACGCGTCTCAGGCGCTTGTTGGGGAGCTGTCAAAGTTCAACCTGTGGGACCGACTGCTGTCCCCCGCGGAGGTGTCCAGCCTGGCCAGCTGCAGCGGCTCCGCCAAGCTGGGGAACGTGTCCCCGTGGACGAGCCGGGACGTGGACGTCTTCGGAGGAGCCTCCAAAGAGCCCGTGGACCCCTGCTCTCGTGGCGCCGGTGCTCCACAGTAGGAAGTGTGGGGGGCGCCGGCAGGGGAAGAGAGAGGGAGGAGCCCCCACAGGAGGGCATGCTGGGAAGATGTTTGGTCACATTTAATTTGGTCTCACTTTATTTGGATGGTCCTATAGCTGGTCCTGTAGACTGAGACTGTTACTAAACCACCTGTTGAAACTCTGTCAACTCTGTGTTAAGATTAGGAGTTGGGTTTGATTAAGGTGACAATCGGTAAACAATAAAGAAGATGAAACTGAATTTCAACAAACCTGAAAATCTGTAAAGTCTTTATGGGTGGACTATCCAAATAAGGTGTCACCAGATGTTTTGATATTCGCCACAGTATATACTGACAAAAAAACGGTACAACCTCACCAGAGCATTACTGTGTGTTGTTGCTGTGTGTTGGCGTCCACACTGAATGTCTTTCTAGCACAGCCATAACTGATGTACAAAATTAGTCATCACACCTCAGCGGTGCTTTTCAAGGGTGACAAAGTTTGGTTGCAGCTTTATGTAATTGCTCTTGTGGGTTAGCATTGAGAGAGGAGAGGACTCTGGAGCTGTGAAGAAAAGGGGGGGGGGTTAGGGGGGGGTCAGACACAGAGTCCAGGCTGCTGTATCGCTGCTGAGCACTGAAAAGGTTCATCTAGTCTGCTGCTTGTATTTGTTTTTCTTACAGGTGTCCTGTTTGATGGTGGCCATTTTTTTATGTGTTGCTACAGTGCATTTTGCATAACCAGGAGTTCAAAATATGTCAAAATATGTGCGTGCCTGTGTGTGTGTGTGTGTGTGTGTGTGTGTGTCTGTGCATTTTAACCCACATTTAACTCACATTAGGCCATTGCCATAACTGGTTTGAGCACCCTGTTATAATAATGTGCATTGTGTGTGTGTGCTTCTGTCACGGTTTCACAAGCCCTTGTTCTGGGTGTAACTCGCTGGTTTGCCGATATTGTTGCTGTGATGTGTTGTGATTAGGTCAAAGATATTCCAACCGTAAGCAAGCTTGGGCAGTGTTGTGGTAAACTTTGTGATGAGCCTTTCTTGCGAAGATACTCGATAAAGCCTGAAATATCCTTACTGGGCTGGTAATTAGTACATCAATGTATGGCATTTAGGAACTGATAAGAAAATTAATTATACATGTTTGGTATATCTTAGGAAATGTGGACATATTAAGGCAGCAGACCCTCAGTGTAAAGGAGTAGTTCTAATAAAAACTAATTTCATGAATTATCCATCCAATACTCCCAGTCACCCCCAAGAGCAAAAATTAATTAACTACCTGGTTGAATGTACAAGCGATGTAAGTTAAAAAGAAATGTGGGACTCAAACATGAGTATTCAAGTCCTTAAAAACAAGTATTTAAAGAGGTTTTGGCTTTCTATCACTGATGCCTCACAAATTATATTACATTTATTTGTAAAGTGCCTGAAATATCCCAGATCTTTGTTTTTTATGTTTCTTTTCTATTGCTTTGGGTCATGGTGTTGATAATGTGAAGCCATTGCTAAGCCTGTTCATTTGCACTTCCATGGATCTTCAATAAAACTGTAAACTGTGGATGAAAAAAGAAATAAAACCAAAAGTGACAACATGTCTGTCTGTCAGCCTTTAAAACAACCCTGCTTGGATTTTGTACAGTTTAAGCCTCAGTAGAAATGTTTAAAAATGCCTTTCCAGTATTGTTGCCTAGCAACACAGACTGACAAAGAGATCTCAAGTGGATCCATCAAAAATATCACCTAAGGTTTACAGCAAAGATGCCAACTCTCATTTTTTTTCAATGCATCATGGTAAGCTCGTGTATGAAGCAGAAAAGAGATGAAGAAAATGTTGGAAAATGCTAGTCCCACATGAATAAAGCCTAAAGAAAAACCTTTACACCTAAAGACTGATCAAATTCATAGTTAAGTTTATCATCATTGGACGCCAGCCAGACCCCTGGCTAACCAACGCCAGCCAGACCCCTGGCTCAGTGCATGGGCTGCATTATCCAGTGCAGTCAGTCACTGTCATTCAGCAAAAGGTCATTTTCACTTCAAAAATCTCATTTTGGCTATCTGTTAGAGTTCAATTAAAGGCAGTGTGCCAGGAGGATGAAAGAGGCATTGAGCCAAACAGCTGAGCTGTTGGAAAAAAGAGAGTAGCCTAAGCGTGAGTGAGGTAGGGATAATCTCCCCGTGCCGTGGCCACAGCTTGGGCATCAGTTGGGGAGGGGGGCTCAGCTTGATGTATTTGGTCTAACAGTTGGATTATACAGATTAATGGGGCTAAACCCTGGGTTGCACTGTCACCTTAGCTAAGCAACCGCATACAGTACTTCACTACATTCTGCATAGAATCATGCAAACACAGGTAACTTACTGCTTTATGCCAGTATTTTCTTAATTACTGCATTCTGTACTGTATAATGTGCTGTATTTAATTACTGCATTCATGTGTTACATGTGCATCCCATGAAGTGTTCATAAATCAGGTTATTGGCAGTAGGGACTCCCAGAAAGTGAATTACAAGAAGACAAAGTCTATATCAGAGCATGTTACTTATTATATTTCTTTTAAGGGGGCTTTACAGAAAGTGCAAAAAAAAAAGATCAAGGTACAAATGTGTCAGTCCCAGAAGTGGTCCCATCTCAGTTCCATCTCAGTGTTGACAAATCAGCCAGTAAACCACACTTCCTTGTTTGCACTCCTGGCGGCCTCACGCTGTTGAGTCACACAGTGGGATCTCGCTGTGTCTCTCACTGAATTATTGATAAATCTTAATTGGCACACACTCAGGGGCTGCCCTCCCGCAATCCTGTTCTCACTGTGGCCGCTGCACTGACTGGGTCTATACCATTAATATTTATAACTGTGCCACACTCCCTGTCTGTTTGACTTCAGAAACACACACACACAGAGCAATAAACAGAGTACACAATCAGACATGTAGCGTATGCACAACTTACATTGACTGTCCACTCAAGAGCTGAGCGAGAACAGATTATACCATTCTGCTGTGGCCTGTGGACAAACCATCTATCTATCTATCCAAGAAATAATAATCCACCTGCCTGTGCGCATGCCTGTGTGTGTGTGTGTGTGTGTGTGCTGATGAGCAGAGTCCTTACTGTGTCACAGACGACAACAGATGTCTGCTGTCCAGCTCCCTATTTACTGTGCTGGATATGTCAGGGCAGGGAAACGTGTGAGCACACACACACACACACACACACACACACACACACACACACTTACTGTGCTGGATATGTCAGGGCAGGGAAACGTGTGAGCACACACACACACACACACACACACACACACACACACACACACACACACACACACACACACTTACTGTGCTGGATATGTCAGGGCAGGCAAAAGTGTGAGCGCACACACACACGCGCACACACACAAACACACACACACACACACACACACACACACACTTACTGTGCTGGATATGTCGGGGCAGGCAGGCAGGCAGGCAAAAGTGGGACCACCTGGGTTTTAGCATGGCAGACAGATGTGGCCGTGCTGTAATATGGGTCATGGGGAGATGAAGGCAGCCAGGCCCTGCTGGCAGGGGAAAGGAGGGCAAATTTGAGAGGATGGAACATCCATCCAAAGGGAGCATAATAATGAGGAGGATGAGTCCATCTGCTCCAAAACAAACCTCATCATCTGTCCCGGTGATGGCCCTACTGTAGTAGGCGTAGGGCTCAGCTGGCTGCCAACACTGCTCTTAATAGGATACACAAGCTTATAGACAACATCTATCTGTTAAATTATGGCAAATGTCTCTCTCTTTTTTTTTCTTTCTCTCTCCCTCCCTCTCTCTCTCTCTAACAAACCCACAAACACACACAAACAAACACACACACACACACACACACACACACACACACACACCATTTTGACTGCCTATGCAGTCATGTAATGCTGAGCATACCGACTAAGATTAAATAATATCTGAGGCAGCTAATATATTGTTCTTTCAAAAGAGCTACCTTGAGCATTTCTTATGTTTTTATGTATTTTTTTATTTAATCAGGTGGTCTGGTCTTTCCACTAAGGAAATGTAGGGTGGGATAAGATAACAACGATATTTCAGTATAAGACACCTAATACAATAAAATATATTGGAAATTCAAGCATGTTCCAAAATTTCACACTCTTACACTAGCCTTTCATCAGAAGAGCAAACTTGTCATCAAAACAAGATTTGTGTGTGTGTGTGTGTGTGTGTGTGTGTGTGTGTGCGTGTGTGTGTGCATTGCACTACATGACTCACGCAAACATGACATTTGTGTCTGCCCACTGCACTAGCCTCATGTACCAAAAGTGCCAGTGTTATTGCCAACATCGTCTTTTGCAACACTCCTTATTTCTATTTTTTTGCTGCATGGATGTTGTGATTACCTTAGCTTTTAAGGGCAATAAGTTTGCTGTGTTGTTTCACCGGTCACTCCTTTGGGGTGTGTGTGTGTGTGTGTGTGTGTGTGTGTGTGTGTGTGTGTGTGTGTGTGTGTGTGTGTGCGTGTGCATGCATGCGCACGTGTGTGTCTGTGTGTGTTCATCAACAATCACAAGTTGGCATATTTGGAGAAGATGTTCTGTGGATGCGTAATATCTGCCAGGGTGCTATACTTTGGTTTAAGTCCATGCTATTTTGGAAGGCAAGACAAGTTTATTTGTATAGCGCATTTTATACACAGAGGCAGTTTAATCTGCTTAAGAAAAATAAAAGTAAAGAACAATAAGTAAAAGCATAAAAGATAAAATAAGTGTAAATGCTTAAAAAGATAAAAGCAGAATACACATAAGATAAATAAAAAAACATTTAATAAAAAAGAAAGAAAACCATTGTAATTAAAGGTAAATCTTTGTCAGAAAGCATTTGAGAACCGTTTGGTCTTAAGTCTAGATTTGAAACTGCCAACAGTAGGAGCATTGTTGATGTCTTAGGGACGTTGGTTCCAAAGCTGAACTGCATAGCAGCTGAAAGCTGCTTCACCACATTTTGTTCTGACAGCAGGTTTTACCAACAGATTTTTCTGCTGTGATCTTACAGACCTAGTTGGTGCATATAGCTGAAACATATCCAATAGGTAATTGTGTCCCAAGCCATGTAATGTTTCAAACACAAAAAGCAATACCTTAAAGTCAGTTCTATAACTTACTGGAAGCCTGTGCAGAGATGTGATCACTTATTTTTGTTCTTGTAAGAACCTTTGTTGTTGCATTTTGGATAAGTTGAAGCTGTTTGATGGTTGTTTTAGGAAGGCCTGTAAAAAGGCCATTGCAGTAATCAACCCTGCTGGAAATAAAGGCATGTACACATTTTTCTATATGTTGTTTTAACATAAGACCTCCAAGTTTAATTCATAGGTGATAAAATATGGATTTAGTGATTGCATTTACGTCATGGTTGAAGGTTATTTCACTGTTTCCGCAGTGGCAAAGAGCTGATTGGTGATGTGTCAGCTATCAGATGATTTTGCTTAACTGTATCAGATACAGATATGTTAGCATGACCTTGCCAGAGGCATATCCACAGTCCCATTAGAAGAGGTGATTGGGCATTTCTCTCTTTCAGCTTGCAAGGGTTCAGAAGCATTGTTTTGGTTCATCAAAGTGTTTGTTGATGTACATGAATGTTTCAGTTTGTACCCCAACAGATTCTTCATCAACCACGATTGGTTCTGTCTGCACTGTTACAGAGTGCTTATCAGCAGGGGTTCGTATGGTAGAGACAGAGGCGATAGTGGTCAGCCAACACTTTGGCCCTGTTCCAGCTAGATTCTGTGCTATTTGGTCTGAAGAATGCTCTACGATTCCAAAGAAGATTTAAATTGTGTATAAAATTCAATGGAAAACATGTCTTTGCTAGCCAAGTGTTTAGACTGAATAGTTGAGAGAATGCAAAGCCTCCCTGTGCTGAAAGTGGGCCACTGATGAAGGTTTCTATTCCAAGGTCATTTTGGACAGAGAAAAGTTTGAAGAGAACATTTCAAATCTTCTTTGTCACTAACCTGTTCTCAAAAAATATCATTTGATCCAACATGCACAATGATGCATTTAATCGTTTTATGATTTGACACTATCTTTGAAATATTGCTTTTAGTGTCAGAGATGGATGCATTAGGAAGGCAGCATACGGTTATGCATTCTTTTAAAAAAAAATGTACAATGTAGTCACCTACAACAAGGGTTGTAGGATAAGCAGGTGTTAATGGCTGCTTTCACCTTTGCCGGCTGCTTTTTTTCTTGTGGTTCAGTCTTTGTATATGGCGAGTTGTCTATCTGGGAACTACTGGTTCTAGATGACTGAGGCACCCAAATCTGTTCTGAAGCGTTATGGGCTGTTGGATTTGTTGTAGTTGTAGTTTTCACTAACTCTGTATCTGGACTAATGCCTGGAATGCGTGGGTCCACTGGCAGCAGAAAGCACTGGGGTTGAGGTAAATACTCTTTTCTTTTTGGGTCTAGCACCTTCTGTACGCCAGCTATCAGTACTCACATTTTGCTTTGCAAATGCAGTCATCTGCATACAAACTTTGTTACAGAGATGTTAGTTCATGATGTAGATACACTGTAACAGGGGCCGTAAAATAAAGTGTAACATTCTATTCTATTCTGTTCTATTCTATTGTATTTCAGGTTACACTTTATTTTACCATGTTAAATCAATTAGAAACAGTGTAACACATTGTGTAACAATATGCAACATTATGGACTTACACTGTTTATGGAACAGTGTAAGTCCATAATGTTACATATTGTTACGCAATGTGTTACACTGTTAGGGTTAGGTTTAGTGTTACGTATGTACAGTATACAGTACATAATATTACATGTAGATACTCTAAAAAAGGAACCGTAAAATAATGTGTTACCATATTCTATTCTATTCCATTGTATTCATCTGCAGTCATATCAGCCCATTGTGGTGCATTCTCTGCATTCCCATTAGCAGTATCAGTTGTCGATCTCCCTTCATTAGATATTTTGTGTATTTCATCCGTCTCTGATGGACAAGCATCAATTTTTGATTGCAGGATAAAGATCCTCTGTTCAATCCCAGTGCATTTTCTACAGGAGTTCCTGGGTCTTTGCATTTTGTTATAATCCAGAGTCAAGGTGAACGGCTGCGCCAGCTGTACTGTCTGACTTTTGGGTTATCTTGTTTAAAATACTAAGAACTGAAAGTTTCTGTCCCTTTTTGTTACACTGGCTAAACTTGTGAAAGTAAAAAAAGAAGAAAAGAAAGGAAATCAAATAGAAAAAAAGCAGAAATAGTGAAAAAGACAAGGTCAACCAAGAGTGAGGCAAAAAAGAGTCCTTCTCCCTTAAGTAGAAGGAGCAGAGCCTTCGTGTTTCAGTCTGAGTGAGCCATTTCACTGAATCATGTCTGAGCAACTGTTCCAACTGTTAAATGTGTTTCCTTTTGTATATCTAATCTGAGCTGTGGAAGCAAATGAAAAAGTTAAATGAATGTATATTGTGTGTGTGTGTGTGTGTGTGTGTGTGTGTATGTGTGTGTGTGTGTGTGTGTGTGTGTGTGTGTTTGTGTGTGTGTTTTGCTGCTATGAATACATAGGTTATGCCAAACCATTAGGGTGACCAAAGTCTGGGTTACATGTTATTTTACTGTCCTTGTTACATCAATTAGGTACAGTGTAACTTTTGTAATGTTTTAACATTATGTATTTACACTGCACCATAGGGTTAGGGTTAGAGTTAGTGTTGTTAGGTATGTACAGCGTAAGTACATAATATTACATGTAGTTACATGTAGATACACTGAAAAAAGGAACCGTTAAAATAAAGCGTTACCAAAGTCTGTTGTCTTTCATCAGAGATGTTCCAACTCCGTGTCTGCTCCTCCCTCGGAGCTGCCAGCCGGTCTGTAGCCATCTGTGTCGGCTCTCTCCTCCTCACGCCCACTCTCCCCCTCCTGTCCTCAGACTCTCACTCGCATTATTTAACACGCACAGTAAAAGAGTGAAAAAAGTGTTCATTACATTCATATCATATACATAAACAATTATTTTGTACTATAGAACATACTTAACATAGTTGTGATAACGAAACATTAAGCTGTAATTGTAAATCATGGGTACACACACTCACATACGGATGTACACAAATACAGTGCACACAGACACGCATGCACCACGCACACACACACATACAGATATAGACATAGACACACACACGGACAGGCACACACACACACGGACAGGCACAGGCAACATGTCGTAATCTAGCAATTGCAGTTTGCATACCCTCACAGACAAACCCTTGATTTGACCTTTGGTCGGGTCACGTTAACCCCTCTGTTCTCTGTCAGTTTGTTTGTATATTTGTCTCTCTACCCATTCACAGTACCCTTGCCTACTCTCTCTCTCTCCCTGCACCACATCGCTGTCAACTCTTAGCTGTGACTTAACAACTGTTCGCCACCAGTTTTGCCAGAAACACTTGTGTGTGCTTGGCTTTCAGCACATGCTTTATTTATCCTTAACACTGTTTAAACTTGCACATTCTTGTCTCTCCTCTAAGCAATATTATGAAATATTCATAACTTGCCATCAGCCAAGACTGTCATACAACAAAATATTGATTTACTGCACTGTTTGTGTATACAGGAAAACAAAGATAGCTGCTTAATTCAAAAACACTATCATTAAAAGTCAGTTTCAGCCCACAAGGTCTCATTCAACACTCACTGAAACAGTATGTAAAGAGCTTTGTATTTGTGTTTATGAATATGTGTGCCTAAAATGCATAAAACACCAGGTTTTGTGTAGCAACCAAATGATCTGGGATGAATAACAAGAAGAACAAAAAATGACAATTAAATGAACAAGGATGGAGTCAGTGGTGTATGTGTGTGTGTCTGTGTGTGTGATGATGATGAGTCACTGTCCCTGAGGTATGTGTGTGAGAGCATAATGGTAGAAATGTTCTGTGTGTCTCACTCTTCTACATCCAATTTTTATTAAAAAGGTGACTCATCAGAGACAGTACTCAGATATATTTCATGGGGCATGCATGCAGGGAAAAGGTTTTGATAATAGTAATAATTATTCTGTTTCTCCTTAATGAGGTTCTACATGAGCTCTTGTTTATTCTGAATGTAATCTGTGATCCTTCTCCCTGCGTATCACAAGACAAAACTAAGATGTGTAAGAAAACTATTGGCTTTACTGGACACCCTTTCTTAGAAATCTAATTTAAGAAGTATAAAACAGAGGTCATCTTACTGAATCTTACTGAATTCCGTGTTATTTCTCCTAAAACCCCCTTAGAAGAAAAAGAAAACAAATCAGCTTAAAATAAGGTCTTGGTTACACTTTATTTTACTGTCCCTGTTACATAAACTAGGTACATTGTAACAAAGTGTGTAGCAATATGTACCATTATGTACTTGCACTGTACCATAAGGTTAGGGTTAGGATTAGTGTTGCAGTCTAAGTACACAATATCACATGTTGTTACACATACTAAAACAGGAACCGTGAAATAAAGTAGGTCTTATTTGTGTCAAAAACACAGAGTCAAAACAAGTTTAAGGACCAGTATTTTCCTCTGGGTATACACGTGCACACTGAAACACACATCGATTCTGTAACTGTCAGTCAGAGCACCTCGACCTGGCAACTCTCCTATTTCCAAAAGCCAGGTTCAAACATAGCGAAAGAAGACAAACAGTTTCTCAGCAGACAGGCACTAAGGGGGAGTTATTTCATCTTCTGTGTGTAAGTATCTGCTTTCTACCAAATTATGGTTTATCACATTGCATAGTGCTGAGCTCTAAAATATCTGCCAGTATCAAACAATACTTACTGATCTACCAGTTATTGCTGCTCTTTACAGGTATGTTTCGCATTTAATACCTTCTAGGGGTGTCTTATTGGGCTGGAATTATAGGGAAAGACAGTATATATATTGTTACAAACTTTGTTACACTGATGTTACTTCATAATGTACACTGTAACAGGGGCCATAAAATAAAGTGTAGCATTCTATTCTATTGCATTCCAGATTACACTTTTTTTTTCAATTACAAAAACAGTGTACATGTAGATACATGTCGATTTTTTCCATATTCTATTCTATTCCATTTTATTGCTTAATGTCTGTACTCACATGTGTTTCTTAAGATCCCTGAGATCAGAAGCGATTCTAGAGGCTGTTGAGGCCCCACAAAAAAATCTTTATTTCCGTTAAAAACTGTATTGCCACTACTGTAGCATCAAGTTTGTCAGCCCACAGGACCCCCTGTGGTGGCCTGTGGGGGATCCAACAGTTGCCCGTTTAGCCTTTGACAAGCTACACCTCTCTCTCTTTCTCGCTCTCTCTGTGCTTAGTGCAATGTGGAGGTGCACGCGTCGCCGTGCCCAGTCCCTGTGCCTGGTGCTGGCCTGCCTGTCTGTGCTGCTTCACCTTCTCCTGGTGTTCCTCACCCTCTCCGTTTACCAGCCTCCATGCGAGCCCCACTCCCACCTGCCCAGCAAGACCATCAGAGGCCTCACACATCCCAATGTCACCCTGTCCATAGACAGCCACCACAGGAAGGCAGCCTCCTCTGGCCCTGGGCAGTCTGGTGCCTCTCGTGTGGATGTCAGTGGAAGTAAGAACATGGCCGCTCAGCCAGGTAAAGACAACTGGTAATGAGGCACACAATTAAGAATTAATTAAATATTAACAGACAACCATTTATTCATTTTATTTATTATTTTTTCCAACTTCATTATTCATTTTATTAAGTAAAATTATTAAATTAATGTGTCCTGCATTACAAAGGTCATAATGTAATGTAACATAATTTAACATCTCATTGTATTTATCTCATTTCCTAATTTAATAATCACTTAACTAATGCTAAGTAATAATAAGTGTCTGTTAATGCTTAATTAATGCTCAAATGTGTGCCTTGTTCTGAACTGTTACCAGATAACTCAGTGCTGAAGCAGGATAGGATTGGGAAGCAGCCCCAGAAGCAGTACACTGTGAGCTTACCCGACCCACCGCCAAACCTGACCATGCTGGAGGCTCTCTTCAGGCACCCGCTCTACAACCCCCCCAGGCCCCCCCTGCAGGAGGACGACTGGCTGCTCAGGGTCAAGCCCAAGGTCAAAGAGAATGAGCTCGATAGCCCTCAGTGGTAAGGCATGGACTTATCACTCACACGTATACACACACTCACACTGACACAGACACACACACACCAGCCACCAGCCAAATACTGGTAAAATATAAAATTGTCTGGTAGATTTCAGACAGAAAATAATGATTAACTGTTGAGTGGCTGGTGAATCTTACCATTTATTTGTCATTGGCTGGTAAAAGTTAATTTCCACCTCTGGCACATACTGACACACAAACAACACACAGTACATACACACACAAACACACACGTTTCTGACAGGATAGGCACAATTTCAATTTTTTTTTTTTATGTTCCTGCCCCCTTGGTCATTTCCCAATCCTACCCGATCTCTGTCTCCCACTCATGTCCTGTCCCACTCTTCACTGTCCCATCAATAAAGGCAAAAAAAAACCTGAATAAAAAATATATAAACCAGCCTTAATATGTCAAACCATCTCCTACGCCTGCCCCTCTTGGTGGCTGTCTATGTTGTGTTAGGTTGAGTGCTAGTGAAGAGGGATACAATGCCATCCACCTAAACAACGACGTGGAGACTCATCCACCATGGCTGCGTTTCCACCTGGGCATAACTCGCTGGCAGCTCTACGACCCAACAGACCCCAACCTGTTGCAGCTGGAGGAGCAGCTGTCCACAGACAAGATTGTCAGTGCAGGTAAGGACACAAAGTGTAAAAAAAATATTTTCTGTTAAATTCTGTGCAAGAAATTTATTTAGGAGACAGAAATATTACATGTATTATACAATTTGTTAAATGTTTGAAAGCAAAATATTAGTTTCATGACTCATATTTGTATTTACATGATACTTAGTGGCTGAAACATCATGTTGAGGCAATAATTTGCCACAAGAGGTTTCAGAGAGTTTACTTAGAATATACTTCTTCCAAGCGTAGGCTACTACTGTACCATGCCACGGTACAAAATGGAACAATCACACTGGTCAAAGTGGGGTCAAGTGTACTCTGGCATGCCATTTCCTACTCTTCACAAGTTCAGGTTTTCACATCTTTTTTCACTTCTTCACTTACTGCCGTACTCTCCCTGGCCCTGGGTGAACGGTGTGCATCCCAGGAAGACAACTTGCCACTGGTGGCTAAAGGTCATTTTGCCTCTCAGGGGTGCATAGTCTACAGAAGTAATCAAATGAATGTGAAAAATGACGGGGTTGTGGTAGTCAAACCCGCCGGTTTTCCCCACTGCACACGCTAGCAACACTTTTTTGACACACAAACGCACACAGGTTAATTGGTAGAGGCCATAGCGGCCATTCATTCTTACAGCGCCATGTTCATGTCTAGCGGTATTGGGCCCGGGCAAACGATAAAGACACACGACCACAAGTACATGTTCATTCAGTTAAAGAATTTATTTACTAACCAGCATAACGAACAGTGAGGTACTGTTCATCTTCGTTATCCATCCACCGATAACAATTGTTTCACATGCCAAACAAACATTACCCCTACACTCACATGGTAGCATAGCAGTGGTCTTTTGGTCCGTCAGCAAACAGGTCCGATGGGCAAACCGCAGCCACATCGGAGCCTGCTTCTTATCCACTGGTCCGGAACAGTGGAAAGGACTATGTTGGCGTAGGGGTGCAATATTCACATAATAAGCCTACTATAACTGTATATCTTGCATGTTTTTCTGCCAATGCGATGTATTAACGATGTAATGATAGTGTATTTGTGAGTTTTACAATGTTTTGTATGGTGACCATGGTGTGTTATGGAGGATTTTGCTGTGTGTCCCTTCTACTGTCTATGGTGTCTCACCCTATGTTTCGGTGAGCACTATCAATTGTCTGCTAATTGTTTGATCTTCAAAAAGATGAGCAAATCTCATTGTAAGGAGAGTCTTGTTTGCAGAAGGGTGTCTCGGTCAGCTTGCTGTGAGGCTGTAACAAAGTGGGGGTGTTTAAAAGTATTACACCCTGCAGTGCCTAACTGAGGCCGGTTTATTTTTGTTATTTCAGTTTTTGGTTTACTGCTCTTAAAATCACTGAGCACTATAAATAAACCATCACCTGTTATTCACTTTAAATTTTGAGTTGTCTACTTCTTCGCCCTTTGGATGTGGCCAGTCCTGCTGTGACATGGGGGGTGAAGAAGCCTCTCCTTCACAGTCATCAATCATAGAATATGGATCAAAGCATGTGGTGGTTATACTGCTTCTTGACACCACTTCATTTGACATGTTAGCATGTTAACATGTTGTTGATATGTTACATCCTATTCTTTACAAGTTCACATATTTTTCACGCTCACCTACACTTCTCTGCGCTGCTGTACTCGATGACTGATTGGCTTCAGGTACCATCTTGCCACTGGTGGCTAAAGGCCTTTTTGCTTCTCAGGAGAATGCAGGCTACAGAAATGATTCAAAATAATGGTCATCATTTCAATTAGAACTAAATTACACTACTTCCCTGTACAGTAGTTTCTCTGTGCTTGTACCCAGGGGATTGGTGTTGTCAGTCCCACAATGACTGCTGGTCTCCCCTCAGCCTATACCCCAGTCTGCACCTGTGGCACTTCAGCAGTGTTGATGTCCACAGTAAGGCCAATTGTTTACATTTTTTGCTGGCCTCCTGATGTCCTTGGCTCTGAGCTCTCAGCTTCTGTGGCTTGCGATTCTCACGAAAGTCTTGGAGAGTGGCATCCATTTCTCCTGAATTCTGGCTCTTCTTGGGCCTTCCTCTCTCCTGCTGGGGTTCCACTCTGAGGCCACAAGTCAAGGTCTCATTGGGTCTCTCCAGGAGATCTTCATGTTAGATGGGGGCATCTCCACCTCTGGTTCCACTCTTCCCTTCAGCCCCCTCTCTATCTCTAGATCAGTCTTCACCAGGACCTGCATTTTACAATGCGGTAGTTCCACTGTCTTTGGCTTACTCCTCTCCTGTGGAGTTTGTTCCTGATCCTGGTTAAGGCAGCTCTCATGGCATTCATAAACCATACAGACATTTTGATCTGGGCAGCTCCAAGCAAGTCTTACCCTTACGAAACAACTTTTTTGCCTCACCAGATGTTGGAAGAAAAAATTCAAAAAATGTAAACTAACAATTCTGACAAAATAGTGAATGTAGTTTTATATGAATCACATTAATACATAAATTCCCTCTCAACCCTGCTAGTTTGTCTGTTAAAATGTTGTCTGTTAGTCCAGTCTCTGATGGTCTGCAATTTCAATCCATTTACCATATCTGTCAGATATCTTGTAATCATTGCAGTTTCCATGGTGACACTCTGTGTGCTTTTCAGTGCAGAAGACTGGAGGCACTCAGCTGAAGTTGGTGATGTCATTTCCTAATTATGGGCAAGCTCTCTTGAAGCCCATGAAGTGAGTCAGCAAAACTCAGATAACTCTGTCTCCATAATATCAAACCTGTTTAAAACAGCAACAGAACAAGTATGTTGTTGAATTTATTGTTCTTTTCCAGGCAGGAGCGCAATGAGGAAACAAATTATAACCTGTACTACTTCTCTGACTTTGAAAGGCACAATGCTGAAATTTCTGCATACCATCTAGATAGGTATATTAATTGAACTAATCATTTTAAAATTTACAAATTATTGAAAGAAATTCTTATCAGATATTTGTAACCTACATTATAGCACGAAGCACAACATTTCTGTCCATCAGAGATATATATACATTTTTTTTTACCCCTGGCCAGGGTTTTAGGTTTCCGTAGAGTGCCTCCTGTGGTGGGGAGGCTAGTTGACGTGATTAAAGAAATCAAAGACATCACCACAGACAGAAAACTGGCAAGAACCTTTTTCAACTCACCTGGTACGTATTTGATTAATATCACGGGTTACACATACCAGAGGTGTCAATCCCAGCTTCAGAAAGTAAAAACCCCTGCTACATATTGTTCCAACAATTTTCTGATCCTGTTGATCCTAATAAGCTTACAAAGAAATGAGATCAGTATATCAGTTAGGTAGTGAAATCACCTGTAGTAATTGCACAGGCAGAGGAAATAGGCTATGGCAGGAGTTTTACTTTCTGAAGCCGGGATTGATCTGCAACATACTAATACTATGACATGCCAAAAAGTTATACAGATGTAAATATGTGCACAGTGAATGTTGTGGTTAGCCTAATCTGAAATTCCCCTTTGCCTACCACCTCTTCAATGGGCAACATGGGCAATTGGGCAAAGGGCAGTTCCACCTGTATATCTCTTCAGTAGGCAACATGATTTCTATGTCCAGTGCTCATACTATGACATGCTTTGTACACTTTTTGTCTGGAAAAAAAACTTTCAAGAAACAACACACACAAACAATTAACAGACAGACCAAACATTATGTGAATGCAAACATGTCCACAGTGTATGATACTATGACATACTATGACATGCTTTTCAGACTTTTTGCATTGGAAAAAATGTCTGCCAAGAAACAATAAACATAAATATAAACATTAAAGGAACATGCTAAAATGTTATAGTGGTATACATGTACCGAGTGCATGTTGTGATAAGCAGTAATGGCTTGGGAAGCTATAATCCAGTACCACACATTTGTTCCAGTTATTCACTAAACCAGCTGATTTTACTTAGTACTGCTCTTTAAAAAGATAGCAGAGCTACAGGTAGAAGCAGGTGATTTGGAACGTGTGGTACTGGCTTGTAGCTTCTGGGTCTAGGTTGTCCATCACTGGTGGTAAGCCTAATCTTTAGCATCTTTCTATTGCAACCCACCTGTCTACCTCTTCAGTGGGCAACACTTGTTTCTATGGCCAGTGCTCGTACTACTGCTCCACGGAGCATGCGGTTTGCGGGCGCCCCCACGCCCTGGAGGCGTCCCTGGCCGCCATGCTGCCTGACCTCTCCCTGGCCCCTCGCCGCTCCTGGAGGAGCCCCTGGAGACGCTCCTACAGCCGCAGCAAACTCGCACAGTAGGTGGCAGGACAACACCAAGGTTCAATGTTCAAGGTTTTTATTTGCCATTTGTGCATAGACCAAGAGTCCAGACAGATTGGAATCCTTGTGCAGGGCTCTCTCAGAGTCGACAGTTTTTAGAAAATAAAACAATACAATAAAAAATATTACAAAAGAATTAAAAACTATAGAGATAGGTAATATGTACACAATTTTCAAACACAGGTACTAAACAAAAATAATGTTTTGGCATGACGGATGGCCTATCATATATCTGGGGTGGCCTTGGCCACCCAATGTCCCCTTTTAGCTTCACCCTTGGCAGTGTGTCAGACAGTAGGTGGACAACACCGGCACACAGCAGTAGATTTCCATGCAAGGTGTCCGCTGTGCTGTGCCTGCACTTTACCATAAGATATAGTGTAGCTATATCTAAATGTAACAAATGTAATAACTGTATGTGTAGAGGCAACTTATGTATGTGTAGCACTGGGACAGTTTGCAGTAATAAGTAGAGACATTTTTTGACAGGGCTGGCACTAGAGGGCCACTGACTATTTCAGGGGTGGCAAGAGGTAAAACCCCTCTTGACTAGATGTTGCCATCTGGGGTGGCCTGGGCCACCTAACATCACCTCATGTAACTTCACCCTTGGCATTGTATCAGATGATAATGGCACTTTCAGTATACTTAACACCAAGTGGACTTACATGACCAGGTGTAAAATGTTACAGATGTACAGTATATTGTCTTGTGTCCTAGATGGGAGACAGAGAAGAATTACTGTGACACTGTGAAAAAGACTCCACCATATGAACAAGGCACGCGTCTGGTAGATGTCATTGACATGGCCATACTAGATTTTCTGATGAGTGAGTATTTTTAGCTGCATTGCAAATCTGACAAAGTCTACAGCATATCTACAGTGTGGCATATTTAGAGGAGGTGAAAGGAAATGTAATACGTTACAATGTTTTCAATTCCTAATGCTGATTATCTGGTTTTCGAAACTAGAAAATATATTCCTCATCTTAATGAAATGGTCTTTTCATGGCAGGTAACATGGATAGGCATCATTACGAAACATTTGAAAAGTTTGGCAACGACACCTTTCTCATACACTTAGACAATGGAAGAGCGTAAGTGCTCTTTTTTTATTTTGTTGTTGTTCGATGTTGGCACAGTTCTTGACATTAATGAGTGACTGTGTAGCCTATGTGTATGTGTCACTCACACCCTCTCCATGTTACACAGGTTTGGCCGTTTCTCTAAAGATGAACCTTCTATATTAACACCACTGGTGCAGTGTTGCAGGTAAACCTCAGGGGGTTAGTCCCGAAAGCACGTGGGTATATACTACTGATGTGGTTATGTCATGCACCTGGTTTAGATAACCTAGAGGTAGTTGTAAACCTGTTAGTAAAAGAGCGCAGGGCTTCATTCTCTCAAGAATGGCAACAGGCTCTTCCTCTATGAGGTCTATGACTACCTCTGGGTTAAATAAACCTCTGTCACTTAAACCACCTTTTTAGTATGTGCCCCAGGTTATGTAATTTACTTGGGTATGTTTAGTCAGAGCAGGTGGTAAATCTCTTAATAAAAGAGCCTTATGACATTCTTTTGCTGGGAGAATGAAGACATAGGACTTTTCTATTTGGAGGTCAACCACTTACCCTGAATTAACTTACTTTATCAAAGCAAAGTCAGCTTTATTGTCAAAACCATATGTACAGGTCATACACAGGACTTAAAATTGCCATGCTCCCTAGGCCTACAGTGTTACAGTAAGCATCATACATTTACATAACAATAGTAAAAAAAAACTTGCGCATAATACATAATTACTAATATTTGTACATGTACGTAATACAAATTTGTATAACACAAGATGTGTTATGTGTTCCCTCTGAACCACCAATTTCCAGCGACCCCTAGATGGCCAAGGCCAAAGGGGATCACCAGCTAAAACACTTCTGCCTCTCACTTATTTCTCTCTTTAGGATCCGCCGGTCCACTTTCAAGAAGCTGCAGCTCCTGAGTTCACCTGAGTTCCGTCTCAGCGATGTCATGCGGGCATCCCTGTCACGGGACCCTCTGACCGCTGTCGCCCCTCTTCTGTCTGAGCCACATCTTGCAGCCCTGGATCGCCGTTTGGCAAAAGTTCTTCAAGTTGTTAAGCATTGCCAGGAGCAGCACAGCGATACCATCTTCAATGACATCCCTGACTACCCTGGTTAAATAGCTGGGAGACATGAGGCTATGAGCTCAGGGTTTGTTCAGCATATTAAATTTTATTTATTCTACTGACTCCAGCTATTTGTGCCGTCAATGATTTTCTGCAACATCAAGGACCAATTAATGACCAGGCCACCTATTGAAATACAACAAGAATATGGTAATTTTACAGAGATGAAAGCCATCAATGAATGTGGCTCTTTATCGACTCCTAATCAGTGTTGGGCCCACACACAGGCAGAGTTGCCACTTTTGGCCCTGTTGAAGAATATAAGTTTGGACCCAATTATTATTAGGCTATAATAACATTAACGCTAGCCTCAAAGTATTATTATTATTATTATTATTATTAACATTTATATAAGGTGAATTCAGGTAAATTGGGCTGTCAGGTAAAATAGGCCAGATAAGCATTGCATGTCCCATCTCATTTAATTCAACCAATCACAACAAATATATTTAAAGTGTTTTAACATCATTGCTGTATATGTTTTAACTCATTTGAATGCCCTGGTGTTTCTGTGATGGGCAGGGTGAGCCCTTATATGGACTATAGGGAAGCTTATTTACAGCTTATTTGTTGGCCCACTTTACCTGAACAGGTGGCCCATTTTAACTGATCAGAATCATTTTGTCCCAGGAAGGAGCACCAGACATTAAAACACTTTCATATGTTTAGATAGAACACATTCGTGTTACCATAGAATAGTAGAATACAAGTGGCCTTATAAAAACTATTTTTTTGGCTTTTAATTCATTTTCATCCTTAGATTTCACGGGTCTTTCCAAATTTGCCAAAAGTGGCACAATTTACCTGAATTCACCATACTTATGGCCCTTGGAATGGTTTTAATATACCTACTGAAGATAGTCCACTGAATTTTCTGTTGGGTATGGAACAGTATAAGAAACCTTTACTCAGGGGCAGCCAGAAAAACAACAAAAATTCCTTTAAGCATTGTGTTTACAAAGACAGAACTAGCTTACAACTGAAGTATCAGCCCAACCCACCCACAGCGGAATTACAAGTCGTTCCATATCCAGTACTGTAGATGGCGGTAACTTTCTAAAGCTGCAAAGTGCTGCATAAAAGTACGCGAAGAACACAGAACGCGGGTAACCTGTAAAATGGACGAACTTGCGGAGAAAAATGGTAAGTTGTTTATTTTTGTTACATGTCTGTTGCACACGTAACATTCACTAGGCAAGGTATCTGTACATGTATAGAAAACGCTACTTTAAAATAAGTAATACGTTGTACGTCGTAGGTCTTGAAGAACATATCGAGTCGACCTGACAGGTCTATTAAAAAAACATTGCATTGTTATTGAATTGCTATTGGGTTCGCTGTAGTCTGCTGAAGAAATGTCACACATAATCTATAACCCAGTTGTGTCTTATTTCCATAGGGAACGTTAGCAGATGCAGATAACAGGTATTATGATAGTTTCTGTTATAGTGTCGTGTGTGAAATTATGGCCAACGTACAAGCCAATGGGCGCACAAATCTGCCGATGTAATGTAGTGGAGATTTGTTCGACACAAGTACACCGCGGCAGCTTACCTGTGGTGTTTTAAAAATGTTGAGTTAACGTTAACCTATGACATAAGTTAAGTCTAACTACATTGAAGCCATAGCCTAAGCCATGCAACACCTTATACGGATATCTACGTAGAAGACGACCAGTGTATCCACGAACGCTTGGTCAGAATATATCCCCCTCGCTGTACCTGAAAGGGGGAAAATGTGTACTTGTGGGTGAATGACAGATATAGTTATTTTCCGCCCAATATTATATCCAGACCATTTCTAAGTATTGAGTGTTCTTTTTTCTCTTTTTAAGAATCGGAGTCCCTGAAGTTGTACGAGGCGCAGTTCTTCGGCTTCACCCCTCAGACATGCATGCTGAGAATCTACAGTGCCTTTCACGAAGGCCTTTACGAGCTCATGTCGCTGGTGGAGTCCGTGTTCAAGCGGCAGCTCACGCCCACGGGGCAGGAGCCGTCCGAGGACTTTTGTGTCAAGACGCAGAAGTGCAGTCAGAAGCTCCTCCAGTTCCTCCAGGGGCGCTTTGAGGTTCTGTCCAAGCGTATGGAGAACCTCCTGGTGGACAACATTCTCTCCATCCCCCCCAACGTCCTGCTGCCAGAAAATGAGCCTCACCGGAAGTACCCCAAGGCAGCAGAGGACCTGATGAGGGTGGAGAAGTCCCTGGCGGAGCTGAACCAAGCCTACCAGGCAGAGGTGTGCGCCAGACAGGCCTTGGAGGCAGAGCTGGGGGAGCAGAGGGAGGTCCAGGAGCACCTGGACGGTATCCTGAGCTGGATGGCCGAGCTGCAGACCTGCAGCAAGCGGGAGGGTTTCGCCCACGACGACGTCACCTCAGTCATGGAGACAGTACGGCACCTGCGAGACGTCAAGACGAAGATTGTAAAAAGAAGCAAAGAGCTGGGTGAACTTCAGTAGTGTCCAAGTTGTGTTAGGTGTTGTTTGTAAATAGTCCTGATGATGCCCCAATAAAACTGTGCGAAATAAGTCCAGGTGGTAAGTTTTATTTAACCCATACTGTTTGTCAATACTGTATCTTAAGCTGTTTTTGAGAGTGAAGTCACTGTCGCATAATCACTTATGGATTGAATTTCAGGAATTTGTGTATTCTGCAAAACCTCCATCACGGTTAGTCTGCTTTAGGGAAAAGGGCATGCATTGTGCATAGTTTATCCTGATGGGGCTGTTTTAGGCTATATAAATAAGTCTTATATAAATCAATTATTTTATGTAATGGTGCAAATGTAAGTATAGTACAGTGCATGATGATGCACCCCAAATGAGTGAAAATTAAAAAGTGAAATGAAAGCTGTCAGGAGCAGCACCACATTGTTCAATACGGTTGTCTCTAAACTCTGGTCATTAGGATATTGACTGTGTGTAACATTTTGACCATCATCTGTCACTAGATGGTGCTAGACACCATTGTAGAGGAACTCGGGGCGCCCCATGCATGAGCAGAAAAGTAACTGAATATTTGCCATGGTTTTGCTTTTGCCAGTGTTGGTTTGTTTGTTTCTTAGTTAGCTATCAACTTTAAACAACAAGTCATGAACAGATTTGCATGACCTTTTCTGTGAAGGTTGAATATTGGCCAATGAAAAAAATGTTTGCTTTGGTGGTGATTCCAAACACCGTCTTCATCAAGGAATTTTTTTAAGGGTGTTGTATAATTGGTAAATAGGGCATGCATTGGTGGAGGTCTGTGCTCTCCGAGTGCTTTGCTTCTTTATTCCAGTGGAGCTACAGGCAAATCAAGTTATATGTTGAACCGCGAACAAAAAAAAAAGGCATGGCTGAAGGTTCTACTAGGAAATAAAACATCTTATATTTATTTTTGTATATTCTTATATTCATTCACTACAAGTAATCAATAGGCAGTTCAAATCCTCTCTTCACTGTTGTCTAAAAAACGTCTTGTCTCATTCACCTCTATGCTGTTCTACAGCACGCACAGTTTTAAGTCCTGGGTAGCCATCTCCTATCCTCGTTCTCTCGCTGCATAAATGATGTGGCCTTGCATCCTGTACAGCCTACTGCAGATAGGTGACAAACTTAGACTTCACAGAACAGATCACAAAGACCAGCTTAGATTTTATTTTTAAATGTACATGACGGACAATATCACTGGGCTTACAGAGGCAGATGCTTATGTGCAAAGTTACATACAATACCCAAAACACCATGTAATAAAAATACTTGGCTAAATTCAAATATTGAAATTAAATTTAAAATTTGACAAACATTTTAGTACATTTTTTTAAAAAAAGAAACATAATCATATACGTGTGTGTGTGTGCGTGCGTGCGTGTGTCTGTGTGTGTGTGAGAATGAAAAGCAGTTGCAACAACAATTTAAGCTAGTTGAGTTTAAGACACCCTTACAGCGGCATACAGCACATTTGAGTCCTCTTCATTATCTCCACAGACTCTCTCGTTAACAACTAAGTACCGGAATACTAAACACTGTTCTCATACTCTGCGTCGACTGCTTGCGATGAATTGTCGCTGCACACAGGAGCAGAGGTTGCCTGGATGGGAAACACAAGAGAGGAGATATGGATGAGGATTAAACAACTCATTGTAATAAATGCAAAAACAAATGTTTGTACATTTTAAGGTACTTACGTTGCCTTCACCTCCTGTGGATTCTCTCCTCTCTGACAAGTTACTCCTCCCCCTGATCCTAACAAGAACAGGATTATGCTGTTTATACATATTCATTGCTAAAGGACTTGTTTATTAGGTTTGGTAGGTGTATATATAAAGTCTTTACCATATCCACAGACGACCACAGAGCAGGGATATCGGTAGGAGAATAAAGATGCCAGCCTTTGCATAAAGAACTGTGTGCTTCTCTGATCCATTGTCAGCCAAAATACCTGCTTTTATTTTGAATTGTTTCAATGAGATGGTTACAAAACAAACAAAAAAATTAATAGTATATTCATAATAGTAGTTGTCATGTAAGGCAATGGATATTATTAAATACTCACAGTATTGAAATTGTGTAAACTCTAAATCACATTGTTAAAAGTAACTTACTGATGTAGAGAGTCACTGCAGAGGAGGTGTGCTGATTGTGTCCTTTAACAGCACAGGAGTAATTACCACGGTCTTCAATGTTAAGTGAGATTAGGTACAACTTGTTGCTTTTGCTTACATGTCTGGAAGTTACCAGCTGCCCGTTCTTGTACCAGACAAATGTGGGATTGTTGCTCAGAGAGCAGCTGGTGCTGCAGGTCAGTGTTACATCCTGACCCTCAGTCACATTGTGTGCACTCATCTTCACCTGCAGGCCTGAAGCACACCAGTTGATTCAAGGCACAGTTTTCACATGTAAAAGGCACAGTTACTCATCTACAACCAAGCTACAAGACTGGTACCAAAGTGTTCACCAGTTATACTATGTCCACTGACAACATCGTAAATTAAAAACTATGATAAAAGAATACAACTGGAGATTAACTGTAATAAATGACTGTATAGACACGCAAAACTTATCAGACATAAGATGGCAGTACAAAATATAAAAAATAAATATGATTAAATAAAAAATTAACAGCAAATAAGACAGGTAGCTGAAATTTAAACTTTTTATGAAGTAAAGAAGGACACATGTACACCAAGTACTATTAACATGTTAGATTGCAAGAATGGAGTACAATGGTAAAATATTAAAATTGTGATACCTGTAATACTGAGAATGACTGCAGGTTTTCCAGAAAAGCCACTGTCTGCTTCAAGCCTAAACTGATATTCTCCAGCATCACTCTCTTGTACATCTCGAATTGACAAGCTGGAATGGTCTGTCGTATCTCTAGACTCTACACGGCATTTAAATTTCTCAATGTTGCACAAATTTTGTACCTTCTTGTCACGCCAGAATGTGTGTGTGGGAGTAACACCTCTGGGGTAAGTGTAAGAGCTGGACAGCTCTACATAGGATCCAATCAAAGCACAGATCCTGGTTTCAGAATAGGATACACCCCAGCATCTGTCACTCAAAACACCTGAAACAGGAAATTCGTTAAAATCCAGCACAAATTTGTCCAGGTATGTAAATCAAATTCTCTCCTCCCTTCTAAAGAATACAGATATTATTGTTTGAAAATTGTGCTGACTTACACACAGCAGGTGAAGGAAGATGATCAAGGCCTCCAACAGTACAGGAGTAGCTTCCCCTATCACCTCTACTCAGATGTAATGTCGTCTTATCAAGGAAAGTATGGTTTTTAAATTGTCCATTTTTGAATATGTTGAAGTACAAATACTTAACCTCTGCTGGAATGTTCAGTGTTTTATACTCCAATCTGCACACAGTATTGCAAGACACGCCCACTGGGTTGTGGCCCACTGCCTGTCTTATCTGTAAGTCTGTATAGAGAAATGTCATCGTGTCACACAGTAATACTTCATAACATGAAACATGGTCCTTTCTTCTGGACATATTACCTGTTACTGTTATGTTGATTCCCGTCGAGTCTGAAAATCTCCCCTCATTTGACACATACAGACAGTGATACACTCCTGAGTCTTCAAGTCTCAGGTCGGTAATTGTAAGCGTGGAACTTCTGCCTTCAGTTCCAGTGTACTTCACACGTCCCATATAGTCAGCGTCTAAGAGGAGATCCTCAGGCTGGTCCTCACTCCACCAGTGATGTCTTAGTTTGGGACTGAACCAGAAGACTGACGAGACTGTTTGGTTTTTGGGTGGCGTGTAAGAGCAAGTCACGACCACAGACAAACCCTTCAGCATGCATATACTTTCTTTGTTGTAAGTCACCTTACGGTCCAGTATGACCTGAAGACCATCACTGAGAATACCTAAATAAAAATGATTAATTTAACTACACTGATCAAATGTGTACAGCTTCCAATGCACCTCTTTCTTGTTTCTTTATATTTTCATTTGGACTCAAATGAAAAAGGAAATCCAGTAAATCGAGACTGAGATGAAGTATGTATGCACACATTTCAGATAAATCCCCATGTCTTATTTTACTGTTTTGTTGGTTTGGAGTCAAATAAGATCAAGTAAACTGAAACTAACATCAAGTATATATGCACACATTTTAGCATCTGTGTAATTGTCATACCTGGGATTGTGATTATGAGTATTCCAGTGAATATCCAAAGGCTCTTATGGACCATATTTAAGATGAGACAACAACTGAAAGAGAAACTGTGTTGTATAGTTTTGTCTTCACAATAATGTAGAAATAAAAAAAAAAACATGTTTTAAAAAATAAAAAACACTTTATACTTACTCAACCAAGAAGGGTGGTGAAATCTTCACAAGCACAGTAATACTGATGTGTTGTCAACTGAAGTTATAGTGCCAAAATGAGAAGAACAGGAAGCTTTTGCACAGAATTTACTTCCTTAATTGTTAAATGACCAATACTAGAGGTTGTGGTCATGGAGAACATCTCCCACGACTAAGGTCCATGAATCTATAACTTCAAATGACACATCCCAAGGTGATCAAACCTTAGTGTGTGTCCAGTATCCAATTAGTCTATGTTTTCCCATTGATAAGGTTGTAAACCCAGCAAACCCAGACCACCACTGTAGGGAGAATGATAATCGAGTGGAGGTGCATAGGCAGGCTTTAGCCAGGTTATGGTTTTGTACCTCTTGCTCTTAAATACCATTGTATCTTTCTGTTGAACAACTGTCCACTTTCCTGTGTTCCATACAAAGCACAACCCCAGGCAGCAGAGCTAGCTTAGCTAGTTGCCTCCCTGTATCTAGATAAGACTTTGTCTGTTGTAAGTCACCTCACGATCCAGAGTGACCTGAAGACTGTCACCGAGAGTACCTAAACAGAGTTGAATCATTTTGATTTTGATTTTGATTGGATTCAAAGGAAAAAGGAACTCAAATAAACTGAGACTTTTGATTTTGATCGGATTCAAAGGAAAAAGGAACTCAAGTAAACTGAGACATTGTAGCATCCTTTAAATTGTCATACCCGGGATTGTGCTGATTAGTACACAATAATTCAGAAGGAAAAAAAAACATTTTCAGAACTAATCTAAACTAAATTAAAAGTTAAAATAAAACTAAAAAGACACTTTGTATTTACTCACCTAACAAGTGGAAAGAAATTTTCACAAGCATAAATGTCAAAGGTGTGAAGTGTGGGCACAAAACTTTTGCAGACCATTTCCTTCCTCTTTGTCCTGTGTTCTTTTTTATTTCTTTTGATGCACTTTGAACACTTCCTCTGTATGAAAAGTGCTTTGTAACTGAAACATTATTATTATTACTATGATTATTACTATTATTGTTATTATTATTATGCAGTACTGTGCTTTTGATTGCCTATGCCCAAGGGGTGTGTGGTAGTCAACCTAGGTCCTTCCCAGTGTGTGTGCATTGGCAGGGTCCTTCCTATGAGGCGCCCCCTAGGCAATACATCAGGAATAGGTCACACATATGCACTAAAAGCTTACACATGCAGTAGTTTTCTTGCACATGCTCATGAAAAGCCTGCGTTTACACCTCATTTTTTTTACATGCTAATGAATAGCTTGCAAATAAACCATTTTTTGCCATAAGCATGCCTGTCAAAAGCTTACACACAAACTGTATTTACATCGTTCATACATTACTTTTGTTTTGCACATCCACATCTACAGCTTACACATATACCACTTTTACTTTGCACATGCTTCACTTTTGTCTCCTCGTGTTCTCTTTATATATATCTCCGCCTTCGGCGTCGGGGTGCTGTTCGCCCCTGTCGGGAAATATTTTCCTATAGTCGCCTGTGGACAATACATTATCCCTTACATACTGTATATATATATGTACATACCCCATTCGCTTTTGGTGGTGATCCCGATCACCGTCTGGATCAAGACATTTTTCACAGGATTTTTTCTTATTAGGAGATAGGGCATGACTTGCTGGAGATTTGCCTTGTCTCTAAGTGCTTACTTCTTTATTCAAAGGGGTGTACAGGCAAATCAAGTGTGGAACAGAAAAAAAAAAGTTTGGCTGAAGGTTCCACTATAAAACCCTGAGGTCTGAATCTTATTTATTTGTATTTTTCCATATTCTTATATTCATTCATTGCACGTAACCACTAGTGGTTCAACTGCGGTGTTTACTCTTGTCTAAAAACCATCCTGTCTTTTTCACCTCTCTTCAGCATGCAGTGTTTGAGGTCCCGAGTAGCCATTTCCTGCTCTGATTCTCTCACTGCGTACATTATGTGGCCTTGTATGCTGCATACTGCAGAGAGTGACAAACTTCCAGTTACTGGTGTTATATTAGACTTCACAGAACAGACCATGAAGACCAGCTGACATTTCTTTGGTTAGGTTTCATTTTCAAATGTAAATAGCAGACATTATCAGTGTGACATTTACAGAGGAGTTTCTGAAAGAAATCGGCCTCAGTTTGTCACATCTTGACACATAACCAGAGGCCTCCACCTGACACCCTGTTCATTACTATGTTCCTCTTATTTGGCAGACACGTATGCTAAGTTTTAAAATATAACAAACACATTTTAGGAAAAAAAATATAAACATAGCTTCCATATGTTTCTTACAATCAGAAACAAAAATGCAATCACATGTGTCTGTGTGTGTAGAAATGAAAAGCCATTACAAAACAACAATTTTAGCTAGTTGAGTTTGACTTCCGCCCTGTTACACTCACTCCTGTTATCACCAAGTGCTTTGAGAAACTGGTCCTGAGACACATCAAAGCCTGTCTCTCCCCAACCCTGGACCCTCATCAGTTCACATACAGGCCTAACAGATCAACTGAGGATGCAATAGCCACTGCTCTCCACACTGCGCTGTGTTACCTGGATAGACAAGGGAACTATGTCAGGATGCTCTTCATTGATTACAGCTCAGCGTTCAACACCATCATTCCAGACATCCTAATCCCCACATTACTCATCCTTGGTCTCCCACCATCCACCTGCTCCTGGATCAAAGACTTTCTCATCAGCTGACCCCAACAGGTCAAACTAGGTCACCACCTCTCATCCGCCCGCACCCTCAGCACCGGCTTCCCCCAAGGATGCGTGTTGAGCCCTCTACTCTACTCACTCTACACGTTTGACTGTAGGCCCATCCACCCAGAGAACATCATTGTCAAATTTGCTGACGACACAACAGTTGTGGGCATGATAACAGAGGGAATGAGAGTGCCTATAGAGATGAGGTCCTGTTGCCCTCTGGCAGGCGCTATAGGTTTATGAAAGCCAGAACAAATAGGCTCAGGCACAGCTTCTTTCCCAAAGTGGTCACAATATTGAACTCAAACTTGCACTAAGGACTGTGTTTATGGCTGGCTTGGTGCTTGGTGCTTTTCTTGCACTGGCACTTTCCCAGCCGGCGTGCTGCTGGCCACTTGAATTTGATGAACACTATAACATAGAACATTATTTATAAATGTCAACTATTCATTTATGTTGTGTGCACTTTGAAGGGAGGCTTAAATCTCATTGTACTTTGTATAATGACAATAAAGGCTATCTTATCTTATCTTATCTTATCTTATCTTATCTTATCTTATCTTATCTTATCTTATCTTAAGGGACTCTTACAGAGGCATACAGCACATCTGAGTCCTCTCCGTGACGTTGTTGGTGTTTGTTGTTCTGCTTGTGACGTTGACGGAACTGAAGACTGGAGTACTGAACATTGCTGTCATCATCCGTATGGACTGCTTGTGATGAATTACAGCGACCAGCAGTAGGCATTACCTGGATAAAAACACAAGAGATATGGATGAAGGTTAAACAAGTGTAAATATGAATACTTTGAGGTCCTGTCCAAGCGTATGGAGAACCTCCTGGTGGACAACATTCTCTCCATCCCCCCCAACGTCCTGCTGCCAGAAAATGAGCCTCACCGGAAGTACCCCAAGGCAGCAGAGGACCTGATGAGGGTGGAGAAGTCCCTGGCGGAGCTGAACCAAGCCTACCAGGCAGAGGTGTGCGCCAGACAGGCCTTGGAGGCAGAGCTGGGGGAGCAGAGGGAGGTCCAGGAGCACCTGGACGGCATCCTGAGCTGGATGGCCGAGCTGCAGACCTGCAGCAAGCGGGAGGGTTTCGCCCACGACGACATCACCTCAGTCATGGAGACAGTACGGCACCTGCGAGATGTCAAGACGAAGATCGTAAAAAGAAGCAAAGAGCTTGGTGAACTTCAGTAGTGTCCAAGTTGTGTTAGGTGTTGTTTGTAAATAGTCCTGATGATGCCCCAATAAAACTGTGCGAAATAAGTCCAGGTGGTAAGTTTTATTTAACCCATACTGATTGTCAATACTGTACCTTAAGCTGTTTTTGAGAGTGAAGTCTCTGTCGCATAATCACTTATGGATTGAATTTCAGGAATTTGTGTATTCTGCAAAACCTCCATCACAGCTGTTTTAGGCTATATAAATCAGTTTTATATAAATCAATTACATCTTACGTAATGGTGCAAATGTAAGTATAGTATAGTGCATGATGATGCACCCCAAATGTGTGAAAATTAAAAAGTGAAATGGAAGCTGTCAGGAGCAGCACCACATTGTTCAATACGGTTGTCTCTAAACTCTGGTCATTAGGATATTGACTGTGTGTAACATTTTGACCATCATCTGTCACTAGATGGTGCTAGACACCATTGTAGAGGAACTTAACAAGTTATGAACAGATTTGCATGACATTTTCAGCGAAGGTTGAATATTGGCCAATGAAAAAAATGATTGCTTTGGTGGTGATTCCAAACACCGTCTTCATCAAGGATTTTTTTAAAGGGTGTTGTATAATTGGTAAATAGGGCATGCGTTGGTGGAGGTCTGCGCTCTCCGAGTGCTTTGCTTCTTTATTCCAGTGGAGCTACAGGCAAATCAAGTTATATGTTGAACCGCGAACAAAAAAAAAGGCATGGCTGAAGGTTCTACTATGAATCTTATATTTATTTTTGCTGTATTATTATATTAATTCATTACAAGTAACCATTAAGCAATTGAAATCCTGTCTTTACTCTTGTCTAAAAACCATCTTGTCTCATTCACCTCTATGCTGTTCTACAGCATGCACAGTTTTAAGTCCTGAGTAGCCATCTCCTGTCCTCGTTCTCTCGCTGCATAAATTATGTGGCCTTGCATCCTGTACAGCCTACTGCAGATAGGTGACAAACTTGGACTTCACAGAACAGATCACAAAGACCAGCTTAGGTTTTATTTTTAAATGTACATGACGGACAATATCACTGGGCTTACAGAGGCAGATGCTTATAAAATGCGTATGCGTATAAAAATACTTGGCTAAATTTAAATATTGAAATTAAGTTTTAAAATTTGACAAACATTTTAGAACACTTTTTTAAAAAAAGAAACATAGTCATATACGTGTGAGTGTGTGAATGTGAATGAAAAGCAGTTGCAACAACAATTTAGGCTAGTTGAGTTTAAGACACTCTTACAGCGGCATACAGCACATTTGAGTCCTCTTCATTATCTCCACAGACTCTCTCGTTAACAACTAAGTACCGGAATACTAAACACTGTTCTCATACTCCACGTCGACAGCTTGCGATGAATTGTCGCTGTGCACAGGAGCAGAGGTTGCCTGGATGGGAAACACAAGAGAGGAGATATGGATGAGGATTAAACAACTCATTGTAATAAATGCAAAAACAAATGTTTGTACATTTTAAGGTACTTACGTTGCCTTCACCTCCTGTGGATTCTCTCCTCTCTGACAAGTTACTCCTCCCCCTGATCCTAACAAGAACAGGATTATGCTGTTTATACATGTTCATTGCTAAAGGACCTGTTTGTTAGGTTTGGTAGGTACAGTATATATATATGAAGTCTTTACCATATCCACAGAGTACCAAAGAGCAGAGATATCGGTAGGAGAATATAGATGCCAGCCTTTGCATAAAGAACTGTGTGCTTCTCTGATCCATTGTCAGCCAAAACACCTGCTTTTATTTTGAATTGTTTCAATGAGATGGTTACAAAACAAACAAAAAATTAATGGTATATTCATAATAGTAGTTGTCATGTAAGGCAATGGATATTATTAAATACTCACAGTATTGAGATTGTGTGAAACTCTAAATCACATTGTTAAAAGTAACTTACTGATGTAGAGAGTCACTGCAGAGGTGTGATAATTGTGTCCTTTAACAGCACAGGAGTAATCACCATGATCTTCAATGTTAAGTGAGATTAGGTACAATTTGTTGCTTTTCCTTACATGTCTGGAAGTTACCGGCTGCCCGTTCTTGTACCAGACAAATGTGGGGTTGTTGCTCAGAGAGCAGCTGGTGCTGCAGGTCAGTGTGACATCCTGACCCTCAGTCACATTGTGTGCACTCATCTTCACCTGCAGGCCTGAAGCACACCAGTTGATTTAAGGCACAGTTTTCACATGTAAAAGGCACAGTTACTCATATAAAACCAAGCAACAGGAGTGGTACCAAAGTGTCACCAGTTATACTATGTCCACTGACAACATAGTAAATTAAAAACTATGATAAAAGAATACAACTGGATATTAACTGTAATAAATGACTGTATAGACACACACAACATATCAGACATAAGATGGCAGTACAAAATATAAAAAATAAATATGATTAAATAAAAAGTTAACAGCAAATAAGACAGGTAGCTGAAATTTAAACTTTTTATGAAGTAAAGAAGGACACATGTACACCAAGTACTATTAACATGTTAGACTGCAAGAATGGAGTATAATGGTAAAATATTAAAATTGTGATACCTGTAATATTGAGAATGACTGCAGGTTTTCCAGAAAAGCCACTGTCTGCTTCAAGCCTAAACAGATATTCTCCAGCATCAGTCTCTCGTACATCTTGAATTGACAAGCTGGAATGGTCTGTTGAAGTTCTATGCTCTACACGGGATTTAAATTTCTCAATGTTGCACAAATTTTGTACCTCCTTGTCATGCCAGAATGTGTGTGTCGGAGTAACACCTCTGGGGTAAGTGTAAGAGCTGGACAGCTCTACGGAGGATCCAATCAAAGCACAGATCCTGGTTTCAGAATAGGATACACCCCAGCATCCATCACTCAAAACACCTGAAACAGAAAATTACAATCCAACACAGTTTTATGTAGGTATTTAAACCAATTTCTCTTTTGCCTTCTATTGAATGTTGATATTATTGTTTGAAAATTGTGCTGACTTACACACAGCAGGTGAAGGAAGATGATCAAGGCCTCCAACAGTACAAGAGTAGCTTCCCCCATCACCTCTGAGCAGATGCAATGTCGTCTTATCAAGGAACGTATGGTTTTTAAATTGTCCATTTTTGTTTATGTTGAAGTACAAAAACTTAACCTCTGCTGTAAATTCCAGTGTTTTATACTCCAACCTGCACACAGTATTACAAGACACGCCCACTGAGTTGTGGCCCACTGCCTGTCTTATCTGCAAGTCTGTGTAGAGAAATGTAATTGTGTCACACAGTAATACTTCATAACATGAAACATGGTCCTTTCTTCTGGACATATTACCTGTTATTGTTATGTTGACTCCCCTTAAGTCTGAAAATCTCCCCTCATTTGACACATACAGACAGTGATACACTCCTGAGTCTCCAAGTCTCAGGTCGGTGATCGTAAGGATGGAACTTCTGCCTTCAGTTCCAGTGTACTTCACACGTCCCATATAGTCAGCGTCTAAGAGGAGATCCTCAGGCCGGTCCTCACTCCACCAGTGATGTCTTAGTTTGGGACTAAACCAGAAGACTGACGAGACTGTTTGGTTCGTGGGTGGCGTGTAAGAGCAAGTCATGACCACAGACAAACCCTTTAGCATGCATATACTTTCTTTGTTGTAAGTCACCTTACGATCCAGTATGACCTGAAGACCATCACTGAGAATACCTAAATAAAAATGATTAATTTAACTACACTGATCAAATGTGTACAGCTTCCAATGCACCTCTTTCTTGTTTCTTTATATTTTCATTTGGACTCAAATGAAAAAGGAAATCCAGTAAATCGAGACTGAGATGAAGTATGTATGCACACATTTCAAATAAATCCCCATGTCTTATTTTACTGTTTTGTTGGTTTGGAGTCAAATAAGATCAAGTAAACTGAAACTAACATCAAGTATATATGCACACATTTTAGCATCTGTGTAATTGTCATACCTGGGATTGTGATTATGAGTATTCCAGTGAATATCCAAAGGCTCTTATGGACCATATTTAAGATGAGACAACAACTGAAAGAGAAACTGTGTTGTATAGTTTTGTCTTCACAATAATGTAGAAATAAAAAAAAACATGTTTTTAAAAATAAAAAACACTTTATACTTACTCAACCAAGAAGGGTGGTGAAATCTTCACAAGCACAGTAATACTGATGTGTTGTCAACTGAAGTTATAGTGCCAAAATGAGAAGAACAGGAAGCTTTTGCACAGAATTTACTTCCTTAATTGTTAAATGACCAGTACTAGAGGTTGTGGTCATGGAGAACATCTCCCACGACTAAGGTCCATGAATCTATAACTTCAAATGACACATCCCAAGGTGATCAAACCTTAGTGTGTGTCCAGTATCCAATTAGTCTATGTTTTCCCATTGACAAGGTTGTAAACCCAGCAAACCCAGACCACCACTGTAGGGAGAATGATAATCGAGTGGAGGTGCATAGGCAGGCTTTAGCCAGGTTATGGTTTTGTACCTCTTGCTCTTAAATACCATTGTATCTTTCTGTTGAACAACTGTCCACTTTCCTGTGTTCCATACAAAGCACAACCCCAGGGAGCAGAGCTATCTTAGCTAGTTGCCTCACTGTATCTAGATAAGACTTTGTCTGTTGTAAGTCACCTCACGATCCAGAGTGACCTGAAGACTGTCACCGAGAGTACCTAAACAGAGCTGAATCATTTTGATTTTGATTTTGATTGGATTCAAAGGAAAAAGGAACTCAAGTAAACTGAGACTTTTGATTTTGATCGGATTCAAAGGAAAAAGGAACTCAAGTAAACTGAGACATTGTAGCATCCTTTAAATTGTCATACCTGGGATTGTGATGATTAGTACACAATAATTCAGAAGGAAAAAAAACATTTTCAGAACTAATCTAAACTAAATTAAAAGTTAAAATAAAACTAAAAAGACACTTTGTATTTACTCACCTAACAAGTGGAAAGAAATTTTCACAAGCATAAATGTCAAAGGTGTGAAGTGTGGGCACAAAACTTTTGCAGACCATTTCCTTCCTCTTTGTCCTGTGTTCTTTTTTATTTCTTTTGATGCACTTTGAACACTTCCTCTGTATGAAAAGTGCTTTGTAACTGAAACATTATTATTATTACTATGATTATTACTATTATTGTTATTATTATTATGCAGTACTGTGCTTTTGATTGCCTATGCCCAAGGGGTGTGTGGTAGTCAACCTAGGTCCTTCCCAGTGTGTGTGCATTGGCAGGGTCCTTCCTATGAGGCGCCCCCTAGGCAATACATCAGGAATAGGTCACACATATGCACTAAAAGCTTACACATGCAGTAATTTTCTTGCACATGCTCATGAAAAGCCTGCGTTTACACACAAACTGTATTTACATCGCACATACATTACTTTTGTTTTGCACATCCACATCTACAGCTTACACATATACCACTTTTACTTTGCACATGCTTCACTTTTGTCTCCTCGTGTTCTCTTTATATATATCTCCGCCTTCGGCGTCAGGGTGCTGTTCGCCCCTGTCGGGAAATATTTTCCTATAGTCGCCTGTGGACAATACATTATCCCTTACATACTGTATATATATATGTACATACCCCATTCGCTTTTGGTGGTGATCCCGATCACCGTCTGGATCAAGACATTTTTCACAGGATTTTTTCTTATTAGGAGATAGGGCATGACTTGCTGGAGATTTGCCTTGTCTGTAAGTGCTTACTTCTTTATTCAAAGGGGTGTACAGGCAAATCAAGTGTGGAACAGAAAAAAAAAAAGTTTGGCTGAAGGTTCCACTATAAAACCCTGAGGTCTGAATCTTATTTATTTGTATTTTTCCATATTCTTATATTCATTCATTGCACGTAACCACTAGTGGTATAACTGCGGTGTTTACTCTTGTCTAAAAACCATCCTGTCTTATTCACCTCTCTTCAGCATGCAGTGTTTGAGGTCCTGAGTAGCCACTTCCTGCTCTCATTCTCTCGCTGAGTACATTATCTGGCCTTGTATGCTGCATACTGCAGAGAGTGACAAACGTCCAGTTACTGGTGTTATATTAGACTTCACAGAACAGACCATGAAGACCAGCTGACATTTCCTTAGTTAGGTTTCATTTTCAAATGTAAATAGCAGACATTATCAGTGTGACATTTACAGAGGACTTTCTGAAAGAAATCGGCCTCAGTTTGTCACATCTTGACACATAACCAGAGGCCTCAACCTGACACCCTGTTCATTACTATGTTCCTCTTATTTGGCAGACACGTATGCTAAGTTTTAAAATATAACAAGCACATTTTAGGAAAAAAAATATAAACATAGCTTCCATATGTTTCTTACAATCAGAAACAAAAATGCAATCACGTGTCTGTGTGTGTAGAAATGAAAAGCCATTACAAAACAACAATTTTAGCTAGTTGAGTTTGACTTCCGCCCTGTTACACTCAGTCCTGTTATCACCAAGTGCTTTGAGAAACTGGTCCTGAGACACATCAAAGCCTGTCTCCCCCCAACCCTGGACCCTCATCAGTTCACATACAGGCCCAACAGATCAACTGAGGATGCAATAGCCACTGCTCTCCACACTGCCCTGTATCACCTGGATAGAGAAGGGAACTATGTCAGGATGCTCTTCATTGATTACAGCTCAGCGTTCAACACCATCATTCCAGACATCCTAATCCCCAAATTACTCAACCTGGGTCTCCCACCATCCACCTGCTCCTGGATCAAAGACTTTCTCATCAACTGACCCCAACAGGTCAAACTAGGTCGCCACCTCTCATCCGCCCGCACCCTCAGCACCGGCTTCCCCCAAGGATGCGTGTTGAGCCCTCTACTCTACTCACTCTACACGTTTGAATGTAGACCCATCCACCCAGAGAACATCATTGTCAAATTTGCTGACGACACAACAGTTGTGGGCATGATAACAGAGGGAATGAGAGTGCCTATAGAGATGAGGTCCTGTTGCCCTCTGGCAGGCGCTATAGGTTTATAAAAGCCAGAACAAATAGGCTCAGGGACAGCTTCTTTCCCAAAGCGGTATATTGAATATATTGAACTCAAACTTGCACTAAGGACTGTGTTTATAGCTGGCTTGGTGCTTGGTGCTTCTTGCTATTGGTGCTTCCTATTATTTATAAATGTCAACTATTCATTTCTGTTGTGTACACTTTGAAGGGAGGCTTAAATCTCATTGTACTTTGTATAATGACAATAAAGGCTATCTTACCTTATCTTATCTTAAGGGACTTTTACAGAGGCATACAGCACATCTGAGTTCTCTCCGTGACGTTGTTGGTGTTCGTTGTTCTGCTTGTTACGTTGACCGAACTCAAGACTGGAGTACTGAACATTGTTGTCATCATCTGTATGGACTGCTTGTGATGAATTACAGTAACCAGGAGTAGGCATTACCTGGATAGAAACACAAGAGATATGGATGAAGGTTAAACAAGTGTAAATATGAATACTTTAAGGTTCTGTCCAAGCGTATGGAGAACCTCCTGGTGGACAACATTCTCTCCATCCCCCCCAACGTCCTGCTGCCAGACAATGAGCCTCACCGGAAGTACCCTAAGGCAGCAGAGGACCTGATGAGGGTGGAGAAGTCCCTGGCGGAGCTCAACCAAGCCTACCAGGCAGAGGTGTGCACCAGACAGGCCTTGGAGGCAGAGCTGGGGGAGCAGAGGGAGGTCCAGGAGCACCTGGACGGCATCCTGAGCTGGATGGCCGAGCTGCAGACCTGCAGCAAGCGGGAGGGTTTCGCCCACGACGACTTCACCTTGTTCATGGAGACAGTACGGCACCTGCGAGACGTCAAGACGAAGATCGTAAAAAGAAGCAAAGAGCTGGGTGAACTTCAGTAGTGTCCAAGTTGTGTTAGGTGTCGTTTGTAAATAGTCCTGATGATGCCCCAATAAAACTGTGTGAAATAAGTCCAGGTGGTAAGTTTTATTTAACCCATACTGTTTGTTAATACTGTATCTTAAGCTGTTTTTGAGAGTGAAGTCTCTGTCGCATAATCACTTATGGATTGAATTTCAGGAATTTGTGTATTTTGCAAAACCTCCATCACGGCTAGTCTGCTTTAGGAAAAAGGACATGCATTGTGCATAGTTTATCCTGATGGGGCTGTTTTAGGCTATATAAATAAGTCTTATATAAATCAATTATTTTATGTAATGGTGCAAATGTAAGTATAGTACAGTGCATGATGATGCACCCCAAATGAGTGAAAATTAAAAAGTGAAATGGAAGCTGTCAGGAGCAGCACCACATTGTTCAATACGGTTGTCTCTAAACTCTGGTCATTAGGATATTGACTGTGTGTAACATTTTGACCATCATCTGGCACTAGATGGTGCTAGACACCATTGTAGAGGAACTCGCGGCGCCCCATGCATGAGCAGAAAAGTAACTGAATATTTGCCATGGTTTTGCTTTTGCCAGTGTTGGTTTGTTTGTTTCTTAGTTAGCTATCAACTTTAAACAACAAGTCATGAACAGATTTGCATGACCTTTTTATGTGAAGGTTGAATATTGGCCAATGAAAAAAATGATTGCTTTGGTGGTGATTCCAAACACCATCTTCATCAAGGGTTTTTTTTACAGGATGTTGTATAATTGGTAAATAGGGCATGCATTGGTGGAGGTCTGTGCTCTCTGAGTGTTTGCCACTTCTTTGTTCCAGTGGAGCTACAGGCAAATCAAGTTACATGTTGAACCACGAACAAAAAAAGGCATGGCTGAAGGTTCTACTATGAAATAAAACATCTTATATTTATTTTTGCTGTATTATTATATTCATTCATTACAAGTAACCAATAGGCAGTTGAAATCCTGTCTTTACTCTTGTCTAAAAACCATCTTGTCTCATTCACCTCTATGCTGTCCTACAGCACGCACAGTTTTAAGTCCTGAGTAGCCATCTCCTGTCCTCGTTCTCTCGCTGCATAAATTATGTGGCCTTGCATCCTGTACAGCCTACTGCAGATAGGTGACAAACTTAGACTTCACAGAACAGATCACAAAGAACAGCTTAGGTTTTATTTTTAAATGTACACGACAGACAATATCACTGGGCGTACAGAGGCAGAAGCGTATAAAATGCGTATGCGTATAAAAATACTTGGCTAAATTCAAATATTGAAATTAAGTTTAAAATTTGACAAACATTTTAGAACTTTTTTATGAAAAGAAACAAATAATATAATCATATACTTGTGTGTGTGCGTGTGTGTGTCTGTGTGTGTGTGGGAATGAAAAGCAGTTGCAACAACAATTTAAGCTAGTTGAGTTTAAGACACTCTTACAGCGGCATACAGCCCATTTGAGTCCTCTTCATTATCTCCGCAGACTCTCGTTAACAACTAAGTACCGGAATACTAAACACTGTTCTCATACTCCACGTCGACAGCTTGCGATGAATTGTCGCTGTGCACAGGAGCAGAGGTTGCCTGGATGGGAAACACAAGAGAGGAGATATGGATGAGGATTAAACAACTCATTGTAATAAATGCAAAAACAAATGTTTGTACATTTTAAGGTACTTACGTTGCCTTCACCTCCTGTGGATTCTCTCCTCTCTGACAAGTTACTCCTCCCCCTGATCCTAACAAGAACAGGATTATGCTGTTTATACATATTCATTGCTAAAGGACCTGTTTGTTAGGTTTGGTAGGTGTATATATAAAGTCTTTACCATATCCACAGACTACCACAGAGCAGGGATATCGGTAGGAGAATAAAGATGCCAGCCTTTGCATAAAGAACTGTGTGCTTCTCTGATCCATTGTCAGCCAAAACACCTGCTTTTATTTTGAATTGTTTCAATGAGATGGTTACAAAACAAGCAAAAAAATGAATAGTATATTCATAATAATAGTTGTCATGTGAGGCAGTTGATGTTATTAAATATTCACAATATTGTCATTGTGTGGAATTTTAAATCACATTGTTAAAAGTAACTTACTGATGTAGAGAGTTACTGCAGAGGAGGTGTACTGATTGTGTCCTTTAACAGCACATGAGTAAGTACCACGGTCTTCGATGTTAAGTGAGATTAGGTACAACTTGTTGCTTTTCCTTACATGTCTGGAAGTTACCGGCTGCCCGTTCTTATACCAGACAAATGTGGGGTTGTTGCTCAGAGAGCAGCTGGTGCTGCAGGTCAGTGTTACATCCTGACTCTCAATCACATTGTGTGCACTCATCTTCACCTGCAGGCCTGAAGCATACCAGTTGATTCAAGGCACAGTTTTCATGTAAATGCATGTAAAATGCACAGTTACTCATCTAAAACCAAGCAACAGGAGTGGTACCAACGTGCTCACCAGTTATACTATGTCCACTGACAACATAATAAATTAAAAACTATGATAAAAGAATACAACTGGAGATGAACGCAAAACTTATCAGACATAAGATGGCAGTACAAAATATAAGAAATAAATATTATATCAGCATTGAAAATTAAAAATGCAAAAAAGACAAGTAGCTGAAATGTAAACTTTTGTATGAAGTACAGAAGGACAGTATAATGGTAAAATGTTAAAATTGTGATACCTGTAATATTCAGGATGACTGCAGGTTTTCCAGAAAAGCCACTGCTGCCTGCTACAAGCCTAAACTGATATTCTCCAGCATCAGTCTCTCGTACATCTTGAATTGACAAGCTGGAATGGTCTGTTGAAGTTCTATGCTCTACACGGCATTTGAATTTCTCAATGTTGCACAAATTTTGTACCTCCTTGTCATGCCAGTATGTGTGTGTGACAGTAAGATCTCTGGGGTAAGTGTAAGAGCTGGACAGCTCTACCGAGGATCCAATCAAAGCACAGATCCTGGTTTCAGAATAGGATACACCCCAGCATCTGTCACTCAAAACACCTGAAACAGGAAATTCGTTAAAATCCAGCACAAATTTGTCCAGGTATGTAAATCAAATTCTCTCCTCCCTTCTAAAGAATACAGATATTATTGTTTGAAAATTGTGCTGACTTACACACAGCAGGTGAAGGAAGATGATGAAGGCCTCCAACACTACAAGAGTAGCTTCCCTCATCACCTCTACTGAGATATAATGTAGGCATATCAGGGAAAGTATAGTTTTTAAATTTTCCATTTTTTAATATTTTGAAGTACAAAAACATAACCTCTGCTGTAAATTCCATTGTTTTATACTCCAATCTGCACACAGTATTGCAAGACACGCCCACTGAGTTGTGGCCCACTGCCTGTCTTATCTGCAAGTCTGTATAGAGAAATGTAATTGTGTCACACAGTAATACTTCATAACATGAAACATGGTCCTTTCTTCTGGACATATTACCTGTTACTGTTATGTTAATTCCTGTTGAGTCTGAATATCTTCCCTCATTTGACACATACAGACAGTGATACACTGCTGAGTCTCCAAGTCTCAGGTCGGTGATCGTAAGGGTGGAACCTCTGCCTTCAGTTCCAGTGTACTTCACACGTCCCATGTAGTCAGCGTCTAAGAGGAGATCCTCGGGCTGGTCCTCACTCCACCAGTGATGTCTTAGTTTGGGACTGAACCAGAAGACTGACGAGACTGTTTGGTTTGTGGGTGGCGTGTACGAGCAAGTCACGACCACAGACAAACCCTTCAGCATGCATATACTTTGTCTGTTGTAAGTCACCTCACGATCCAGTGTGACTTGAAGACCATCACTGAGAATACCTAAATAGAATTGATTAATTTAACTAAACCGATAAAAGGTGTACAGCTTCCAGTGCACATCTTTCTTTTTTCTCTGTATTTTCATTTGGAGTGAAATGAAAAAGGAAATCCAGTAAATTGAGACTGAGATGGAGTATGTATGCACGCATTTCAAATAAATCTCCCCAGCTGTAAGTTTACTGATTTGTTAGTTTGGAGTCAAATAAGATCAAGTAAACTGAAACTAACATCAAGTATATATGCACACATTTTAGCATCTGTGTAATTGTCATACCTGGGATTGTGATTATCAGTATTCCAGTGAATATCCAAAGGCTCTTATGGACCATATTTAAGATGAGACAACAACTGAAAGAGAAACTAGCTTGTATATTTTTGTCTTCACAATAATGTATAACATAAAAAAACAAATTTTAAAATAATAAAAAACACTTTATACTTACTCAACCAAGAAGGGTGGAGAAATCTTCACAAGCACAGAAAGGCTGATGTGTCGTCAACTGAGAAGAACAGGAAGCTTTTGCACAGAATGTACTTCCTTATTTGTTAAATGACCAATACGGGGGCACAATAAAACATGCTGTTTTAAAAAAACTAATGTAGAGGTAGTGGTCATGGAGAACATCTCCCACGACTAAGGTCCATGAATCTATAACTTCAAATGACACATCCCAAGGTGATCAAAGCTTAGTGTGTGTCCAGTATCCAATTAGTGTATGTTTTCCCATTGACATGATTGTAACCCCAGCAAACCCAGACCACCACTGTAGGGAGAATGATAGTCGAGTGGAGGGGCATAGGCAGGCTTTAGCCAGAATACCATTTGATCTTTCTGTTGAACAACTGTCCACTTTCCTGTATTCCATACACCAAACAACCCCAGGAAGCAGAGCTAGCTTAGCTAGTTGCCTCCCTGTATCTAGATAAGACTAGATAAGAATGCATGTTTTACATACGTTATTGAGAATTACTGCATATCATATCTTCATACATCTATGCATAGTTTGACCTCTGTGTCATGAAATGCAAGGTGTACTTCACATACTTGGCAGACCTTTTGTAGATGGTGTCTGATAAGGACATGGCCATGTCACTGCTGCAGAAACTTCATGGAGCTGAATCTTCTGATAGCACTAGAAAATGGGTCTGGGGAAAAAGGTAAGAGCCAGACGTTTTGCTGTCCTTTGATGCCTCTGAAAAGAAACTGTAACGCTCTCTGACTGTAAAGTAATGCAAGTAATGTAATGCAGTTGCAGTCTGGATAATACATGGACATATTACCTGTTACTGTTATGTTGATTCCTATTGAGTCTGAATATTTCTCCTCATTTGACACATACAGACAGTGATACACTCCTGAGTCTCCAAGTCTCACGTCGGTGATTGTAAGCGTGGAACTTCTGCCTTCAGTTCCAGTGTACTTCACACATCCCATATAGTCAGCGTCTTCTAAAAGGAGATCCTCAGGCTGGTCCTCACTCCACCAGTGATGTCTTAGTTTGGGACTGAACCAGAAGACTTACGAGACTGTTTGGTTTGTGGGTGGCGTGTAAGGGCACCCTCCACACATTGTAGTATACTTTAAATTGTCATCCCTGGGATTGTGATAATTAGTCTTCCAGTGGGCATAAGAAGGCATTCTTATCAGTACACAATAATTTAGAAGAAGAAAAAAACATTTTCAGAACTAATCTGAACTAAAAAGTAAAATTAAATTAAAAACTAAAGTAAAAATAAAAAGACACTTTGTATTTACTCACCTAACAAGTGTAAAAACATTTTCACAAGTATAAATATAAAATGTGTGAAGGGCGGGCACAAAACCTTTGCAGGCCATTTCCTTCCTCTTTGTCTTGTGTTCTTTTTTTATTTCTTGGTAAACACTTTGAACACTTCCTCTGTATTAAAAGTGCTTTGTAGATTAAACATCATTATTATTACTATTATTATTACTATTATTATTATTATTATTGTTATTATGCAGGACCTTGCTTTTGATTGTCTATGCCCAAGGGGTGTGTGGTAGTCAACCTAGGTCCTTCCCAGTGTGTGTGCATTGGCAGGGTCCTTCCTATGAGGCGCCCCCTAGGCAATACATCAGGAATAGGTCACACATATGCACTTTAAGCTTACATATGCACTAATTTTCCTGGCACATGCTCATGAAAAGCTTGCGTTTACACCCCATTTTTTTACATGCTAATGAATAGCTTGCACATAAACCATTTTTTGCGATGAGCATGCCTGTCAAAAGCTTACACACAAACTATATTTACATCGCACATACACCCCTTTTGACTTGGATATCCACGTCAACAGCTCACACACATATTAATTTTCCTTCCCCCATACATCACTTTTGTCTTGCACATGCACATTCAAAAACTACATGCATACCACTTTTATCTTATCTATTTATCTATTCCTGATATATTTTGTAGGGGGCACCTCATACAGTATTGTGTCTACGCAGTGTGTGCTGGCTCAGTGCTTGAGTTACTGTGATTGGTGGCTGGTCTCGCTGGGGAGCGCGTCTCATCATCTAGCTAGGTATATGTGTTCGTGCTCCCATTGGTTAATGCTGAGGTCGTTCGACTGACAGGAAACGAACAGATTATACAGCAGGAATTCTGGTGAAAACTGGAAGGAAACGGAAGGCACAGGAGGCCGTTGATAGAGCAGAGGAAAGTCTGCAGCACAGCATCTTGGTTGGCAACGCAGCAGTGGGTCAGGCAGGACCTGGCAGCTTTCCCAAACCCGGCTACAACAAAACCAGGGGAAGGGAGAAACGGCAAATTGTACAGGATGAGATAAGGGCAGAGGTGGAGGAGGACCGGCGGGCTAAGATGATGGCTATGTACCAACAAGGCGCTTGGACAAGGTGGGAGCAGGCGGAACAGTCCAAAATCACCTGGCCAGAGCTCTGGAGACTCAAACGCCAGCATATCAAGTTCTTCATCCAATCCGTATATGACATTCTCCCTAGACCACCCAACCTACAGCACTGGGGCTTAGCGGACACCGTGGCATGTCAGCTGTGCCAGGAGAGAGGCACCTTGGAAGATATCCTCAGTTGCTGTCCGAAGGCCTTGGGAAAAGGGCGGTACTGCTGGCGCCATGACCAAGTTCTTAAGGCCCTGGCAGACACAGTCAGCACAGCAATCACCAACTGCAAGTACCAGCAGCCCCCCGAACAGTCCATCACCTTTGTCAGAGCTGGGGAGAAGGCACAACAGCAGCCAAGTTGCTCCAGAGGGCTTCTCACCACTGCACGGGACTGGATACTTCAGGTCAACCTTGGAAGACAGCTCAAGTTTCCAGAACACATCTCTGCCACTTCACTCCACCCAGACATGGTATTAACATCTGAGTCAACAAAGCAAGTGGTACTGGTAGAACTTACTGTCTCCTGGGAAGACCAGATGGAGGAGGCAAATGAATGCAAGAGGGCCAAGTGTTGAGCTTGTGTCCAACTGCAGAAGCAAAGGCTGGAAAGCCTGCGGTGAACCAGTAGAGGTGGGGTGCCAGGGTTTTGCTGGCCAGTCTCTATACCGTACTCTAAAGCTCCTGGTAGTAAAGGATCAGCTGTGCAGAAGAGCCATCAGAAACATAATAGAGGCTGCGGAGAAAGCCTCAAGATGGCTGTGGATCTGGAGAGGGGATCTATGGAGTAGTGGACCACTTGGACATGAGTCGGGGGTTGATCACCCCTGACTGGGTCGCCCGAGCGAGGGTGTTTGATGATTAAAGACCTGAAACAACCCATGACCTCGGGTTCATCACTGATGATGTGTCCAAGTAGCACCAAGAGGTGTTTTTTCAAGCTGTACATAACCCTGATTCTCTGAAGGGGAACACAAGGCGTTAACCCTTTTCTGCCGCCTAGCCTAGCTGTATTTGTATTTATTTTTCTATATTCTTATATGTATTCATTGTGAGTAACCACTAGTGGTTTAACTAGTGGTGTTTACTCTTGTCTAAAAACCATCCTGTCTTTTTCACCTCTCTTCAGCATGCAGTGTGTGAGGTCCCGAATAGCCACTTCCTGCTCTCATTCTCTGCTGCATACATTATGTGGCCTTGTATGCTGCATACTGCAGAGAGGTGACAAACTTCCAGTTACTGGTGTTATATTAGACTTCACACAACAAACCATGAAGACCAGCTGATATTTTTTTGGTTAGGTTTTATTTTAAAATGTAAATGGCAGACATTATCATTGTGATATTTACAGAGGAGTTTCTGAATGAAATCGGCCTCAGTTTGTTACGTCTTGACACATACAGTAACCAGAGGCCTCCACCTGACGCCCTGTTCATTAATATGTTCATCTTAGTTGGCAGACACGTATGTGCAAAGTGACATACAATACTCAAACATAATGTAATAAACAAAATACTTGGCTAAGTTTTAAAATATAACAAACACATTTTAGGGAAAAATATATAATCATAGCTTCCATAGGTTACTTACAATCAAAAACAAAAATGTAATCATATGTGTGTCCGTGTGTGTAGAAATGAAAAGCCATTACAATTTTAGCTAGTTGAGTTTAAGGGACTTTTACAGAGGCATACAGCACATCTGAGTCCTCTCCGTGACGTTGTTGGTGTTTGTTGTTCTGCTTGTTACGTTGACCGAACTGAAGACTGGAGTACTGAACATTGTTGTCATCATCCGTATGGACTGCTTGTGCTGAATTACAGCGACCAGGAGTAGGCATTACCTGGACAGAAAATTGTTTAAATGAGAGGATTACAAAACAAACGAATAAGAAATGGTTGTGGCGTCAGGCTATGAATGTAATCAAATATTCACAATATTGAAATTGTGGAAAAATTGAAATACACATTTTTGGAAACAACTTACTGATGTAGAGAGTCACTGCAGAGGAGATGTGATGATTGTGTCCTTTAACAGCACAGGAGTAATCACCACGGTCTTCGATGGTAAGTGAGATTAGGTACAACTTGTTGCTTTTCTGTACATGTCTGGAAGTTACCGGCTGCCCGTTCTTGTACCAGACAAATGTGGGGTTGTTGCTCAGAGAGCAGCTGGTGCTGCAGGTCAGTGTTACATCCTGACCCTCAGTCACATTGTGTGCACTCATCTTCACCTGCAGGCCTGAAGTACACCAGTTGATTTAAGGCACAGTTTTCACATGTGAAGGGCACAGTTACTCCTCTAAAGTGGTACCAAAGTGTTCACCAGTTATACTATGTCCACTGACAACATAGTAAATTAAAAACTATGATAAAACACAAGATGGCAGTACAAAGTATAAGAAATACATATCATTAAATAAAAATGATTTAACAACAAATAAGACAGGTAGCTGAAATTTAAACTAAAGTAAAGAAGGACAAATGTACACCAAGTACTATTAACATGTTGGACTGTATGTATGGAGTATAATGGTAAAATATTAAAATTGTGATACCTGTAATATTGAGAATGACTGCAGGTCTTCCAGAAAAGCCACTGTCTGCTACAAGCCTAAACTGATATTCTCCAGCATCAGTCTCTCGTACATCTCGAATTGACAAGCTGGAATGGTCTGTTGTATTTCTATACTGTACTACGCGGCCATTAAATTTCTTCATGTCGTGCAGATTTTGTACCTCCTTGTCATGCCAGAATGTCTTTTTGAGAGTTACAGTTTTGGGGTACGTGTAAGAGCTGGACAGCTCTACGGAGGATCCAATCAAAGCACAGATCCTGGTTTCAGAATAGGACACACCCCAGCATCTGTCACTCAAAACACCTGAAACAGGAAATTACAATCCAGCACAAATTTATCCAGGTATGTAAACCAAATTCTCTCCTCCCTTCTAAAGAATACAGATATTGTTTAAAAACTGTGATGACTTACACACAGCAGGTGAAGGAAGATGATGAAGGCCTCCAACACTACAAGAGTAGCTTCCCCCATCACCTCTACTCAGACTTAATGTAGGCTTCTCAAGGAAAGTATAGTTTTTCAAATGTCCATTTTTGAATATATTGAAGTACAAATACTTATCCTCTGCTGGAATTTTCAGTGTTTCATACTCCAACCTGCACACAGTATTGCAAGACACGCCCACTGAGTTGTGGCCCACTGCCTTTATCTGCAAGTCTGTGTAGAGAAATGTAACTGTTTCACACAGTAATACTTCATAACATGAAACATGGTCCTTTCTTCTGGACATATTACCTGTTACTGTTATGTTGATTCCTGTTGAGTCTGAAAATCTCCCCTCATTTGACACATACAGACAGTGATACACTCCTGAGTCTCCAAGTCTCAGGTCGGTGATTGTAAGGGTGGAACTTCTGCCTCCAGTTCCAGTATACTTCACACGTCCCATATAGTCAGCGTCTAAGAGGAGATCCTCAGGCCGGTCCTCACTCCACCAGTGATGTCTTAGTTTGGGACTGAACCAGAAGACTGACAAGACAGTTTGGTTTGTGGGTGGCTTGTAAGAGCAAGTCACGAACACAGACCACCCCTTCAGGCTACATATACTTTGTCTGTTGTAAGTCACCTCATGATCCAGAGTGACCTGAAGACCATCACTGAGAATACCTGAATAGAAATGATTAATTTAACTAAACCGATAAAAGATGTAAAGCTTCAAATGCACATCTTTCTTTTTTCTTTATATTTTCATTTGGAGTCAAATGAAAAAGGAAATCCAGTAAATTGAGACAGAGATGAACTATGTATGCACACATTTCAAATAAATCTCCCCATGTCTTATTTTACTGTTTTGTTGGTTTGGAGTCAAATAAGATCAAGTAAACTGAGACTAACATCAAGTATATATGCACACATTTTAGCATCTGTGTAATTGTCATACCTGGGATTGTGATTATGAGTATTCCAGTGAATATCCAAAGGCTCTTATGGACCATATTTAAGATGAGACAACAACTGAAAGAGAAACTGTGTTGTATTTTTCTGTCTTTACAATAATATAGAAATAAAAAACATGTTTAAAATAATAAAAAAAAACACTATACTTACTCAACCAAGAAGGGTGGTGATATCTTCACAAGCACAGCAATGCTGATGTGTTGTCAACTGAAGTTAGTGCCAAAATGAGAAGAACAGGAAGCTTTTGCACCAAACTGTAAAGCACTTTGAGCTGCATCTTGTATGTATGAACTGTGCTATACAAGTAAAGGTTATTATTATTATTATTATTATTATTAAATGTATTTATTTTCCCATATTCTTATATTCATTAATTGCAAGTAACCACTAGTGGTTAAACTGCGATGTTTACTTTTGTCTAAAAACCATCCTGTCTTATTCACCTCTCTTCAGCATGCAGTGTTTGAGTAGCCATTTCCTGCTCTCATTCTCTCGCTGCGTACATTATGTGGCCTTGTATGCTGCATACTGCAGAGAGGTGACAAACTTCCAGTTACTGGTGTTATATTAGACTTCACACAACAGACCATGAAGACCATGTGACATTTCTTTGTTTAGGTGCTATTTACAGAGGAGTTTCTGAAAGAAATCGGCCTCAGTTTGTCACGTCTTGACACATAACCAGAGGCCTTAACCTGACACCCTGTTCATTACTATGTTCCTCTTATTTGGCAGACACGTATGCTAAGTTTTAAAATATAACAAGCACATTTTAGGAAAAAAAATATAAATATAGCTTCCATATGTTTCTTACAATCAGAAACAAAAATGCAATCACATGTGTCTGTTTGTGTAGAAATGAAAAGCCATTACAAAACAACAATTTTAGCTAGTTGAGTTTGACTTCTGCCCTGTTACACTCACTCCTGTTATCACCAAGTGCTTTGAGAAACTGGTCCTGAGACACATCAAAGCCTGTCTCCCCCCAACCCTGGACCCTCATCAGTTCACATACAGGCCCAACAGATCAACTGAGGATGCAATAGCCACTGCTCGCCACACTGCCCTGTGTCACCTGGAGAGACAAGGGAACTATGTCAGGATGCTCTTCATTGATTACAGCTCAGCGTTCAACACCATCATTCCAGACATCCTAATCCCCACATTACTCAACCTGGGTCTCCCACCATCCACCTGCTCCTAGATCAAAGACTTTCTCAATAACTGACCCCAACAGGTCAAACTAGGTCGCCACCTCTCATCCGCCCGCACCCTCAGCACCGGCTTCCCCCAAGGATGCGTGTTGAGCCCTCTACTCTACTCACTCTACACGTTTGAATGTAGGCCCATCCACCCAGAGAACATCATTGTCAAATTTGCTGACGACACAACAGTTGTGGGCATGATAACAGAGGGAATGAGAGTGCCTATAGAGATGAGGTCCTGTTGCCCTCTGGCAGGCGCTATAGGTTTATAAAAGCCAGAACAAATAGGCTCATGGACAGCTTCTTTCCCAAAGCGGTCACAATATTGAACTCAAACTTGCACTAAGGACTGTGTTTATAGCTGGCTTGGTGCTTGTTGCACTGGCACTTTCCCAGCCGGCGTGCTGCTGGCCACTTGAATTTGATGAACACTATAACATAGAACATTATTTATAAATGTAAACTATTCATTTATGTTGTGTGCACTTTGAAGGGAGGCTTAAATCTCATTGTACTTTGTATAATGACAATAAAGGCTATCTTATCTTATCTTATCTTATCTTATCTTAAGGGACTCTTACAGAGGCATACAGCACATCTGAGTCCTCTCCGTGACGTTGTTGGTGTTTGTTGTTCTGCTTGTGACGTTGACCGAACTGAAGACTGGAGTACTGAACATTGCTGTCATCATCCGTATGGACTGCTTGTGATGAATTACAGCGACCAGAAGTAGGCATTACCTGGATAAAAACACAAGAGATATGGATGAAGGTTAAACAAGTGTAAATATGAATACTTTGAGGTTCTGTCCAAGCGTATGGAGAACCTCCTGGTGGACAACATTCTGTCCATCCCCCTCAACGTCCTGCTGCCATAAAATGAGCCTCACCGGAAGTACCCCAAGGCAGCAGAGGACCTGATGAGGGTGGAGAAGTCCCTGGCGGAGCTGAACCAAGCCTACCAGGCAGAGGTGTGCGCCAGACAGGCCTTGGAGGCAGAGCTGGGGGAGCAGAGGGAGGTCCAGGAGCACCTGGACGGCATCCTGAGCTGGATGGCCGAGCTGCAGACCTGCAGCAAGCGGGAGGGTTTCGCCCACCACGACTTTACCTCGGTCATGGAGACAGTACGGCACCTGCGAGACGTCAAGACGAAGATCGTAAAAAGAAGCAAAGAGCTGGGTGAACTTCAGTAGTGTCCAAGTTGTGTTAGGTGTTGTTTGTAAATAGTCCTGATGATGCCCCAATAAAACTGTGCGAAATAAGTCCAGGTGGTAAGTTTTATTTAACCCATACTGTTTGTCAATACTGTGCCTTAAGCTGTTTTTGAGAGTGAAGTCTCTGTTGCATAATCACTTATGGATTGAATTTCAGGAATTTGTGTATTCTGCAAAACCTCCATCACAGCTGTTCTGCTTTAGGGAAAGGGACATGCATTGTGCATAGTTTATCCTGATGGGGCTGTTTTAGGCTATATAAATAAGTCTTATATAAATCAATTATTTTATGTAATGGTGCAAATGTAAGTATAGTACAGTGCATGATGATGCACCCCAAATGAGTGAAAATTAAAAAGTGAAATGGAAGCTGTCAGGAGCAGCACCACATTGTTCAATACGGTTGTCTCTGAACTCTGGTCATTAGGATACTGACTGTGTAACATTTTGACCATCATCTGTCACTAGATGGTGCTAGACACCATTGTAGAGGAACTCTGGGCGCCCCATGCATTAGCAGAAAAGTAACTGAATATTTGCCATGGTTTTGTTTTTGCCAGTGTTGGTTTGTTTATTTCTTAGTTAGCTATCAACTTTAAACAACAAGTCATGAACAGATTTGCATGACATTTTCTGTGAAGGTTGAATATTGGCCAATGAAAAAAATGATTGCTTTGGTGGTGATTCCAAACACCATCTGCATCAAGGAATTTTTTAAAGGATGTTGTATAATTGGTAAATAGGGCATGCATTGGTGGAGGTCTGTGCTCTCTGAGTGTTTGCCACTTTATTCCAGTGGAGCTACAGGCAAATCAAGTTATATGTTGAACCGCAAACAAAAAAAAAGGCATGGCTGAAGGTTCTACTATGAAATAAAACATCTTATATTTATTTTTGCTGTATTATTATATTCATTCATTACAAATAACCAATAAGCAGTTGAAATCCTGTCTTTACTCTTGTCTAAAAACCATCTTGTCTCATTCATCTCTATACTGTTCTACAGCATGCACAGTTTTAAGTCCTGAGTAACCATTTCCTGTCCTCGTTCTCTCGCTGCATAAATTATGTGGCCTTGCATCCTGTACAGCCTACAGCAGATAGGTGACAAACTTAGACTTCACAGAACAGATCACAAAGACCAGCTTAAGTTTTATTTTTAAATGTAGATGATGGACAATATCACTGGGCTTACAGAGGCTGATGCTTATGTGCAAAGTTACATACAATACCCAAAACACCATGTAATAAAAATACTTGGCTAAATTCAAATATTGAAATTAAATTTAAAATTTGACAAACATTTTAGAACATTTAAAAAAAAGAAACATAATCATATACGTGTGTGTGTGTGTGAATGAAAAGCAGTTGCAACAACAATTTAGGCTAGTTGAGTTTAAGACACTCTTACAGCGGCATACAGCACATTTGAGTCCCCTTCATTATCTCCGCAGACTCTCTCGTTGACAACTACAGTAAGTACTGGAATACTACACACTGTTCTCATACTCCACGTCGACTGCTTGCGATGAATTGTCGCTGTGCACAGGAGCAGAGGTTGCCTGGATGGGAAACACAAGAGAGGAGATATGGATGAGGATTAAACAACTCATTGTAATAAATGCAAAAACAAGTGTTTGTACATTTTAAGATACTTACGTTGCCTTCACCTCCAGTGGATTCTCTCCTCTCTGACAAGTTACTCCTCCCCCTGATCCTAACAAGAACAGGATTATGCTGTTTATATATGTTCATTGCTAAAGGACCTGTTTGTTAGGTTTGGTAGGTGTATATATAAAGTCTTTACCATATCCACAGACTACCACAGAGCAGGGATATCGGTAGGAGAATAAAGATGCCAGCCTTTGCATAAAGAAGTGTGTGCTTCTCTGATCCATTGTCAGCCAAAACACCTGCTTTTATTTTGAATTGTTTCAATGAGATGGTTACAAAACAAACAAAAAAATGAATAGTATATTCATAATAGTAGTTGTCATGTGAGGCAGTTGATGTTATTAAATATTCACAATATTGACATTGTGTGAAATTTTAAATCACATTGTTAAAAGTAACTTACTGATGTAGAGAGTCACTGCAGAGGAGGTGTGCTGATTGTGTCCTTTAACAGCACATGAGTAATCACCACGGTCTTCGATGGTAAGTGAGATTAGGTACAACTTGTTGCTTTTCCTTACATGTCTGGAAGTTACCGGCTGCCCGTTCTTGTACCAGACAAATGTGGGGTTGTTGCTCAGAGAGCAGCTAGTGCTGCAGGTCAGTGTTACATCCTGACCCACAGTCACATTGTGTGCACTCATCTTCACCTGCAGGCCTGAAGTACACCAGTTGATTCAAGGCACAGTTTTCACATGTGAAGGGCACAGGTACTTATCTACAACCAAGCTACAAGAGTGGTACCAAAGTGTTCACCAGTTATACTATGTCCACTGACAACATAATAAACTATAAACTATGATAAAAGGAGGAGATTAACTGTAATAAATGACTGTATAGACACACACAACATATCAGACATAAGATGGCAGTACAAAATCTAAAAAATAAATATGATTAAATAAAAAAATTAACAGCAAATAAGACAGGTAGCTGAAATTTAAACTTTTTATGAAGTAAAGAAGGACACATGTACACCAAGTACTATTAACATGTTAGACTGCAAGAATGGAGTATAATGGTAAAATATTAACATTGTGATACCTGTAATATTCAGGATGACTGCAGGTGTTCCAGAAAAGCCACGGTCTGCTTCAAACCTAAACTGATATTCTCCAGCATCACTCTCTCCTACATCTCGAATTGACAAGCTGGAATGGTTTGTTGTATCTCTGGACTCTACACGGCATTTAAATTTCTTGATGTTGCACAGATTTTGTACCTTCTTGTCACGCCAGAATGTGTGTGTGAGAGTAAGACCTCTGGGGTAAGTGTAAGAGCTGGACAGCTCTACAGAGGATCCAATCAAAGCACAGATCCTGGTTTCAGAATAGGATACACCCCAGCATCTGTCACTAAAAACACCTGAAACAGGAAATTCGTTAAAATCCAGCACAAATTTGTCCAGGTATGTAAACAACATTCTCTCCTGCCCTCTATTGAATGTTGATATTATTGTTTAAAAATTGTCCTAACTTACACACGGCAGGTGAAAGGAGATGATCAAGGCCACCAACAGTACAGGAGTAGCTTCCCTCATCACCTCTACTCAGACGTAATGTAGGCTTCTCAAGGAAAGTAGGGTTTTTAAATTGTCCATTTTTGTACATGTTGAAGTACAAATACGTAACCTCTGCTGGAATTTTCAGTGTTTCATACTCCAACCTGCACACGGTATTGCAAGACACGCCCACTGAGTCGTGGCCCACTGCCTGTCTTATCTGCAAGTCTGTGTAGAGAAATGTTATTGTGTCACACAGTAATACTTCATAACATGAAACATGGTCCTTTCTTCTGGACATATTACCTGTTACTGTTATGTTGATTCCTGTTGAGTCTGAAAATCTCTCCTCATTTGACACATACAGACAGTGATACACTCCTGAGTCTCCAAGTCTCAGGTCGGTGATTGTAAGGGTGGAACTTCTGCCTTCAGTTCCAGTGTACTTCACACGTCCCATATAGTCAGCGTCTAAGAGGAGATCCTCAGGCCGGTCCTCACTCCACCAGTGATGTCTTAGTTTGGGACTGAACCAGAAGACTGATGACACTGTTTGGGTTGTGGGTGGCGTGTACGAGCAAGTCACGACCACAGACCAACCCTTCAGGCCACATATACTTTGTCTGTTGTAAGTCACCTTATGATCCTGTGTGACCTGAAGACCATCACTGAGAATACCTGAATAGAAATGATTAATTTAACTGAACTGATAAAAGATGTAAAGCTTCAAATGCACATTTTTCTTTTTCTTTTTCTTTTATTTTCATTTGGAGTCAAATGAAAAAGGAAATCCAGTAAATTGAGACAGAGATGAAGTATGTATGCACACATTTCAAATAAATCTCCCCATGTCTTATTTTACTGTTTTGTTGGTTTGGAGTCAAATAAGATCAAGTAAACTCAGACTAATATCAAGTATATATGCACACATTTTAGCATCTGTGTAAGTTTCATACCTGGGATTGTAATTATGAGTATTCCAGTGAATATCCAAAGGCTCTTATGGACCATATTTAAGATGAGACAACAACTGAAAGAGAAACTGTGTTGTATAGTTTTGTCTTTACAATAATGTAGAAATAAAAAAACATTTTTAAATTAATAAAAAAACACTTTATACTTACTCGACCAATAAAGTTGGAGAAATCTTCACAAGCATAGAAACGCTGATGTGTCGTCAACTGAAGTCAGTGCTAAAATGAGAAGAACAGGAAGCTTTCGCACAGAATTTACTTCCTTAATTGTTAAATGACCAATACGGGGGCACAATAAAACATGCTTTTTAAAAAAAAAACTAATGTACTTAGAGATAGTGGTCATGGAGAACATCTCCCACGACTAAGGTCCATGAACCTATAACTTCAAATGACACATCCCAAGGTGATCAAACCTTAGTGTGTGTCCAGTATCCAATTAGGCTATGTTTTCCCATTGGCATGATTGTAACCCCAGCAAACCCAGACCACCACTGTAGGCAGAATGATAGTCGAGTGGAGGGGCATAGGCAGGCTTTAGCCAGATTATGATTTTGTACCTCTTCCTATCCAATACCATTGGATCTTTCTGTTGAGCAACTGTCCACTTTCCTGTATTCCGTACACCACACAACCCCAGGGAGCAGAGCTAGCTTAGCTAATTGCCTCCCTGTATCTAGATAAGACTAGGTAACAATGCATGTTTTACATACGTTATTGAGAATTATATCATATCTTCATACATCTGTGCATAGTTTGCCCACTTGGTCATGAAATGCAAGGTCTACTTCACATACTTGACAACAGACCTTTTGTAGATGGTGTCTGATAAGGACATGGCCATGTCACTGCTGCAGAAACTTCATGGAGCTGAATCTTCTGATAGCACTAGAAAAGGGGTCTGGGGAAAAAGGTAAGAGCCAGACGTTTTGCTATCCTGTGATGCCTCTGAAAAGAAACTGTAACGCTAAAATCCCTGAATTGAATTCTTATCAGTACACAATAATTTAGAAGGAAAAAAAACATTTTCAGAACTAATCTGAACTAAAAATGAAAATGAAATTAAAAGCTGAACTAAAACTAAAAAGACACTGTGTATTTACTCACCTAAAACATTTTCACAAGTATAAATATAAAAGATGTGAAGGGCGGGCTCAAAACCTTTGCAGACCATTTCCTTCCTCTTTGTCTTGTGTTCTTTTTTCATTTCTTGGTAAACACTTTGAAGACCTCCTGTGTATGAAAAGTGCTTTGTAAATGAAACATCATTATTATTACTATTACTATTATTATTATTATTATTATTATTATTATTATTATTATTATTATGCAGGACCTTGCTTTTGATTGCCTATGCCCAAGGGGTGTGTGGTAGTCAGCCTAGGTCCTTCCCAGTGTGTGTGCATTGGCAGGGTCCTTCCTATGAGGCGCCCCCTAGGCAATATATCAGGAATAGGTCACACATATGCACTTTAAGCTTACATATGCACTACTTTTGCTTGGGTTACATGTCGCTATTCAGACATGTCATTAGTCAGACATTAGCGTCCAATTGTCGGAGTAGCGACATTATCATTTTTTTAAAAACATATCATTATTCCGACAATTTTTTTTTCCATTGTCGGAGTAGGGGCATGTTGCTATTTTTGAAACATTCCGCTTTTCCGACATGAATAGTTTTATTGTGACGCTGAAAACCAAGGCCTATGGAGGCAAAACCGACTGTAGTCAAAGTCCCTGTTAACTAGTTTTTCGGATTTAAGTTAGGGAAAGGAAAACTGGTCCGTGTTACAGCAGGCAAGGGATTTTTTTCCTCTTTTCTTTTTTTTTAATATCAATACAACGTAGAGATAAGCAGCAGCGACAGACACGTACAGCAGCAGGAGTAAACGGGATAGGTGCGCTCAATTAACAAGGAGTTATGCACTGTACGCGCAATAAAACTCAAATTAAAGAATCGTTTCCCCTCGTAGGGCCTATGTCTGTCACATCAGCATGGCGTTGTTGTCTGCAGTAGTCGTTTCATCCAGCTGTATGCTGAATGGATACTGACGCAGACATTTACACAACTGTTCCTCAGTATCCGATGCCATCTCGTTGATCCTCCGTGCCACATTGCTGAGTGGCATGGCCCTCAACACCGATGCTGGATCTTGCTCTGCAGCACTGGACCTCTTCATTGACAGGAAGAACAAGTCTTTCTCCAAAAATTAACGGTGATCCCGATTTCGCAATTAAAAGAGAAATGCGTGATAACACCAACTCGCTCTGTGTTTGACTTCCCTTCCGACAAAACAAGGTAACAATGTTGCGCTTTGAATAGGCTAATGCTCCTTTAGGGCTTAGGGGGAAAAAACGTGGGCTATCCTCTGATGCCTTGCAGTGTGTATCTTGGTCAGGTGCTCGTTTCGTGTTTCATTGCCTCATTCGAAAACACGTTCACAAAGAAGGCACATCGGGAGGTGACCATTTGTGAGTGAGTTGATGCTCGTTATGTCATATGGCTTTCTTTTTCGCTGCCATGTTTAAAATAATATATGCATATATATTGATAAATAGTGTGCTTATTAAACAAAACTCAATGTAGGATTTAAGTAGGCCTACTTTCTGAACCAGCTGAACCCAATTAATCAAGCAGCCCCGCTTCGTGAGAGCAGCTGTCAATCATTAACTGTGAAAAAAAAAACTGTCGGAATAGCGGTACTAAAAAGTGTCTGAATAGCGGGATGTCTGAGTAGTGGGATGTCTGAATAGTGGGATGTCTGAATAGTGGTATGTCTGACTAATGGGTATGTCGGAATAGGGGGTGAATGCCTTTTCTTCCTTGCACATGCTAATGAATAGCTTGCACATAAACCATTTTTTAATGAGCATGCCTGTCAAAAGCTTACACACAAACTATATTTACTACCATCAGAAACATCAGAGAGACTGCGGAGAAAGCTTTAAGATGGCTGTGGAACTGGAGAGGAGATCTGTGGAGTAGTGGGACACTTGGACACGAGTCGGGGGTTGATCACCCCTGACTGGGTTGCCCGAGCGAGGGTGTTTGATGATTAAAGACCTGAAACAACCCATGACCTCGGGTTCATCACTGATGATGTGTCCAAGTAGCACCAAGAGGTGTTTTTTCAAGCTGTATGTAACCCTGATTCTCTGAAGGGGAACACAAGGCGTTAACCCTTTTCTGCCGCCTAGCCTAGCTGTAGTTGTATTTATTTTTCTATATTCTTATATGTATTCATTGTGAGTAACCACTAGTGGTTTAACTGCGGTGTTTACTCTTGTCTAAAAACCATCCTGTCTTTTTCACCTCTCTTCAGCATGCAGTGTTTGAGGTCCCAAGTAGCCATTTCCTTGTCTGGGCACGCCCATACTTCCTGTGCCGCTGCATTTGAATTTCGCTTGCAAAGTCAGTCTGGCCAAGCTCCCATTCAACACCGTTTCTACATTAACAGAGAAACTGGGACCAATGAAAATCTAGAATTTCAAAAAGGCAATGACGCGGTAGTTTAGCGAGCGGAAATCTACCTCAGTCACTGTCAACATGGCGAACGTGGAGCAACGGCAAGATTTCAATGCAGCTGTAGCTGCTGTTTTGGAAGATGGATGAGCATGTTAGCCAATGAAGTCTACAAAGAAAATCTCCTTGGCATTGTTGTCGACGAGGTTCATCTGACTTATAAATGGTAAGTGTTGCCAAGTCAACCCAGTTTACAGTATGTAAATAGCAGAACAACACAATAATATCTTGCAAAGTTGTGGAGCTATTTCATTGACTAAATAGCTGCACGTTACATTGTCAGCGATAGCATATGGAATTTCGAGCTTTTGTGCAGTTACGTTTTTGTTTACTCATATGCACGTTACTATTCTCTGTCTTATACATGGACACTAATGTGATTGGTCGAAGCTTTGTCCAGTAGCAAACACAGGCATTTCACACACGTGGGTTAAGCCCGCCCTCTGAGAAATGGGTTTACAACACAGCTTGGCCAGACCAATGTTCGCAGAGCATTGATAAGTCGCGTTAGCCAGGCTAGCCATTTCATGCTCTCATTCTCTCGCTGCGTACATTATGTGGCCTTGTATGCTGCATACTGCAGAGAGTGTCAAACTTCCAGTTACTGGTGTTATAATAGACTTCACAGAACAGACCATGAAGACCAGCTGACATTTCTTTGGTTAGGTTTTACTTTAAAATGTAAATAGCAGACATTATCAGTGTGATATTTACAGATGAGTTTCTGAAAGATATTAGCCTTGATTAGTCAAGTCTTGACACATAACCAGAGGCCTCCACCTGACGCCCTGTTCATTAATATGTTCCTCTTATTTGGCAGACACTTATATGCAAAGTGACATACAATACTCAAGCATAATGTAATAAACAAAATACTTGGCTAAGTTTTAAAATATAACAAACACATTTTAGGAAAAAAAAATATAAACATAGCTTCCATAGGTTACTTACAATCAAAAACAAAAATGTAATCATATGTGTGTGGAAATAAAAAGCCATTACAATTTTAGCTAGTTGAGTTTAAGGGACTTTTATAGAGGCATACAGCACATCTAAGTCCTCTCCGTGACGTTGTTGGTGTTTGTTGTTCTGCTTGTTACGCTGACCGAACTGAAGACTGGAGTACTGAACATTGTTGTCATCCTCCGTATGGACTGCTTGTGATGAATTACAGCGAGCAGGAGTAGACATTACCTGGACAGAAACACAAGAGATGAAGGTTAAACAAGTCATTTAAATGAATGCAAATATGAATGCGAATGAAGCAACATGCAGTACTAAAAGAAAAGAAAACCTTGGCTAAATTTTGAAATATAACACATATTTTAGGAAACATAACTTGCGTAGGTTAGTAATAATCAAAGACAAATAATGTAATCAAATAAGTGTGTGTGTGTGTGTGTGTGTGTGTGTGTGTGTGTGTGTGTGTGTGTGTCTGTGTGCGTCTGTGTGTGTGTGAACATAAAAAAAGCAGTTATAAGACAACTATTTCAGTTATTTAAGTTCAAGGGACTCTTACAGAGGCATATAGCACATCTGAGTCCTCTCCGTGACGTTGTTGGTGTTTGTTGTTCTGCTTGTTACGTTGACCGAACTCAAGACTGGAGTACTGAACATTGTTGTCATCATCCGTACCGGCAGCTGAGTTACTGCTGTGCACAGGAGTGGAGGTCGGCTGGACGGAAAAACACAAGTGAGATATGGACGAGGATAAAAGAAACTGTGAAACTGTTTAAACATTTTAAGATACTTACCCTGCCCTCCCCTCCTGTGGATTCTGTTATCTCCGACAAGTTACTCCTCCTTCTCTTCCTAACAAGAACAAGATTGTGCTGTTTATACATGGCCATTGCTTAAGAGCTTGCTTCTTAAATGTACTCTGGATATATATATATATATATATAAAAATCTTCACCTAATCCATAGAATAGCACAGAGCAGGGACGCTAATAGGAGAATGATGATGCCAGCCACTGCATAAACAACTGTGTGATTCTCTGATCCATTGTGAGATAAACCACCTGCTTTTATTTTAAATTGTTTAAATGAGAGGATTACAAAACAAACAAATAAGAAATAGTTATGGTGTAAGCCTGTGAATGTAATCAAATATTCACAATATTGAAATTGTGGAAAAATTGAAATACACATTTTTGGAAACAACTTACTGATGTAGAGAGTCACTGCAGAGGAGGTGTGCTGATTGTGTCCTTTAACAGCACAGGAGTAATCACCACGGTCTTCGATGGTAAGTGAGATTAGGTACAACTTGTTGCTTTTCTGTACATGTCTGGAAGTTACCAGCTGCCCGTTCTTGTACCAGACAAATGTGGGGTTGTTGCTCAGAGAGCAGCTGGTGCTGCAGGTCAGTGTTACATCCTGACCCTCAGTCACATTGTGTGCACTCATCTTCACCTGCAGGCCTGAAGTACACCAGTTGATTCAAGGCACAGTTTTCACATGTAAAGGACACAGTTACTCAGTTAAAACCAAGCAACGGGAGTGGTACTAAAGTGCTCACCAGTTATACTATGTCCACTGACAACATAGTAAATTAAAAACTATGATAAAAGAATACAACTGGAGATTAACTGTAATAAATGACTGTATAGACACACACAACATAAGATGGCAGTACAAAATATAAAAACTAAATATGATTAAATAAAAAATTAACAGCAAATAAGACAGGTACCTGAAATGTAAACTTTTTATGAAGTAAAGAAGGACACATGTACACCAAGTACTATTAACATGTTAGACTGCAAGAATGGAGTATAATGGTAAAATATTAAAATTGTGATACCTGTAATATTGAGAATGACTGCAGGTTTTCCAGAAAAGCCACTGTCTGCTACAAACCTAAACTGATATTCTCCAGCATCACTCTCTCGTACATCTCGAATTGACAAGCTGGAATGGTCTGTCGTATCTCTAGACTCTTCACGGCATTTAAATTTCTCAATGTTGCACAAATTTTGAACCTCCTTGTCATGCCAGAATGTGTGTGTGGGAGTAACACCTCTGGGGTAAGTGTAAGAGCTGGACAGCTCTACATAGGATCCAATCAAAGCACAGATCCTGGTTTCAGAATAGGATACACCCCAGCATCTGTCACTCAAAACGCCTGAAACAGGAAATTTGTTAAAATCCAGAACAAATTTGTCCAGGTATGTAAACAACATTCTCTCCTGCCCTCTATTGAATGTTGATATTATTGTTTGAAAATTGTGCTGACTTACACACAGCAGGTGAAGGAAGATGATGAAGGCCTCCAACACTACAGGAGTAGCTTCCCTCATCACCTGTACTCAGACTTAATGTAGGCTTCTCAAGGAAAGTGTGGTTTTTATATTGTCCATTTTTGTACATGTTGAAGTACAAATACGTAACCTCTGCTGGAATTTTCAGTGTTTCATACTCCAACCTGCACACGGTATTACAAGACACGCCCACTGAGTCGTGGCCCACTGCCTGTCTTATCTGCAAGTCTGTACAGAGAAATGTAATTGTGTCACACAGTAATACTTCATAACATGAAACATGGTCCTTTCTTCTGGACATATTACCTGTTACTGTTATGTTGATTCCTGTTGAGTCTGAATATCTCCCCTCATTTGACACATACAGACAGTGATACACTCCTGAGTCTCCAAGTCTCAGGTCGGTGATTGTAAGCGTGGAACTTCTGCCTTCAGTTCCAGTGTACTTCACACGTCCCATATAGTCAGTGTCTAAGAGGAGATCCTCGGGCTGGTCCTCACTCCACCAGTGGTGTCTTAGTTTGGGACTGAACCAGAAGACTGACGAGACGGTTTGGTTCATGGGTGGTGTGTAAGAGCAAGTCACGACCACAGACAAACCCTTCAGCATGCATATACTTTGTCTGTTGTAAGTCACCTCACGATCCAGTGTGACTTGAAGACCATCACTGAGAATACCTAAACAGAAATGATTAATTTAACTAAACTGATAAAAGGTGTACAGCTTCCAATGCACCTCTTTCTTTTTTCTCTGTATTTTCATTTGGAGTCAAATGAAAAAGGAAATCCAGTAAATTGAGATGACGTATGTATGCACACATTTCAAATAAATCTCCCCATCTGTAAGTTTACTGATTTGTTAGTTTGGAGTCAAATAAGATGAAGTAAACTGAAACTAACATCAAGTATATATGCACACATTTTAGCATCTGTGTAATTGTCATACCTGGGATTGTGATGATCAGTATTCCAGTGAATATCCAAAGGGTCTTATGGACCATATTTAAGATGAGACAACAACTGAAAGATAAACTGGCTTGTATATTTTTGTCTTCACAATAATGTAGAAATAAAAAACATTTTTAAAATAATAAAAAACACTTCATGCTTACTCAACCAAGAAGGGTGGAGAAATCTTCACAAGCATAGAAATGCTGATGTGTTGTCAACTGAAGTTAGTGCCAAAATGAGAAGAACAGGAAGCTTTTGCACAGAATTTACTTCCTTATTTGTTAAATGACCAATACGGGGGCACACTAAAACATGCTGTTTTAAAAAAAACTAATGTACTTAGAGGTTGTGGTCATGGAGAACATTTCCCACGACTAGTGTCCATGAATCTATAACTTCAAATGACACATTCCAGTGGGCATAAGAAGGCTTTTAGGGCCCATATTTAAGATGAGATAACAGCTGAAATAAAATTCCTAAATTGAATTCTTATCAGTACACAATAATTTAGAAGAAAAAAAACATTTTCAGAACTAATCTGAACTAAAAAGTAAAACTAAATTAAAAGCTAAATTAAAACTAAAAAGACACTTTGTATTTACTCACCTAAAACATTTTCACAAATATAAGTAGAAAAAGGTGTGAAGCGCAGGCACAAAACCTTTGCAGGCCATTTCCTTCCTCTTTGTCTTGTGTTGTTTTTTATTTCTTGGTAAACACTTTGAACACTTCCTCTGTATGAAAAGTGCTTTTTAAATGAAACATCATTATTATTACTATTACTATTATTATTATTATTATGCAGGGCCGTGCTTTTGATTGTCTATGCCCAAGGGGTGTGTGGTAGTCAACCTAGGTCCTTCCCAGTGTGTGTGCATTGGCAGGGTCCTTCCTATGAGGTGCCCCCTAGGCAATAGGTCACACATATGCACTTTAAGCTTACATATGCACTAATTTTCCTGGCACATGCTCATGAAAAGCTTGCGTTTACACCCCATTTTTTTACATGCTAATGAATAGCTTGCACATAAACCATTTTTTGCCATGAGCATGCCTGTCAAAAGCTTGCACACGAACTATATTTACATGGCACATACACCACTTTTGACTTGGATATCCACGTCAACAGCTCACACACATATTAATTTTCCTTCCCCCATACATCACTTTTGTCTTGCACATGCACATTCAAAAACCACATGCATACCACTTTTATCTTATCTATTTATCTATTCCTGATATATTTTGTAGGGGGCACCTCATACAGTATTGTGTCTACGCAGTGTGTGCTGGCTCAGTGCTTGAGTTACTGTGATTGGTGGCTGGTCTCGCTGGGGAGCGCGTCTCATCATCTAGTTGGGTATATGTGTTCGTGTTCCTATTGGTTAATGCTGAGGTCGTTCGACTGACAGGAAACGAACAGATTATACAGCAGGAATTCTGGTGAAAACTGGAAGGAAACGGAAGGCACAGGAGGCCGTTGATAGAGCAGAGGCAAGGCTGCAGCACAGCATCTTGGTTGGCAACACAGCAGTGGGTCAGGCAGGACCTGGCAGCTTTCCCAAACCCCGCTACGATAAAACCAGGAGAAGGGAGAAACGGCAAATTGTACAGGATGAGATAAGGGCAGAGGTGGAGGACCGGTGGGCTAAGATGGTGGCTATGTACCAACAAGGCGCCTGGACGAGGTGGGAGCAGGCGGAACAGTGCAAAATCACCTGGCCAGAGCTCTGGAGACTCGAACCCCAGCACATCAATTTCCTCATCCAATTCGTGTATGACGTTCTCCCTAGCCCAACAAACCTGCAGCGCTGGGGCTTAGCGGACACCGCGGCATGTCAGATGTGCCAGAAGAGAGGCACCTCGGAAGATATCCTCAGTTGGTGTCCGAAGGCCTTGGGGAAAATGGCGGTACCGCTGGCGCCATGACCAGGTTCTTAGGGCCCTGGCAGACACAGTCAGCACAGCAATCACCAACTGCAAGTACCAGCAGCCCCCCGAACAGTCCATCACCTTTGTCAGAGCTGGGGAGTGTTACAATGTTATAGTGCCACTAGGTGGCACTCTATGAAGGATGCTTCAGGTACATGACCGTAGAGCAAGCTAGACAGTAAAAATGCGTTAGAGCCAGCGAGCGGCAGGCTTGACTGTAAGTGCTGCAACCGAGTTATGAATAAAGCCTACAGATTGTTTTATACTCGTGTCGTGATTGACATCTTTGAACATGGTGTCAGAAGTCTAACCCGAATGCCTTTGGAATACATATGCGCACAGTGTGCCAACCACAAATCTGACTCGAACCAGAACTGATGCCCAGAAGAAAGAAAACTTCGAACATGGCGTATCACATCCCTGTCCCGGAGCCCATGGACATGAAGGGCGATGCCTACAACAACTGGATGTTCTTCCGCGCGCAATGGAACAACTACGAAATTGCTACTGGCTTGGACAAAAAAGACAACAACATTCGCGTTGCCACACTGCTATCGGTAATGGGCAAAGAGTGCCATCAACTGCAGCGTCACCTGCACATGTCTGTCGCGGACCGAGCAGATCCGAAGAAAGTCCTGGATGCGCTAGAAAAACACTTTGAACCGACCAGAAATGTGATCTACGAAAGGTTTGTGTTCAATGATTGCAAGCAAAGCCATAATGAGACTACAGACCAATACATAGCCAAGCTAAGAAAACTAGCTGACACTTGTGACTTTGGCGCCCTGAGAGATGACTTAATCCGTGACAAACTTGTCATAGGCACAAAAGATACGAGCGCACAGGCGCGGATGCTGCGTGAACCTAAATTGACATTGACTCAGGCTGTTGATATGTGCCGTGCAAGTGAACAGACATTAGCCCAAATGAAGAAAATTGCAGGCGAGGATCAACAAACCGTCAACTATGCGTCACGAGACAATCGCCAAGGCCACAGGGGAAATAAACAGCAAAATTTGCCCCAATACACAAAACAAAAATCATCACAGACATGTCGTTACTGTGGCACTGTACACACCAAGGCCAACTGTCCTGCTTATGGTGTGACATGTAAGGCGTGTGGAAAAAAGAATCATTTTGCAAGAGTATGCCAACAGGAACAGCGCAAGCCACAACTGAATCTAATTGAAGGGGATGAGGAGAGGGATGATGAAAATGATTCAATGCTTTATCTCTCCCACATTAATTTCATGCAAGCCAATAAAAACAAGTGGTTCATACACCTCAAACTAGCCCCCCAAAATACTGAAATGCTTCAGTACGACCCTTCACATGTCATAAAATGCCAACTAGACACTGGTTCCACTGTCAATGTCATTGGCTTCGCAGACCTCCAACGCCTACTCCAAGATGGCAGTCCGCCCTTGTCACCAAGCAAAACCACTCTGAAGCTATACGACGGCTCACTGATTCAGCCAAAAGGGGAATGCAGTCTCAAAGCAGAACATGATGGCAAATCCTACATTCTGAGGTTCCATGTCATGGAGACCTCACAAACTCCTCTACTCTCTGCTGACACCTGCCTACAACTTAATCTACTTCAGATTACCAGCAGCCATGTCGTACACAGTCTTGATGCAGGACCAGCAGACAGCACCACCATACCACTAACAACAGAGAAGCTCATATCCTCATTTGATGACGTGTTCGATGGTCTTGGATGCCTCCCCGGTGAACTACACCTAAAAGTCGATCCCGCCATAAGGCCTGTGCAGCAACTTCCTCGCAGGGTCCCAATTCCCATCAAAGACAAAGTTACAAAGGCCATTGAAGACATGGAAGCCAGAGGCATCATTGCCAAAGTCACAGACCCAACCCCATGGATCAGTAATATGGTGGTGGAAAAGAAAGACAAACTCCGCATTTGCATCGACCCGACAGTACTAAACAAAGCTCTACTGCGATCACACTATCAGATGCCAACAATAGAGGAGATTCTGCCGGAAATAGCTAAAGCAAAGACATTTTCTGTCTTAGATGCAAAAGATGGCTACTGGCAAATACAGCTGGATAAGGCGAGCAGCTATCTTACAACATTCTGGACACCTTTAGGGCGCTACAGGTGGCTCAGGATGCCTTTCGGGATCAAGCCAGCAGCCGAAGAGTATCAGAGACGACAGCATGAAGTGCTACAGGGCCTCAAAGGTGTGGCTGTAATAGCTGATGACATTCTCGTCTACGGATGCGGTGACACCAATGAAGAAGCGATGGTGGATCATGACAAAAATCTAACAGCCCTCCTCCAGCGAGCCAGGGCAGTCAACCTAAAGCTAAACAAAAGAAAGCTGCGACTGAAGCTCCCCAGTGTGACATACATGGGACACTTGCTCACCACAGAAGGGTTATGCCCAGATCCAGACAAGGTAGCCGCCGTCCAGAACATGCAAACACCACATGATGTGAAATCTCTCCAGCGGCTGCTTGGATTTGTCAACTACCTCTCCAAATTCTTGCCCCACTTGTCAGATGTCTGTGAGCCACTTAGACGTCTGACTGACAAGGATGTTGAATGGGCCTGGCTATCACAGCATGACGAAGCGTTGCGCTGTATCAAGCAGCTAGTCACACAACACCCTGTCCTAAAGTACTACGACCTCAATGAAGAGGTCACCCTGCAATGTGATGCGAGTGAAACTGGCCTAGGAGCAGCACTCCTTCAAAATGGTCAGCCTGTAGCCTTTGCCTCGAGGACACTGACCCCAACCGAACAGAGATACGCGCAAATTGAAAAAGAATGTCTGGCCATTGTCTTTGCATGTGACAAATTTGATCAGTACATTCATGGCAGGGATCACATCACTGTTCACAGTGATCACAAGCCCCTGGAGACAATTTTCAAGAAGTCACTACTGATGGCACCAAAGAGACTGCAACGGATGTTGCTCAGACTGCAGAGGTACCAGATACACTTACTGTACAGACCAGGCAAAGAACTGCATCTGGCCGACTTCTTGTCCAGAACCCCGCAGTCCAATGCGGAACACCCACAAATGCAGACACCAGCCTCTGTATATGCCATGGGTCTGACATCAGCAGACCTGGAACAGGTTAGTCACAGCAGCAACACCAACATCACTACGAAGACGTTGGAGTCCATTAAGACACACTCTGCTCATGATCCGGTGGTGCGGGCTCTGAACAGACACATCAGCAAAGGCTGGCCAGAACACAGGCAAGCCTTAGACGCCCCGCTTCGTCCATTCTGGACATACAAAGAAGAACTTACAGCAGAAGAGGGCCTAATTTTCAAGGGACAGAGGGTCTTCATTCCCGAACCGTTACGCCACAGCTTCCTGAAGAAGATTCACATTGGGCATTCTGGTATTGAGGCCAGCCAGAGGAAGGCCCGTGAGGCTATCTTCTGGCCAGGAATAGCTGATGACATTAAGAACTTCACTAATGGCTGTGCCACCTGTAACGCCACTCAAGGGAGACAACAAAAAGAAACACTTACTACACACCACGTTCCAGACATCCCATGGTCCAAGGTTGGAATAGACCTCTTCAGCATCAAGAGCTCCACATACTGTATGTCATCATAGTGGATTATTACTCTGACTACTGGGAGATTGATGATCTTTCTGACTACACGGCATCCACTGTCGTTGAAGCATGCAAGAAACAATTCTGCAGACATGGCACGCCTCACACGGTCTTCTCAGACAATGGTCCCCCCTTCAACAGCATGGAATTCCAACAATTTGCCGAGGAGTGGGACTTTGAACATGCAACCTCATCCCCATATCACAGTCAAAGCAATGGCAAAGTGGAGTCAGCAGTGAAAATAGCAAAGATGTTACTGAAACGCTGCACAATGGATGGAGAGGACCCATGGAAAGCAGTGCTTGAATGGAGAAACACTCCAACAGAAGGCCTTGACAGCTCACCGGTCCAAAGACTCATGTCAAGGCGGACCCGATCGCTCCTACCTAGATGGAGTACTCTCCTGAACCCTCAAGTGATGACAGATGTTGTCGCAAAGAAAAGACTCAAAGGAGCAGGAGTCAAACACCGATACGACCTTCATGCTCGTGATCTTCAACCCATCACACAAGGGCAGGCGGTACGCGTCCTTCTTCACCCCAACCATCCAGACAGCACTTGGGCACTCGGCTTATGTATTGACCAGCTCAGCGATCGCTCATATGTGGTTCTGGTGAATGGGAAGAAATACCGTCGCAATCGCCGAGACATTCGCCCGGTGCGAGAGCAACTCACCATCACTCCTGACCACCACCGTCCAATGCTGGACGACGACAACTGGAACACCGGAGGCAACATGGAGAACCCGGCCAACATCAGGGATGCAGCAGCTGAAGATGCATACATAGACCAACCTTCATTTCCCAACCCTCCCCCTCCCCTGCCCAACCCTCCCCCTCCCCTGCAGCATACCAGAACCAGGAGCAACATTCAGCGACCTGCGAGATTTACCACTGACTTTGCTGTTTAAAAAAACAAAAAAAAACAAAACAAAGAAGACAAGAAATAGAGACCGGCAGAGACTTGGCAGAAAAATATTATTTTGTTATAATTTTGTATAATTTGTTTTGTTATATTTTTCAAGTCTTATTACTTTGTTATGTTCTTTCATAACCAGTACCTTGATACAAATACTGTAGATAGATGATTGCACTGGTGAGAGTTCCAGCTTCAGTTATTATGCAAAAGGAGATGTTACAATGTTATAGTGCCACTAGGTGGCACTCTATGAAGGATGCTTCAGGTACATGACCGTAGAGCAAGCTAGACAGTAAAAATGCGTTAGAACCAGCGAGCGGCAGGCTTGACTGTAAGTGCTGCAACCGAGTTATGAATAAAGCCTACAGATTGTTTTATACTCGTGTCGTGATTGACATCTTTGAACAGGGAGAAGGCACAACAGCAGCCAAGTTCCTCCAGAGGGCTTCTCAGCACTGCACGGACTGGATACTTCAGGTCGACCTTGGAAGACAGCTCAAGTTTCCAGAACACATCTCTGCCACTTCACTCCACCCAGACATGGTATTAACATCTGAGTCAACAAAGCAAGTGGTACTGGTAGAACTTACTGTCTCCTGGGAAGACCAGATGGAGGAGGCAAATGAATGCAAGAGGGCCAAGTGCTGAGCTGGTGTCCAACTGCAGAAGCAAAGGCTGGAAAGCCTGCGGTGAACGAGTAGAGGTGGGTGCCAGGGTTTTGCTGGCCAGTCTCTATACCGTACTCTAAAGCTCCTTGTAGTAAAGGATCAGCTGTGCAGAAGAGCCATCAGAAACATCATAGAGGCTGCAGAGAAAGCCTCAAGATGGCTGTGGATCTGGAGAGGGGATCTGTGGAGTAGTGGACCACTTGGACACGAGTCGGGGGTTGATCACCCCTGACTGGGTCGCCCGTGTGAGGGTGTGTGATGATTAAAGACCTGAAACACCCCACGACCTCGGCTTCATTACTGATGATGTGTCCAAGTAGCACCAAAAGGTGTTTTTCCAAGCTGTATATAACCCTGATTCTCTGAAGGGGAACACGAGCCGTTAACCCTTTTCTGCCACCTAGCCAGTGTATTTTGTATTTATTTTACTATATTCTTATATTCGTTAATTGTGAGTAACCACTAGTGGTTTAACTGCGGTGTTTACTCTTGTCTAAAAACCATCTTGTCTTTTTCACCTCTCTTCAGCATGCAGTGTGTGAGGTCTCTAGTAGCCACTTCCTGCCCTCATTCTCTCGCTGCGTACATTATGTGGCCTTGTATGCTGCATACAGAGAGTGACAAACTTCCAGTTACTGGTGTTATATTAGACTTCACAGAACAGACCATGAAGACCAGCTGACATTTCTTTGATTAGGTTTTATTTTCAAATGTAAATGGCAGACATTATCAGTGTGATATTTACAGAGGAGCTTCTGAAAGAAATCGGCCTCGATTAGTCAAGTCTTGACATATAGTAACCAGAGGCCTCTACCTGACGCACTGTTCATTTATATGTTCCTCTTATTTGGCAGACGCGTATGTGCAAAGTGACATACAATACTCAAACATAGTGTAATAAACAAAATACTTGGCTAAGTTTTAAAATATAACAAACACATTTTAGGAAAAAAAATATAAAGATAGCTTCCATAGGTTACTTACAATTAAAAACAAAAATGTAATCATATGTATGTGGAAATAAAAAGCCATTACAATTTCAGCTAGTTTTGTTTAAGGGACTTTTACAGAGCCATACAGCACATCTGAGTCCTCTCTGTGACGTTGTTGGTGTTTGTTGTTCTGCTTGTGACGTTGACCGAACTGAAGACTGGAGTACTGAACACTGTTGTCATCATCCGTATGGACTGCTTGTGATGAATTACAGCGAGCAGGAGTAGGCATTACCTGGACAGAAACACAAGAGATGAAGGTTAAACAAGTGTAAATATGAATACTTTGAGGTCCTGTCCAAGCGTATGGAGAACCTCCTGGTGGACAACATTCTCTCCATCCCCCCCAACGTCCTGCTACCAGAAAATGAGCCTCACCGGAAGTACCCCAAGGCAGCAGAGGACCTGATGAGGGTGGAGAAGTCCCTGGCGGAGCTGAACCAAGCCTACCAGGCAGAGGTGTGCGCCAGACAGGCCTTGGAGGCAGAGCTGGGGGAGCAGAGGGAGGTCCAGGAGCACCTGGACGGCATCCTGAGCTGGATGGCCGAGCTGCAGACCTGCAGCAAGCGGGAGGGTTTCGCCCACGACGACGTCACCTCGGTCATGGAGACAGTACGGCACCTGCGAGACGTCAAGACGAAGATCGTAAAAAGAAGCAAAGAGCTGGGTGAACTTCAGTAGTGTCCAAGTTGTGTTAGGTGTTGTTTGTAAATAGTCCTGATGATGCCCCAATAAAGCTGTGCGAAATAAGTCCAGGTGGTAAGTTTTATTTAACCCATACTGTTTGTCAATACTGTATCTTAAGCTGTTTTTGAGATTGAAGTCTCTGTCACATAATCACTTATGGATTGAATTTCAGGAATTTGTGTATTCTGCAAAACCTCCATCACAGCTGTTTTAGGCTATATAAATAAGTTTTATATAAATCAATTACATCTTACGTAATGGTGCAAATGTAAGTATAGTACAGTGCATGATGATGCACCCCAAATGTGTGAAAATTAAAAAGTGAAATGAAAGCTGTCAGGAGCAGCACCACATTGTTCAATACGGTTGTCTCTAAACTCTGGTCATTAGGATATTGACTGTGTAACATTTTAACATTTTGACCATCATCTTTCACTAGATGGTGCTAGACACCATTGTAGAGGAACTTAACAAGTTATGAACAGATTTGCATGACATTTTCAGCGAAGGTTGAATATTGGCCAATGAAAAAAATGATTGCTTTGGTGGTGATTCCAAACACCGTCTTCATCAAGGATTTTTTTAAAGGGTGTTGTATAATTGGTAAATAGGGCATGCGTTGGTGGAGGTCTGCGCTCTCCGAGTGCTTTGCTTCTTTATTCCAGTGGAGCTACAGGCAAATCAAGTTATATGTTGAACCGCGAACAAAAAAAAAGGCATGGCTGAAGGTTCTACTATGAATCTTATATTTATTTTTGCTGTATTATTATATTAATTCATTACAAGTAACCAATAAGCAATTGAAATCCTGTCTTTACTCTTGTCTAAAAACCATCTTGTCTCATTCACCTCTATGCTGTTCTACAGCATGCACAGTTTTAAGTCCTGAGTAGCCATCTCCTGTCCTCGTTCTCTCGCTGCATAAATTATGTGGCCTTGCATCCTGTACAGCCTACAGCAGATAGGTGACAAACTTAGACTTCACAGAACAGATCACAAAGACCAGCTTAGATTTTATTTTTAAATGTACATGACAGACAATATCACTGGGCTTACAGAGGCAGATGCTTATGTAAAAAGTTACATACAATACCCAAAACACCATGTAATAAAAATACTTGGCTAAATTCAAATATTGAAATTAAGTTTAAAATTTGACAAACATTTTAGAACATTTAATACATTTATACGTGTGTGTGTGTGAATGTGAATGAAAAGCAGTTGCAACAACAATTTAGGCTGGTTGAGTTTAAGACACTCTTACAAAGGCATACAGCACATTTGAGTCCTCTTCATTATCTCCGCAGACTCTCTCGTTGACAACTAAGTACCGGAATACTAAACACTGTTCTCATACTCCACGTCGACAGCTTGCGATGAATTGTCGCTGTGCACAGGAGCAGAGGTTGCCTGGATGGGAAACACAAGAGAGGAGATATGGATGAGGATTAAACAACTCATTGTAATAAATGCAAAATGTTTGTACATTTTAAGGTACTTACGTTGCCTTCACCTCCAGTGGATTCTCTCCTCCCCCTCCTCCCCCTGATCCTAACAAGAACAGGATTATGCTGTTTATACATGTTCATTGCTAAAGGACCTGTTTGTTAGGTTTGGTAGGTGTATATATAAAGTCTTTACCATATCCACAGACTACCACAGAGCAGGGATACCGGTAGGAGAATAAAGATGCCAGCCTTTACATAAAGAATTGTGTGCGTCTCTGATCTATTGTCAGCCAAAACACCTGCGTTTATTTTGAATTGTTTCAATGAGATGGTTACAAAACAAACAAAAAAATTAATAGTATATTCATAATAGTAGTTGTCATGTAAGGCAGTGGATATTATTATATACTCACAGTATTGAGATTGTGTGAAACTCTATATCACATTGTTAAAATTTACTTACTGATGTAGAGAGTCACTGCAGAGGAGGTGTGCTGATTGTGTCCTTTAACAGCACAGGAGTAATCACCACGGTCTTCAATGTTAAGTGAGATTAGGTACAACTTGTTGCTTTTCCTTACATGTCTGGAAGTTACCGGCTGCCCGTTCTTGTACCAGACAAATGTGGGGTTGTTGCTCAGAGAGCAGCTGGTGCTGCAGGTCAGTGTTACATCCTGACCCTCAGTCACATTGTGTGCACTCATCTTCACCTGCAGGCCTGAAGCACAACAGTTGATTCAAGGCACAGTTTTCACATGTAAAAGGCACAGTTACTCATCTACAACCAAGCAACAGGAGCGGTACCAACATGCTCACCAGTTATACTATGTCCACTGACAACATAATAAACTATAAACTATGATAAAAGAATACAACTGGAGATTAACTGTACAAAATCTAAAAAATAAATATGAGCATAAATATCAGCATTAAAAATTGAAACAGGAAATAAAGACATGTAGCTGACATTTCAGGTATGAAGTAAAGACAGACAAATGAACACCAAGTGCACTTAATATTTTGGATTGCGAGTATGGAGTATAATGATAAAGTATTAACATTGTGATACCTGTAATACTGAGAAAAACTGCAGGACTTCCAGAAAAGCCACTGCTGCCTGCTACAAGCTTAAACTGATATTCTCCAGCATCACTCTCTTGTACATCTCGAATTGACAAGCTGGAATGGCCTGTTGTATTTCTATACTCTGTACGGCCTTTAAATTTCTTCATGTCATACAGATTTTGTACCTTCCTGTCATGCCAGAATGTTTGTTGGAGAGTAACATATTTGGGGTACGTGTAAGAGCTGGACAGCTCTACGGAGGATCCAATCAAAGCACAGATCCTGGTTTCAGAATAGGATACACTCCAGCATCTGTCACTCAAAACACCTGAAACAGGAAATTACAATCCAACACAGTTTTATGCAGGTATTTAAACCAAATTCTCTTTTGCCTTCTAAAGAATACTGATATTATTGTTTGAAAACTGTGCTGACTTACACACTGCAGGTGAAGGAAGATAATGAAGGCCTCCAACAGTACAGGAGTAGCTTCCCCCATCACCTCTACTCAGACGTAATGTAGGCTTATCAAGGAAAGTGTAGTTGTTAAATTGATTATTCTTGTATATGTTGAAGTACAAATACTTCGTTTTTCCTGGAATGTTCAGTGTTTTATACTCCAATCTGCACACGGTATTGCAAGACACGCCCACTAAGTTGTGGCCCACTGCCTGTCTTATCTGCAAGTCTGTGTAGAGAAATGTAATTGTGTCACACAGTAATACTTTATGAAACATGGTCCTTTCTTCTGGACATATTACCTGTTACTCTTATGTTGACTCCCCTGAAGTCTGAAAATCTCCCCTCATTTGACACATACAGACAGTGATACACTCCTGAGTCTCCAAGTCTCAGGTCGGTGATCGTAAGCGTGGAACTTCTGCCTTCAGTTCCAGTGTACTTCACACGTCCCATATAGTCAGCGTCTAAGAGGAGATCCTCGGGCCGGTCCTCACTCCACCAGTGATGTCTTTGTTTGGGACTGAACCAGAAGACTGATGACACTGTTTGGGTTGTGGGTGGTGTGTAAGAGCAAGTCACGACCACAGACCAACCCTTCAGGCCACATATACTTTGTCTGTTGTAAGTCACCTCACGATCCAGGGTGACCTGAAAACCATCACTGAGAATACCTAAATAGAAATTATTCATTTAACTAAACTGATAAAGGATGTAAAGCTTCAAATGCACATCTTTCTTTTTTCTTTATATTTTCATTTGGAGTCAAATAAAAAAGGAAATCCAGTAAATTGAGACAGAGATGAAGTATGTATGCACACATTAATCTTCCCATGTCTTATTTTACTGTTTTGTTGGTTTGGAGCCAAATAATATCAAGTAAACTGAGAAACATCAAGTATATATGCACATTTTAGCATCTGTGTAATTGTCATACCTGGGATTGTAATTATCAGTATTCCAGTGAATATCCAAAGGCTCTTATGGACCATATTTAAGATGAGACAACAACTGAAAGAGAAACTGTGTTGTATATTTTTGTCTTCACAATAATGTAGAATAGAAAATAAAAAACATTTTTGAAAAAATAAAAAACACTTTATACTTACTCAACCAAGAAGGGTGGAGAAATCTTCACAAGCATAGAAATGCTGATGTGTCGTCAACTGAAGTTAGTGCTAAAATGAGAAGAACAGGAAGCTTTTGCACAGATTTTACTTCCTTATTTGTGGTTATGGTTTTGTACCTCTTGCTATCCAATACCATTGTATCTTTCTGTTGAGCAACTGTCCACTTTCCTGTATTCCATACACCACACAACCCCAGGGAGCAGAGCTAGCTTAGCTAGTTGCATACTTGACAGACCTTTTCTAGATGGTATCTGATAAGGACACAGCCATACTGTAATGACAAATTTTCCTGTTTAAATGTCCATTTGTTTTGTCCCTTTGTTGGTGGTGACTGATACCTTATGACGCTTGTGTTTGCTTGACCAAAATTCCAGAAATCCAAGAAGACAGACAAGGTTTAAGTTGATAGATTTTTGCCTTTAGTTTCTTAATTGTTTTCAAAATATAAATAATATAGGCTCTTGTAGCCGTAGAAAAATAAAGACAGACTGGGTAGATTCACTTAAATGAGCACAAAAGTTCATTCAGCAGGTGAGTCACAGCAGACAACCAAGGTCAAAGGCTCTGTGCTCCCAGTCAGCCACATCTTCTCCAGGTAGCCTCCCAATTTATGGTCACCTTCGGCCTGTAGGGGGCACATGCTCACCAAACACAAGAATTCATGCATTAAGAAATGGCAAAGTAAATACATTGAGGGAATGGCTCCTACACATACCATTGCTGCAGAAATTTCATGGAACTGAATTCTCTGTAAGCCCAGGAAAGCGCTGTGTGGAATAGCTCATTTTAGGAAAGAAAAAGATAAGAGCCAGAAGTTTTCCTATCATGTGATGCCTCTGAAAAGAAACCGTAACGCTATGTGACTGTAAAGTAATGCAAGTAATGTAATGCAGTTGCAGTATATACATGGATAATACATCATGAATTTTTGTAACAGTGTGAATGTAAATGTAAAATGTAAGTGCCTTTGTACATATTTTGGGCAGTCATGGGCTAGCGGTTAAGGCATTGAACCTGCAGCGCAAAGAGTCACAGTTTCAATTCCTCCCATCGACAGGTGGGTGGGGGGAGTGAATGACCAGCACTCTCCTCCATCCTGAGGTACGCTGAGTATGGTACAGTTCCCACACACTGCTCCCCAGGGCACCTGTCAGGCTCATTTGATGGGCTCGCCCTCATTTTACACATACAGTACAGACTGTGTTGCCACTAGGGCAAAATGTGGAGACTTTTATTATGACATTGTTATAGAGCATTTATTATGCTGTATACATGTTCCAGGGTTTGGGCTTTCAGACTGTTGCTTCGTGTAGGTTTAAAAAAAATAACTAACAGAACGTGCACACATCAAACCCATCGGTTGTTCACACTAGAAGCAATGTCGTAAGTACATATTCATTGTCATATTATTAAGTTACTGTTAAAATATAGTTTAAAAAAGGGAAGAGTGTGCACAGCTTAAAGTGGACATGAAACACTAGACAATGTTTTCCACTTTGGAAATATTGATACTTAGTGTATCCATCCGAGTTGTCTAAACAATGTCAGTGACGCTGGTGAAAATATAACAAGTTAGAGAAAGTTACATTTTTGCAACTGTGTATCGCCATGATGTTCCACGGCAGAACGTTACGTCACCGGGTTGGTTGTCTTGGAAATTCTATAGTAAATATTGGAAGACGGCCAACGACTTTTTATAGCAATTTAAGATTAGCATTATGGACAGCAATAATAAGCAGCGGACAAAGGGAGGGCACTACTGTATAGCACCTGGCTGCAATAACGACTTTTATAGACTAAAGAACAAGGGCAAGACGGTTCATTTTCACCATCTGCCCCTGAAGCGCAAAACGGTCCTCCACCGTTGGCTGGCAGCGCTGAAAAGGAAAAACCCTCCGGTCAATGCCAATGCAAGGGTCTGCAGTGATCATTTTTTAGATGGCGACTACGTACAAGAACATATGTTTGATCAATTAGGATGTCTGGTGACTAAATTAAGCAACAGGCTTAAACTGGAAGCGGCACCCTCCGTGTTCAACTTTAGTACATACGGTATGGGTTGTACCGATCGGCCGACGAAAACCATCAGTCCAGCGAAAGTTGCCCTGCGCTTGAAAAGAAGACAACGGCGCACTCCTGTAGCAGAACTTCAGGTAGGCCTATGCTATGAAAGACATAACCATCTAGTTATGTCAAAATAATCATTAAGTGTAACTGACAAGCTTGTGCAACTCTATTTCTGCTTTGTGCATTTCACTCGTAACTTTTCAAATGTTATCATCTGCGAACTTACTTGCACTGCATGGGTGTGGGGTAATCCAATATTCCTGACTGTCATGGATACTAGGGCTAGGCAATAACCAACCTTTCAAAACCATTGCAGGCAGGCCACTGGCTTGGATGCCGATTTTTAAACAGCCTTTTCCAAGTTTAGATGCACCTAATAATGCCTTGTTAGATTACACCAAACAGGCCTAACCCATTTTACCAATTTATTTATTAAAAATACTACTTCTCCTTAATAATTCTGAAACAAACACAAGCAAACAGATGCCTTTGAACTGCAAACATATTCTTTATTTCTGTAGGTCAGGCATACATCTAGTCTTGAGGCAGACAGCGACAGCACCACTGAATGTGATGTTCCACAAGGAGAACAGTTTCCTAAAACTGTGAGTGTAGGCACACAGACAGAAGAAGTGCAGCAGTACACCAAGGGCACAATGACAGGAAACATTGACAATTGGCTAAAGCATGACCATCCTTATAGCAAGCCAGTGCTGGACTTGTCACCTACGCCGTCACCAAAGCCTGCAGCCTGTGATACAAGTGACACAGAAGGGGATGAGTTTGATGAGGATAGTGTAATGGAAGAGGAGGGGCCAGATGAGGACTTAGATTTTGAAATGATGGAAGACCACCTAGAAAGCAGTGAGGAGAGTGACAGTGACAGCGAGAGTGTGAGTGAATGTGAGGTAGATGCCATCTCTGACCGTAAATGCATAGCATCCATTACAGAGCTGAAAAAACTTTTCAGAGTGTGTCATCAAGATGGCTGTGGTAAATGCATCATACGCCCGCCATCTGTAAAAAAGAGTGGGTTTGGGGTAAAAATAGAAACAGAGTGCATTGATGGTCACCATTACACCTGGACCTCCCAACCACTAATTAGAGGGATCATGGAGTGCAATGTCACTATACCTGCAGCTACTTTTGTCACCGGCAGTGAATGTAGCCCCTTCTTGGAGATATGCGACACCATTGGCCTGGAATCCTTGTCTAGTCGAGAGTGGTTTAACATTCAAAAAGCTTACATAATTCCAGAGGTGAAAAATGTATGGACCACGCATAACGAGGCTGTCTTGGCTGCAGTAGGCAACGAACCACTCCTCCTCAGCGGTGACTGCAGATATGACAGCCCGGGTCACAATGCTACATTTGGGACATATTCCCTCCTGGACACCAATTCAGGTCTGGTGCTGGCACAGGAGACGGTGAAAGTCACAGAAGTGAAAAACAGTTATTGTTGGAGGCAGAGGGGATGGAGAGGTGCCTCTCGCAGCTGTCGGAGCATGGTGTTGCAGTGTCTGTGATGGCTACGGACTGCCACCCTTCAGTGCAGAAAATACTCCGCCAGAAACACCCACACATTAACCACCAATACGATTTGTGGCACATTGTGAAAGGGGTAAAGAAGAGGCTGTTAAAAACCAATAATGAAGAGCTGTATGAGTGGATTCGCATGGTAACCAACCATCTTTGGTACTGCGCCAGCACTTGTGGGGGAAGTGCAGCCATGCTGAAGGAAAAGTGGACGTCCATCCTACTCCATATCACAAATGTACACAAGTGGACTTGTGGAGAAAAAATGACACAGTGTGAACATCCACCATACACAGCTGAGGAAGAAAGTAGGCGCCCCTGGCTACAGCCTCACTCAGCTGCTTTTGAAGCCCTCCAGAAGGTGGTTCTGGACAAGGTCCTCCTCAAGAAATTAGAAAAAGCATGTGAATGTATACACACTGGCCAACTTGAGTCACTTCACTCACTCTACACCAAATATGCCACCAAACGGAAGAAATTCCTAAAGGAAAGTTTTAAAGCACGCCTCCAGATCGCTGCTATTGACCATAATGCCAATACCAACAGGCAAATAGCAAAAAGAAAAGATGGTGAGAGACAATTCAAACATCAGTTTTCAAAAGGAGCACAGCACTACATCATCACTCCCAGGAGAGTGGACAAAGACTATGGTTTTAGGAAGGAGATTGTGGCAGGTGTAGTTGAGAGATGCAGATCTGTGTCCATCCGAGCAGCATTGCAATATTCAAACCCTGAGCCAGTGGTCACGCTGGCAAATCACAAAGGTGTTCTAAAGCCTGATAAGACCTTTTCAATAGAAAGGCATCTCAGTAGATTTACAGTAGATTCAAAACAGAATTAGAACAGAATCACGGACAGACAATAAACAATTATAATACAATACAAGTAATTCTTGCATGATTTCATTAATGTAATGTAATTCATAGATCATTATTATTAATATTTGATTTAATAAAAAGAGTATTCAAATCCATGATATTGTGGCGATGGGTATAGGTGGCGTATGGTGGCAACAACACAGGCTGGTATGGGCATCCTGTTTCTCCTCCCAAGGTGTCCTCTTGCCCAGAGAGTGAACTGCCTATAGGCCGTTAACCTGTACAGACTGGGGAGGAAAAGTTGAATCAGATATCTTAGGTTTGATGTTGTATTAAAAGTAGAATCAAACTTTCCTTCTTTAAATTCTGAAAATATCGTATATTGTTCATCAATAAACCTCACTCGGTACAAAATCACTTCCGCAGTTACACTTAGCTGCAGCGGCAAAGTTAACAAGCTGAGTTACAATTTAATGCCTGTCTTCCTGATGCCAGCTAGGAACTAGCACAGCTGTAACGTCTAGTATACTATAATTTAGGCACACACAGAGACGGTTACCCGTAGCCATAGCTTGAAATGAAAACATTAATAGTAACTACATCATGAACATGCGTTATGTGATGTAATGAAACTGACATTTCCGTGTTTGTGTTATCAAAGAAGCAAACGCAGCTGCGATTTAGCCATTTACCTGCTGTTGATGGGCCGCTCCAATGTCTCCGCTCGCACCTCACGTAAAGACAGCATTGCCACTTCCAAGACGTCTTTTTCTAAACACAGCATGCCGAACACCCGAGACATGGTGATACATGTTGCACCCGCAATCAAATGCCCTAGACTGGCCTCTACACAACACCTGGATTCCCACGACGTGCACATTGGCTGGCAATAACTGCAACGGCACCAGTCAGTGTTGCCAACCCTCTCAGTTCCTACAACCGGCTCGCCGTGTAGATCATCTTTTGATAAATCCCGTATTTCTTTAACAATTGGCTCGAAAGCATAAGCCATTGGATTGAGTGTGTAACAGTCATTGAACCTCTCCACTTCATCCTTGATGGTTTGGGTAGTCATATGCTAATGTTCTTGTTAACAGGTAGCAACGGGTGGGAAAACCAAGGGGAACCAACCCGGTGACGTCATCGTTCACGTAAATACAATATGGCGGCGAGTCAAAATAACGGCCTGCGTAACCAATGTACTTGAAATGACTTTTTTTTAATGTTCATCGATTACCTTGCTTTTATTTTCATCTCAAAATAAATCGTAACTACATATAATTTATCTAAAATGCCTTAGATGCCGTTGTTTCATGTCCACTTTAAAGATTTATTTACATGGATGTTTCATTAGACAAGTTTTATGTTAAAACGGTCAATTCCTTTGTTTGCTTTGTTACAGTTTTCACTCTGTCATGTAAAATGATGTTGGAAGCCACAGTAAACAGCAAGTAAACTGCTCATTTCGACTTGTCATCATTTGCATCAGAGTTAGCTGGTTGTATAGCTACAGTTGCTACACTGCAGTGAGGACAACATAGTGAAAAGACAGAGAAGTTAGTGTTGAAGATCGTGGCAAGATGGAAGCTAAAAGTGCTAAGTCTTCTTTAGCAAGTGGAAGAAGCTCTCATTCATCTGCATCATCAAGGGGTGCTCTACTCCGTGCGCGAGCAAAAGCAGCAGCTGTTAAGGTACGCGCTGAATATGCAGAACAAGAAGCTAAAGCTAAAATAGATAAAGCAGCCAAAGAAGCTGAATCACAGATGGAGAAAGTTAGAAGAGAGACTGAGATTGAGAAACTTGTCATGTGCCGCGAAGCAGCAGCTGCTGAAGCTGAAGTAGCCGTTTTGGAATCAGCTGATACAGTGCAGAGGTGTATTGTGTTGGATGAAACAGGCTCATCAAGAGAAACTAAAATGGAGCGGACAAGTGAATATGTCCAAACTCATTTTGGCCCTACTACCTCTGCAGATCAAGCAGCTATGAGGGCCAGCCCTCAGCCAATTCAGCCTACTACAGATGGCATTCTCAGTTTCAGTCCAAATAACCCCTTTGCTTCATACCAGCAGATTCATGTTTCTTCGCATGAGCCGCCACAGGCTGATAACAAAGATAATGTGGACTTAGCAGAGTATGGCCTAGGCTATGCTTATGTTCCACCAGCAGTCAAAGTGTCAGACAGTCAGATTTTGTTTGACAGAGAGGATGCTCAGGTAAATTCTAAGATGTCTCACAATGACCTGAATGCTTCTGCTCCATGCTTTTACCCCCAGCTCAAAGCTAACCAAAGCATGCCTGCAACTGAACATATCGCACAATATTTAGCTCGCCGTGACCTGGTGAGTGCAAGTTTGTATGAGTTTGATGATAAACCTGAAAATTATCGTGCTTGGCTGTCTTCATACAGAAATGCTACTCAAGGACTGGGTCTAACAGCTACTGAGGAATTGGACTTAATGACTTGGTGGCTTGGCAAAGAATCCAGCACCCAAGTGAAACGTCTCCGTTCAGTACACATAGCAAGTCCAGACATAGCACTCAGGAAAGCCTGGGAGCGTCTTCAGGAGTGCTACGCTGCACCAGAGGTAGTTGAAAAGGCTCTCTTCACTCGACTTGAGAAATTCCCCAGGGTTTCAGCGAAGAAAAATCTAAAACTACGGGAGCTAGCGGATCTGCTGATGGAAGTGCAGTGTGCTAAGGAGGATGGCTACTTACCAGGTCTGTCCTACCTGGATACTACACGCGGCATTGAACCTATAGTATCCAAGCTGCCTTATAGACTTCAAGAAAAATGGATCTCAGTGGGTTCAAGGTATAAAGAAGAAAATGGAGGACGGTTTCCACCTTTCGATTTTTTTACCAGGTTCATGTGCTATGAGGCCAAGAAAGCAATGACCCCAGCTTTGCCTTTTTAAATGCTGCTGGATCGTCAGAGAAAGCTGAAAATCCCCATTTTAAGAGCGCCAAGAAACCTGTTGTAGTTCATAAGACCAATGTCTCTCCAGCAGAGTCAAGTACTTCCAGTGATCCAAATAAAAACTGCCCAATACATGCAAAGCCACATCCACTAAAGAAATGTAAAGCCTTTAGAGCCAAAACTCTTCAAGACAGGAAGGACTTTTTGAAAGAGTTAGGAATCTGTTTTAAGTGCTGTGGCTCAAATAGTCATATGGCGAAGGACTGCACCACGACAGTGAAATGTTCTGAGTGTGACAGCACCAAACATGTCTCAGCTATGCATCCAGGCCCTGCACCGCAAACCCCAGCTCCTGTCACCTCATCACAGAATGGCGGGGAGGGAGAAGAGGGTGACGACAGCAGGGAAGTTGTCAGCCCAAATTGCACTGAAGTGTGTGGGGCGGGACCGGTTGGGCGGTCATGTTCTAAGATATGCCTAGCTAAGGTGTACCAGAAGGGCCATCCAGATAAAGCCATCAAGGCATACATTGTTTTAGATGACCAAAGCAATCGGTCATTGGCGAAGTCCAGTTTCTTTGACCTGTTCAACATTCAGTGTGAGCCATATCCTTACCTACTGAAAACATGTTCCGGCACTGTGGAAACATTCGGCAGAAGGGCTTTAGAATTTATGGTTGAGGACCTCGATGGGAAGGTTACAATCCCTCTTCCCCCACTTACTGAATGTAATGAGTTACCTGACAATCGGACTGAAATCCCCACACCGAACGCCGCTCTTCATCAGCCTCACCTCGCAAAGATAGCAGAACACATCCCAGAGTTGGACCCCAATGCTGAGATCCTCCTGCTGCTTGGTAGGGACATAATTAGAGTGCACAAGGTACGGGAGCAAATAAATGGCCCCCTAAATGCACCCTTTGCGCAGCGACTTGACCTAGGTTGGGTGCTAGTTGGAGAGGTCTGCCTAGGGAACACACACAAACCTAAGGTCAGTACCTACAGGACAACAGTGTTTGATTGTCATCGGCCCTCGTTCCTCCAGCCATGCACAAGTTTTTTGCATGTTAAAGAAGAGTTTCATGGCAAAGAGCTTAGGAACAGTGTATCAGGGCCCACTTGGGCTAAAGAAGACAGGCTGGGTCAAAATGTATTTGACCGTACTGAACAGGACAACAAGCTGGCACCTTCAATTGAAGATGAGATTTTCTTGAACATCATGGACAAAGAAGTCTACAGAAATGATTCACATAGTTGGGTTGCTCCATTACCATTCAGGCAGCCTAGACAACGGTTGCCTAACAACCGTGAGCAAGTACTTAAACGGTTTGAGTCACTTCAACGCAACCTAAAGAGGAGGCTAGAAATGGAACAGCAATACGTGGCCTTCATGGGTAAACTGTTGGAAAATGACCATGCTGAGGTCGCACCAGCACTGAGGAAAGATGAAGAGTGCTGGTATTTACCAAGTTTTGCAGTATATTACCGACAAAAACCAGGTCAAATCCGGGTGGTGTTTGATTCAAGTGCCCAACACTCCGGAATCTCCTTAAATAATGTGCTTTTGACTGCCCCAGATCTGAACAACTCCCTTCTGGGAGTACTCCTGCGGTTCCAAAAGGAAAAGGTTGCTGTCATGGCAGATATACAGCAAATGTTCTACTGTTTCCTTGTAGAGGAAAAGCACAGGAACTATCTGCGATTCTTATGGTTCAAGGACAATGACATGGATAATTAAGTCGTAGACTACAGAATGAAGGTCCATGTTTTTGGGAATAGCCCATCTCCGGCGGTGGCAATCTATGGGCTTAGAAGAGCCATCAGAGAGGGTCTGCAAAAACATGGCGCAGACACAGTCAACTTCGTCGAGCGTCACTTTTATGTTGATGATGGTCTTTGTTCTGTCCCAACTGACACTGAAGCCATTGACTTGCTGCGTAGGACTCAGGCTTCACTTGCTGAGTCTAACCTCAGGCTCCACAAGTTTGCATCAAACAGTCAGTCTGTTTTGGAAGCCTTCCCAAGTGAGGACTGTGTGGCAGCTGGGAAAGATGTAGACCTCAGTGGAGATGAGTCACCCACCCAACGCAGCTTAGGTCTCCTGTGGGAGATAGCAAGTGACACATTCACTTTTTCTGTGTCAACTGACAGTAAGCCGTTTACCCGCCGTGGAATTCTCTCCATGGTGAACAGTGTTTTTGACCCTTTGGGTTTTCTGGCTCCGGTCACGATCCAAGGAAGAGCTCTTCTCAGAGAGCTGAATTGTGAGTCATCAGAGTGGGATACCCCATTACCTAAAGACAAATTAGGCAAGTGGGAGGCGTGGCGAAACTCACTTCAAGAGTTGAAGCACTTCCATATACCAAGGAGGTACACAAACATCTCTCTAACCATGGCTGAACGGGTGGAACTCTGTGTGTTTTGTGATGCTTCTACTAAGGCCATTGGTGCTGTAGCCTACTTGAAGACCATCCAAGAAGACATGGTAGACATTGGATTTGTCATGGGGAAGTCCAAACTTGCTCCTCAATCGGACCCAACCATACCGAGGCTTGAGCTGTGTGCAGCAGTCTTGGCTGTGGAAATGGCTGAGCTAATTCAGGATGAACTAGATTTGCAGTTGGATTCCACTAAGTACTACACAGACAGCAAAGTGGTCCTTGGATACATTTACAACGAGTCCAAACGGTTCTATGTATATGTCCACAATCGAGTCCAGCGCATCCGACAGTCCACAAATCCTGAACAGTGGAACTACGTACACACAGACGATAATCCAGCTGATCTTGCGTCAAGGTCTGTTTCAGCATCACACCTTACACAGACAATGTGGTTCAGTGGACCTACCTTTTTGCGTAAGCTCTCCGTTCAGCCAGAATCCTTTCAGTCATTCAGCTTAGTTTCACCAGAATCAGATGTAGAGGTTCGTCCAGATGTGAAGAGCTACATCACCCAGCTACATGGGAAAAGTCTCAGCATAGAGCGCTTTGAGAGGTTTTCCACCTTTCATACTCTTCAGAGAGCTGTAGTGTTCTTGATTCATGTTGCAAGATCCTTCAAGTCCACAAACACCATGAACAAGTGTAAGGGATGGCATCATTGTGATCTGCCTCACTCTCCGGATGAGCTCTCCCAAGCAAGAAAGGTCATCATCAGAGCTGTTCAGAGGAAAGCCTTCGAAAAAGAATTTGAAGCTCTGGAAAGAGGCAAGCCAGTTCCTCTAAACAGCTGCTTAGGTCATCTCAACCCTGTCTTGCAGAATGACCTCATCTGCCTCGGAGGCCGACTAAAGAACGCAGAGGTGGAGGTTGAGCTGAAGAGCCCTGTCATTCTCCCAAAGGGACACCATGTTTCCATGCTGCTCATCAGACACTATCATGCCCAAGTAAAGCACCAGGGCCGCCATTTAACAGAAGGCGCTGTGAGAGCTGCAGGACTCTGGATCCTGGGGGGTAAAAGGCTCATTAGCTCAACTCTTTACAAATGCGTCACCTGTCGCAGACTTAGAGGCCGAATGCAGGAGCAACAAATGGCAGATTTGCCACCAGAGCATCTCAAGGTCTGCCCTCCCTTTACGTATGTGGGGCTGGATGTCTTTGGGCCATGGTACATCTCCACCAGACGTACAAGAGGGGCACAGCCTGACAGCAAGCGCTGGGCCATGCTGTTCTGTTGTATGAGCTCCAGGGCAGTTCACATTGAGGTGATTGCCTCAATGGATACTTCAAGCTGCATCAACGCCTTGAGACGTTTCTTTGCCATAAGAGGACCAACCAAACAACTAAGGTCAGATTGTGGCACGAATTTCATTGGGGCCTGCAGAGAACTCGGCATGAGTGCAGACCAACCAGATCCGACGGTGCAGAGGTATTTACACCAACAAGGATGTTCCTGGGTGTTTAACCCACCACATGCTTCGCATATGGGTGGGTCATGGGAACGTCTCATTGGAGTAGCACGAAGAGTCCTAGATTCTATGCTTCTTGAACACGGCACTCGCCTTACTCATGAAGTCTTGTGCACACTAATGGCAGAGGTGGCAGCAATTATGAATGCAAGACCACTAGTTCCAGTTTCAAATGACCCAGAGGATCCATTTATCCTCACACCGTCTATGCTTTTAACTCAAAAAGTCGGTGTTCCGCCTCCTCCAGGAGACTTCACAGATAGAGACCTCCTCACCAAGCAGTGGAGACAAGTACAAGCCTTGTCCAACCTGTTCTGGAGTCGTTGGAAACGAATGTACTTGTCTACTTTACAAAGCCGCAAGAAATGGACAAAGTCCCACCAAAACCTGCAAGAAGGAGACGTCGTCCTTCTCAAAGACAACCAAACTGTCCGCAACAGTTGGCCTTTGGCCACAGTCACGAAGACCTTTCCAGGCCAAGACGGGAGAGTCCGTAAGGTGGAATTGAAGACTACAGATCAAGGACATTCAAAGGTTTACCTTAGACCAGTGACAGAACTTGTTTTGCTTCTTAGTAAAGAATGATGTTTGTAGGTTAATTCATAGTTTGATTGGGTAGTGACCTCACAGAGGCCAGGCGGGGAGTGTGTTGCCACTAGGGCAAAATGTGGAGACTTTTATTATGACATTGTTATAGAGCATTTATTATGCTGTATACATGTTCCAGGGTTTGGGCTTTGACTGTTGCTTCGTGTAGGTTTAAAAAAAAATAACTAACAGAACGTGCACACATCAAACCCATCGGTTGTTCACACTAGAAGCAATGTCGTAAGTACATATTCATTGTCATATTATTAAGTTACTGTTAAAATATAGTTTAAAAAAGGGAAGAGTGTACACAGCTTAAAGATTTATTTACATGGATGTTTCATTAGACAAGCTTTATGTTAAAACGGTCAATTCCTTTGTTTGCTTTGTTACAGTTTTCACTCTGTCATGTAAAATGATGTTGGAAGCCACAGTAAACAGCAAGTAAACTGCTCATTTCGACTTGTCATCATTTGCATCAGAGTTAGCTGGTTGTATAGCTACAGTTGCTACACTGCAGTGAGGACAACATACAGACAGTGATACACTCCTGAGTCTGTAAGTCTCAGGTTGGTGATTGTTAGTGTGGGACCTCTGCCTTCATTTCCAGTATACTTCACATGTCCCATATAGTCAGTGTCTAAGAGGAGATCCTCGGGTTGGTCCTCACTCCAAAAGTGATGTCTCAGTTTGGGACTAAACCAGAACACTGACGAGACTGGTTTGTGGGTGGCGTGTAAGAGCAAGTCACGACCACAGACCACCCCTTCAGGCCACATATACTTTGTCTGCTGTAAGTCACCTTACGATCCAGAGTGACCTGAAGACCATCACTGAGAATACCGAAACAGAATTGAATCATTTAACTAAAGTTAATCAATCAAAGGAGTAAGACTTTCAATGCATTTCTTGTTTTCCGGTATTTTGATTTGGAGTCAAAGGAAAAATGAAATTAAGTAAACTGAGACTTAGATGAAGTATACATGCACACATTGTAGCATCCTTTAAATTGTCATTCCTGGGATTGTGATGATTAGTATTCCAGTGGGCATAAGAAGGCTTTTAGGGCCAATATTTAAGATGAGATAACAACTGAAATAAAATCCCTGAATTGAATTCTTATCAGTACACAATAATTTAGAAGAAAAAAAAACATTTTCAGAACTAATCTGAACTAAAAAGGAAAACTAAATTAAAAGCTAAATTAAAACTAAAAAGACACTTTGTATTTACTTACCTAAAACATTTTCACAAGTATAAGTAGAAAAAGGTGTGAAGTGTGGGCACAAAACCTTTGCAGACCATTTCCTTCCTCTTTGTCTTGTGTTCTTTTTCTATTTCTTGGTAAACACTTTGAACACTTCCTCTGCATGAAAAGTGCTTTGTAAATGAATCATTATTACTACTATTATTATTATTATTATTATTATTATGCAGGACCGGGCTTTTGATTGCCTATGCCCAAGGGGTGTGTGGTAGTCAACCTAGGTCCTTCCCAGTGTGTGTGCATTGGCAGGGTCCTTCCTATGAGGCGCCCCCTAGGCAATACATCAGGAATAGGTCACACATATGCACTTTAAAGGGGTCCTTCCATCGTTACTTTTATTCATATTTCTGTGTCGCCACTATGGTTGAATGCATTGTGCATCATTTCTGTGAAAAAATATGTCCTAGTTCTGTTGTTTGACGCCGTTTTCTGTAAGCTAGAACAGGTCTAGTGGTTGAACGACTGGCTTTTCCAGTGTCCCTCGTGAATATCCATGACGTGTCAATAAGGCACCTCTGATTGGGCAAATTCGCTGTCTTTCGTTCACCAACTTCTGTCTACTGTTCTCAATGGATGTGAGCGTGCCATACATGGCTCTGGGCGGGGCTTACGACCTAGTGACGTAGATAGGTTTAGGCTGCTCTGATCCGCTCATTTTGGTTAGCTTGACCCTTCAATGACCAGTGAAACCATGAGGAACGAATTTCACGTCTTGGAATGTTGCGTGCATATACTGCTTGTTGTGACCCACCACATTGTAAATAGAGCTACTAAAAGTGTTTTTTGACGGAAGGACCCCTTTTAAGCTTGCACATGCACTACATTTGCTTGCACATGCTCATGAAATGCTTGCGCATACACTACATTTTCTTTTACATGCTAATAAAAAGCTTGCACATAAACAATTTTTTTCATGAGCATGGCTGTCAAGCTTACACACAAACTATATTTACATCGCACATACACCACTTTTGACTTGGATATCCACGTCAACAACTCACACACATATTTCTTTTCCTTCCCACATACATCACTTTTATCTTGCAGATCCAGGTCTACAGCTCAAACACATACCACTTTTACTTTGCACATGCATAAGTTTTGTCTTGCACATGCACATTCAAAAACCACATGCATACCACTTTTATCTTATCTATTTATCTGTTCCTGATATATTTTGTAGGGGGCACCTCATACAGTACTGTGTCTACGCAGTGTGTGCTGGCTCAGTGCTTGAGTTACTGTGATTGGTGGCTGGTCTCGCTGCGGAGTGCGTCTCATCATCTAGTTGGGTATATGTGTTCGTGTTCCCATTGGTTAATGCTGAGGTCGTTCGACTGACAGGAAACGAACAGATTATACAGCAGGAATTCTGGTGAAAACTGGAAGGAAACGGAAGGCACAGGAGGCCGTTGATAGAGCAGAGGCAAGGCTGCAGCACAGCATCTTGGTTGGCAACACAGCAGTGGGTCAGGCAGGACCTGGCAGCTTTCCCAAACCCCGCTACGACAAAACCAGGGGAAGGGAGAAACGGCAAATTGTACAGGATGAGATAAGGGCAGAGGTGGAGGAGGACCGGCGGGCTAAGATGATGGCTATGTACCAACAAGGCGCTTGGACAAGGTGGGAGCAGGCGGAACAGCGCAAAATCACCTGGCCAGAGCTCTGGAGACTCGAACGCCAGCACATCAAGTTCTTCATCCAATCCGTGTATGACGTTCTCCCTAGCCCAACCAACCTGCCGCACTGGGGCTTAGCGGACACCGCGGCATGTCAGCTGTGCCAGAAGAGAGGCACCTTGGAAGATATCCTCAGTTGCTGTCCGAAGGCCTTGGGAAAAGGGCGGTACTGCTGGCACCATGACCAGGTTCTTAAGGCCCTGGCAGACACAGTCAGCACAGCAATCACCAACTGCAGGTACCAGCAGCCCCCCGAACAGTCCATCACCTTTGTCAGAGCTGGGGAGAAGGCACAACAGCAGCCAAGTTCCTCCAGAGGGCTTCTCAGCATTGCACGGACTGGATACTTCAGGTCGACCTTGGAAGACAGCTCAAGTTTCCAGAACACATCTCGGCCACTTCACTCCGCCCAGACATGGTATTACCATCTGAGTCAACAAAGCAAGTGGTACTGGTAGAACTTACTGTCCCCTGGGAAGACCAGATGGAGGAGGCAAATGAATGCAAGAGGGCCAAGTGTTGAGCTGGTGTGCGACTGTAGAAGCAAAGGCTGGAAAGCCTGCGGTGAACGAGTAGAGGTGGGGTGCCAGGGTTTTGCTGCCCAGTCTCTATACCGTACTCTAAAGCTCCTTGTAGTAAAGGGTCAGCTGTGCAGAAGAGCCATCAGAAACATCATAGAGGCTGCAGAGAAAGCCTCAAGATGGCTGTGGATCTGGAGAGGGGATCTATGGAGTAGTGGACCACTTGGACATGAGTCGGGGGTTGATCACCCCTGACTGGGTCGCCCGAACAAGGGTGTTTGATGATTAAAGACCTGAAACAACCCATGAGCTCGGGTTCATCACTGATGATGTGTCCAAGTAGCACCAAGAGGTGTTTTTTCAAGCTGTATGTAACCCTGATTCTCTGAAGGGGAACACAAGGCGTTAACCCTTTTCTGCCGCCTAGCCTAGCTGTAGTTGTATTTATTTTTCTATATTCTTATATGTATTCATTGTGAGTAACCACTAGTGGTTTAACTGCGGTGTTTAGCCTACTCTTGTCTAAAAACCATCCTGTCTTTTTCACCTCTCTTCAGCATGCAGTGTTTGAGGTCCCAAGTAGCCATTTCCTAGTCTGGGCACGCCCATACTTCCTGTGCCGCTGCATTTGAATTTCGCTTGCAAAGTCAGTCTGGCCAAGCTCCCATTCAACACCGTTTCTACATTAACAGAGAAACTGGGACCAATGAAAATCTAGAATTTCAAAAAGGCAATGACGCGGTAGTTTAGCGACCGGAAATCTACCTCAGTCACTGTCAACATGGCGAACGTGGAGCAACGGCAAGATTTCAATGCAGCTGTAGCTGCTGTTTTGGAAGATGGATGAGCATGTTAGCCAATGAAGTCTACAAAGAAAATCTCCTTGGCATTGTTGTCGACGAGGTTCATCTGACTTATAAATGGTAAGTGTTGCCAAGTCAACCCAGTTTACAGTATGTAAATAGCAGAACAACACAATAATATCTTGCAAAGTTGTGGAGCTATTTCATTGACTAAATAGCTGCACGTTACATTGTCAGCGATAGCATATGGAATTTCGAGCTTTTGTGCAGTTACGTTTTTGTTTACTCATATGCACGTTACTATTCTCTGTCTTATACATGGACACTAATGTGATTGGTCGAAGCTTTGTCCAGTAGCAAACACAGGCATTTCACACACGTGGGTTAAGCCCGCCCTCTGAGAAATGAGTTTACAACACAGCTTGGCCAGACCAATGTTCGCAGAGCATTGATAAGTCGCGTTAGCCAGACTAGCCATTTCATGCTCTCATTCTCTCGCTGCGTACATTATGTGGCCTTGTATGCTGCATACTGCAGAGAGTGTCAAACTTCCAGTTACTGGTGTTATAATAGACTTCACAGAACAGACCATGAAGACCAGCTGACATTTCTTTGGTTAGGTTTTACTTTAAAATGTAAATAGCAGACATTATCAGTGTGATATTTACAGATGAGTTTCTGAAAGATATTAGCCTTGATTAGTCAAGTCTTGACACATAACCAGAGGCCTCCACCTGACGCCCTGTTCATTAATATGTTCCTCTTATTTGGCAGACACTTATATGCAAAGTGACATACAATACTCAAACATAATGTAATAAACAAAATACTTGGCTAAGTTTTAAAATATAACAAACACATTTTAGGAAAAAAAAATATAAACATAGCTTCCATAGGTTACTTACAATCAAAAACAAAAATGTAATCATATGTGTGTGGAAATAAAAAGCCATTACAATTTTAGCTAGTTGAGTTTAAGGGACTTTTATAGAGGCATACAGCACATCTAAGTCCTCTCCGTGACGTTGTTGGTGTTTGTTGTTCTGCTTGTTACGCTGACCGAACTGAAGACTGGAGTACTGAACATTGTTGTCATCCTCCGTATGGACTGCTTGTGATGAATTACAGCGAGCAGGAGTAGGCATTACCTGGACAGAAACACAAGAGATGAAGGTTAAACAAGTCATTTAAATGAATGCAAATATGAATGCGAATGAAGCAACATGCAGTACTAAAAGAAAAGAAAACCTTGGCTAAATTTTGAAATATAACACATATTTTAGGAAACATAACTTGCGTAGGTTAGTAATAATCAAAGACAAATAATGTAATCAAATAAGTGTGTGTGTGTGTGTCTGTGTGCGTCTGTGTGTGTGTGAACATAAAAAAAGCAGTTATAAGACAACTATTTCAGTTATTTAAGTTCAAGGGACTCTTACAGAGGCATATAGCACATCTGAGTCCTCTCCGTGACGTTGTTGGTGTTTGTTGTTCTGCTTGTTACGTTGACCGAACTCAAGACTGGAGTACTGAACATTGTTGTCATCATCCGTACCGGCAGCTGAGTTACTGCTGTGCACAGGAGTGGAGGTCGGCTGGACGGAAAAACACAAGTGAGATATGGACGAGGATAAAAGAAACTGTGAAACTGTTTAAACATTTTAAGATACTTACCCTGCCCTCCCCTCCTGTGGATTCTGTTATCTCCGACAAGTTACTCCTCCTTCTCTTCCTAACAAGAACAAGATTGTGCTGTTTATACATGGCCATTGCTTAAGAGCTTGCTTCTTAAATGTACTCTGGATATATATATATATATATAAAAATCTTCACCTAATCCATAGAATAGCACAGAGCAGGGACACTAATAGGAGAATGATGATGCCAGCCACTGCATAAACAACTGTGTGATTCTCTGATCCATTGTGAGATAAACCACCTGCTTTTATTTTAAATTGTTTAAATGAGAGGATTACAAAACAAACAAATAAGAAATAGTTATGGTGTAAGCCTGTGAATGTAATCAAATATTCACAATATTGAAATTGTGGAAAAATTGAAATACACATTTTTGGAAACAACTTACTGATGTAGAGAGTCACTGCAGAGGAGGTGTGATGATTGTGTCCTTTAACAGCACAGGAGTAATCACCATGATCTTCAATGTTAAGTGAGATTAGGTACAACTTGTTGCTTTTCTGTACATGTCTGGAAGTTACCGGCTGCCCGTTCTTGTACCAGACAAATGTGGGGTTGTTGCTCAGAGAGCAGCTGGTGCTGCAGGTCAGTGTTACATCCTGACCCTCAGTCACATTGTGTGCACTCATCGTTACCTGCAGGCCTGAAGCACACCAGTAGATTTAAGGCACAGTTTTCACATGTAAAGGACACAGTTACTCATTTAAAACCAAGCAACGGGAGTGGTACTAAAGTGCTCACCAGTTATACTATGTCCACTGACAACATAGTAAATTAAAAACTATGATAAAAGAATACAACTGGAGATTAACTGTAATAAATGACTGTATAGACACACACAACATAAGATGGCAGTACAAAATATAAAAACTAAATATAGCCGCAAGCGGCGATGACGGGCCCTCGCACCTGCGGTGCAGGGACGTGGCATGCCGCCCCTCTCAAATGTGTCCTCTATGTCACAAATGCATTTATTGTAGGGATCTGATATGTGAATGCTAAATCATAGGAGCTTTATATTGTCTACTGGGAGTACGTGTATGTAGAGAAAATGTTCTTTAGAAAAAAGGTGTAGTGCAATTATCTTTGTGTTTGCATGTGTGTGTGTTAAAGGGATTTTTTTTGTGTTTGTGTGGGTGTGAGAGTGTGTGTCTGTGCCTGTCTGAGGTTTGTGTATGTGTGTGTCATCTCCAGATGGTAGTACAAGAACAGGAACGGAAGGAGGGCGACAAGAGTACAATGGCATATGAGGATGGTTGCGTGAAACACCAGAAGTGTATGGGGGTGTTGATAGTAGTGGATCATAGGAGAATATTGTTATAAAGTTTTCATTCAGTTTATGTGTTTGCTTAATATTGTGTAATAAAAGTGTGTATTTTGTATAAGGCAATGGCTTTGGTGAGAGTGATAAAGGAAAGATCACATTGTTCAGAGTGGGATAGTTCATATGGAAGGCAAAGGCATCTTGTTGAATATAGTTGAGCAATGTATGACCGGAGGGGGAGGTGGGGGTTTGTGGGATAGGTGGTATGAGAAGAAGCATAAGTTTTACCTGTATGAATGTGGAAATGTAGTTAAAGGGATAATGTATCAGAAGTACGTGCGTGATCTAAACATAAGATTCCCACCAACACTCACGCTATTGTTACACATATAAGTGCAAAAAGACTTCAAGGGTGACACATTTTAAAAGTAGATATTCTGAAAGAATAAATAGACACCGTTTGTAAGTAGGCTGATATTTTACTCTGTATCGTAAGCCAACTGAACAAAACACATATCATTGCAGTTACAATCATCAAAAGCTCAGTATTAAAATCACAGCACGGCAGAATTGTTACAAAACCATCTTGAACCAGGCTAATGGTAACAGCAATAAATACCGTCGGCTATATTAAGCCTAAAAGACACACCAATATGTTATATTCTATCATCTTGAATTTATAAACACACACCGTCAATATCAGATGACCAAGAACACCTCCAACTACGTTACATTAGGCTCCCCCATTCATTCATTCTTGTTTACATGTGATGTCACTAGCCATGAACTACTCTGTTGCCTTGGCAACGATAAACTATAAGTCATCAGCCGTTCGTTCAGTCTGGCAGACTAACGCTAGTTAGTCTGACGTCGTTAAGAGAGAAGGACCGCACAGAGGATATACATACTGTAAAATACACATTCAATCAATATTCAAACACTAACACACATCGGTGGGGAGTCAGACAAAAGTTAATTCTCAAAGTCTCCCACATACTCGTGAAAGTAGGCTATGACTTGAGGAGCTAGCAGGGAGCTAGCCACAGCAGCAACAATAGCGACAGTAAGCTATATTGTCAACATTTAAACGATCGCTACACAGTTCTTACATATTTGTACATTCCATTACAAAGTTGCAAAATGGCATCTAATGGGGACACACGCACCAGTGTGACAATAAAGAGTTTGTCACATACACCTACCTAAAAGAATAAATAGACGCCGTTTGTGAGTAGGCTATTTTACTCTGTATCGTAAGCCAACTGAAAAATCAGCGCAAACCCACCATTTAAAGCCTCGTGCGTTCTACCCTCAAATAGAACACTTGACAGCTAGAATTAAATTAAATGGGCGTGTCTGTCAATACAGGAAAACACTGTGGCACCCCCAAAATAAATATTAAAATGTACTATGTGCCACACAATATTTATTATGTGTGCCACACAATCAGGCTAAGATAGCTACCCGCACGTTCCAAGCTTGCCAATCTTACTTTGAACCGAAGCAAAACAATACAGTTATCAGTGTACTAAATCCACTTGAACACGTTAAAGTTTTAACAGATTAGTTAGGCTTTCTTACATGGTCGGAAGCTCACCTGAAAATACATAATGAGCAGCTTTTAGGAACACTAATACAGGAGTGGTAAGATCTTGTATTTCACGAACTCTGTCTGCATGATATGCGTTCAGATTTAATACCGGAGTTAGCCTACAGCGCCACCCTGTGTCGTTTTCCAGTAGTGCTAGCAGTGAGTTTCATGAAAGAAGACCAAAAATTGCGCTTAAAACGCACATTCACGTCTTCTCGTTTTCCTTGTTAAAACCGTATGCATGACTTCAAAGTTTAACAATTTGAGTAGCAGTATTATAATCACTTCTACAAACCGATTGAGTTTCGCTGAGTTTGGACAGCACAACTGTAAGATATTTGCATTAGAAGTAGGCCATAATATGGAACCTGTACCGCGCTAACCGGTAATGTGACGAAAAAAGCAGCTACGGATATCAGTTAGTGGGAAACTATTATAAAATGTATTGTATATATATTGTAAAGTTACAAGGAAATAGTTCATTATTATACCACTGCTTGCTGGAATTTCCCATTGTGAAATGCTGTTTAAATAACGTAGACGTTTTTTCCACATGTTCACCGTAATAAAAATTACTCCCTGAACTCCCAGATTAGACTAGAGTTGATGGCTACAACTAACACAAGTCTGGGAAAGCATTTGTTTTATTCGAGCATATTGCAACGCTTAAAAGTAGATATTGAAGCATCGCCTGCGCATCTTACCAGAGGTGAGCACAGCACAGCGAGTATTTGCGCGTCTTACTGGAGAGGCGTCGTGGCTAGCAGATCATTTCTGCTTCGGTTTTGGGAAGTTCTCTTCATTTCCCTATCGTTTTATTAAGAATGAATTATAGATTGCTATACATTTGAATTATGTAGGCTATTGTATCCCCGCGTGCTGCAACAGCTGGCTGTGTTTGTTTAGCCGACTCTGCATGGCTGTAGCCTCAGGACTGTCGTTGTCTTTGAACTTGGCTTGTCATTGTTGATTCTGAATTTAGACCATGTGAAGGAGGTGATCTAAAATAGCCTTTCGTTGACATGTCGGAACGGTGGGTTTCATTTTTTTGGAACAAAGACATCTAAGTCTTTGCCTTCGGAGAAACGCTCCCCTTTGTAAGTGGTCTGTTAGCGTAAAGCATCGTCTGTGAGTGGACGGATCTGTTAACATGCATACAACTCACCGGACAAACATCGGACAGAAACCGCCCCCGCAGAATATAATTATCCATCTCCGAAACAGTACAAATAAAACAGAACTTATAACATTGTGGCTAATATCCTAGCAAGCAAGCAAAGCCTAGCATCCAATTCACGTCCCTTCTAGGGCTAATATGGTAGCAAGGAAGCTAACTTTCAGTCAGTTGTAACACGCTACTGATCACAGTCCTTCTATACTCGCTTCGTTTATTTCTTTCACTAAGTGAAGCAATATTTCGTAGTTTACTAATAACATATAGTAAAAATATCATGGCAGGACTTTGAAATATCAGAATGTAGCTAAGCCTTAAGCCAGTATCACATTAATGAAAGAAAATGGCGCCCTGTTGCTGAGCTGCTGCTGAACTGGGGGACCCAATAGCTGCCCGCGCCCTTGCCTGACTTTAACGCACTATGGAACACACCTGTTGATTGATGCCAATTCATTAAAAAATGACAAATATTGGCTTCACAGCCCTTCAACATTTAACATCTACACCACTTCCACACCATGTATACCAAATCTCACATGAATCTAATGTACCGTGTAGCTTTACCACAACCTAAAACAAGTCATTCTGCTACCAGATGGTGGCGCTATGCCTGACTGCCATTTCACTCACACAGATATGTTCATAGTCATGACAGACATTAACCTGTCAAGTTTTGTTCTTGTCAAACAATGCATAATGAATTGGTGACACATTTCCTGTGTATCTGGATACTTATAATGTGATACATAAATTCATCGAAGCATTGTTTCGTCATCTTACAACATATCAAAAATCTTTTCGCAATTTAACATCTACAACATGTTGACATGATGTATACCAAAACTGACACAAATTTGATGTACGGTTTAGGACAAGTACGTTAAATTCCATTGTATGTCAAATCGCACAAAAGTCCAAATATCTCACTTCCTGTTGGGTGTGGCCATGCCATTGTATTGACCTTTTTTGTTCGCCTTAGTGAGATGAAGCCACCTACCAAATTTCGTGCATGTAGCTGAAAGTGTATGGCACCCACGAACCTCTGTAACAACAGGGGGCGCTACAGTGTCCCTGGGCAACTTCAGGGCTTGGGTATTTCTCTCTGAGTAGCGGGGGGAATTTCTGATGTGTGTGCCAAATTTCATGAGTTTTCGTGCATGGGAACCGCCTCAAAAAAGGGCAAACGGCGCAGGAGGAAAAGAATAATAATAATAATAATAATAATAATAATAATAATAATAATCTTAGCAGAAACAATAGGGCTTCGCACCTCCGGTGCAGGCACAGCCTGCACCTCCGGTGCTCGGGCCCTAAATATGATTAAATAAAAAATTAACAGCAAATAAGACAGGTAGCTGAAATGTAAACTTTTTATGAAGTAAAGAAGGACACATGTACACCAAGTACTATTAACATGTTAGACTGCAAGAATGGAGTATAATGGTAAAATATTAAAATTGTGATACCTGTAATATTGAGAATGACTGCAGGTTTTCCAGAAAAGCCACTGTCTGCTACAAACCTAAACTGATATTCTCCAGCATCACTCTCTCGTACATCTCGAATTGACAAGCTGGAATGGTCTGTCGTATCTCTAGACTCTTCACGGCATTTAAATTTCTCAATGTTGCACAAATTTCCCTCCTTGTCATGCCAGAATGTGTGTGTGGGAGTAACACCTCTGGGGTAAGTGTAAGAGCTGGACATCTCTACATAGGATCCAATCAAAGCACAGATCCTGGTTTCAGAATAGGATACACCCCAGCATCTGTCACTCAAAACACCTGAAACAGGAAATTCGTTACAATCCAGCACATTTTTTTCAGGTATTTAAACCAAATTCTCTCGTGTCCTCTATTGAATACTGATATTATTGTTTGAAAATTGTGCTGACTTACACACTGCAGGTGAAGGAAGATAATGAAGGCCTCCAACAGTACAGGAGTAGCTTCCCTCATCACCTCTACTAAGACGTAATGTAGGCTTATCAAGGAAAGTATAGTTTTTAAATTGTCCATTTTTGTTTATGTTGAAGTACAAATACTTAACCCCTGCTGGAACGTTCAGTGTTTCATACTCCAACCTGCACACAGTATTGCAAGACACGCCCACTGGGTTGTGGCCCACTGCCTGTCTTATCTGCAAGTCTGTGTAGAGAAATGTAATTGTGTCACACAGTAATACTTCATAACATGAAACATGGTCCTTTCTTCTGGATATATTACCTGTTACTGTTATGTTGACTCCTGTTGAGTCTGAAAATCTCCCCTCATTTGACACATACAGACAGTGATACACTCCTGAGTCTCCAAGTCTCAGGTCGGTGATCGTAAGCGTGGAACTTCTGCCTTTAGTTCCAGTGTACTTCACACGTCCCATGTAGTCAGCGTCTAAGAGGAGATCCTCGGGCTGGTCCTCACTCCACCAGTGATGTCTTAGTTTGGGACTGAACCAGAAGACTGACGAGACTGTTTGGTTTGTGGGTGGTGTGTAAGAGCAAGTCACGACCACAGACAAACCCTTCAGCATGCATATACTTTTTCTGTTGTAAGTCACCTTACGATCCAGAGTGAACTGAAGACCATCACTGAGAATACCTAATAGAAATGATTAATTTCACTAAACTGATCAAATGTACAGCTTCCAATGTAGCTTTCTTTTTTCTTTATATTTTCAATCTCCCCATGTCTTATTGTACTGTTTTGTTGGTTTGGAGTCATATAATATCAAGTAAACTGAGACTAATGTCATGTACGTATATATGCACACATTTTAGCATCTGTGTAATTGTCATACCTGGGATTGTGATTATCAGTATTCCAGTGAATATGCAAAGGCTCTTATGGACCATATTTAAGATGAGACAACAACTGAAAAAAAAAACTGTGTTGTATAGTTTTGTCCTCACAATAATGTAGAAATAAAAAACATTTTTAAATTAATAAAAAAAAACCACTATACTTACTCAACCAAGAAGGGTGGAGAAATCTTCACAAGAACAGAAATGCCGATGTGTCGTCAACTGAAGTTAGTGCCAAAATGAGAAGAACAGGAAACTTTTGCACAGAATTGACTTCCTTATTTGTTAAATGACCAATACTGGGGCACACTAAAACATGCTGTCACTGGGAAAGGCTGTGTGGAATAGCTCATTTTAGGAAAGAAAAAGGTAAGAGCCAGTAGTTTTGTTATCCTGTGATGCCTGGGATGCCTCTAAAAAGAAACTATAATGCTATGTGACTGTGAAGTTATAATGCAGTCGCAGTCTATACATGGATAATACATCATGACTTTGTGTAATATAGATGTCTTTGTACATATTTTGGGCAGTCCTGGGCTAGCGGTTAACGGAATACACAACTCCCCGGGGAAATTCAGTCTCTCCCCACAGTCCACTGACTGTTTTCAGATCCTGTCAGCAGTATCCTCTGGTCCAATGCACTTTCTGTAACTATCTATCTCTCTGCCCCCCATCTACCCACCTCCAGACTAAGCCCATGAAGACTCTAAATGGTTTGTATATGCATATATACCCATGGTAGTTGCATCACTGCTGTTCTCTACACAGTGTAGTGGGTGTAGACTGCTTACTGCTGTGTCCTATGACTGTGGGTGAAATCGGCTTTGAGGTCACTGAGGCTGGGACCTAAAATTACATTTAGAAACTTGGCTGCTGATGTGGAACTACTTTCCTTCCCTTTTTTAAGACAGTCAGGCTACCCTCCTTAGGCAATCTGCAATGGCATTGGTTGCAACATCGGATTGAAGGAACTGTTAAGGAACCATTAAGTTTGTAGTTGTGTACACGACAAAGCTAAACACCATACACAATTATAATGTACCACAGCCGTATATTTTGGATTGACTTTGCTTACATGACCTTATGTACTAACAACATTAATAGCACTATTATGCTCAACATTACTAACATTATTATGCCCAGATACACTGACATGGCAGAAGTAGTATTAAACTTATTTAGTCATTAGCAACATTAAATATGCATAACAGAAATAGCCAAAAAAATCTAATCTAAAAGTAGACTATTATGATTGTATGTTCATTTTCTTATATAACTATAAATCACAAAACAGAAAGTTTGGTCTTTTTAAAATATATGTAACACTATATACTATTGTTCTTGGCAGATGCTTAGCAGAAGGCTATATCACCCCATGGGATGGCTGAAAGAGATGATGTTGGACTTAATCGTCAAGTATTTATGCTGTATTCGGGCAGTTGTGTGTGGTTGAAGGCAGTCCCAGTAGTTCTTAACTGCCCACCAGGAAGTAAACACATATGCCTGCCTGCATGACATGAGGCAGTCTGGTCCACCAGGCTAACAGCTCATGTCACGAGTGGTGGAGTTTTACTGTGCTGTACAAAACCTCCTCGTCTGGTAGAGGAACCTCTGGCTCCTGAAGTACGTTTAAAGGCACTTCCTGTTTGTCACAGTGTTTAAAATACACACTGGTGTAGTGGATGTCATCCTCTGTGTGTGCTCGCTCTTCCTTGGGGTCAGAGGTCATGGCCATCCTTGAAACGTTGACATACACTGGACCTGAGTCATCCTGCAACAACAAAGAGGAAGAGTATAGCAGGAGCTCTTTTAAGGCGTTAAGACCAGGTGTGTTAGGAAATCTTTGGACATGTGCCCACCTGTTCACTGTCATGTGTGTCCTCCGTTTCAGTCAACCTGAATATTTTCTTTCTGGCAGAAAGATTATTAAAATAGATTATTTGTCCATCCTAGCAGAAATTTATTCTGCAGCCTTCAGTATGCAAGATAAAAAGATAAACAACAACCACTACAATCCCCACATAATACTGACCCTACCCACAAACCAAAACAAAAGACATTTTAGATGTTATACTTTTTACATAGTATAAGGGAGGGTGCTAAGTTATTACATATCACGGTCAGTGCTACTTCTGCTCTCATGCTTGTACTTACCTTAATAAGACCAATAAGACACAAACAATCAAGGCTCCTATTGCCACCATTAAAACTGTTGCGTAGAGGGTAGCGGTACGTTGTGCTAAAGCGAAATAAAAAAGATTATATAAAGGATTACAAAGGATTAGATTATGGCAATCTGATTATCATTATACATCCAAAGTAGTTCACAGTGATATGATACTTTTTTTCTCAAACGGAAATTTGTCTTCGATTCATTCGCTGCACAAGTAATGCCCCACACATTAAAAGACAGCACAAAATAAATAACACATAGTAGAATATATAAACAACAGAAAAATAGTACAGACAAAACATATTTCAAATAGTAAAACCATAAAAAATAATACAGATAAGAGTAAAAACAATACATCCTAATGCAATACAACAATTTTGGTTCAGTGGTCTGTTACCTGTGTTACCTCTATGTGCTTATTGTCTGGTACCATAAAAAAAGGTTACCTGGTACGTGTTTTAAGGTGGATTTAGTCGCTCCAACTTTATTCTTAGCCTCACAGTAGTAAAAACCACTCTCTGCATATTCCAGTCTTAAATGTTCCCCTGTTCCTCGGTGTGAGGTCTCTGTTGCCGTCTTCTTTTGCCAGGTGTAACTCTGCACGGGTGGGTTGGCATCGCTGCTGCAGGTCAGAGTGATGAAACCCTCAACGGAGCTGACAGACACAGAAATATTCTTTGGGAGGTCTATGAGTAAAATGAGAAAGATTGTGTGTTAAACCATATCATACCATCTTTTTGTGTTTTTTCTCTCTGTTGCACACAGGTATTTGCAGAAAATACCTAAAGGAAAATATTACTTTTTAGAATTGTCTTGACTTTGTATTTCAGAAACTAAAATGATGTTATGTTAAGCTAATTTTATTCATCTTTTTCTACAAAGAGGGTTTTAGGAGAAACACTTCAGAATTTACCAAGATTCATTGAGATTTCATAAATGAAACTCAAGAGAAATGGTAAAGTAAAGCCTGATATAAGTCCAGTCTACGCACAACTTAAGATCTTAAAATGGTTTTACACTGTTCTTTTTTTCTCCTAATGAGGTTTTAGGAGCAACAGATCAGGAGTCAGTAAGGTTTTTTATTTTTTAAAAGACAAAGATAAGGCTGTTGTAAGCAGTAATATTCCCCTCTGGGTCCAGCATGTGTTGAAAATGTATCCATTCGTACAGTGGACTTGCACATTGATTAAAAAAAACAATGTTACTTACATAGAACATCTACATAGACAGGTGTGGAGTTTCTTGACCCTTTGAGATTTTCTGCATTACAGTGGTACTCCCCAATGTGTCTCCGTGTCACATTTGGCACACTGTAATTTTGCCCTGCTTCTACAATTGAGCTATGAGTTCCTCTCCCCTTGTACCAGGTATATTTGTGCGCAGGAGGGTTGGCATCACTGCTGCAGGTCAGAAACATACTGTTACCCTCCACTACGTCACCAGAGGGACTGATAAGAGTTTTAAAACTCCTTGGAGGATCTGAGGGAAAAAAAAGAGAAATGCAGAGTCGTTGCCAGACCAGTCCCTACCAACATAGCAATCTGGTATTGATAATCTCTAGAGATGGCAATCCTGGCTTCAGAAAGTAAAAACCCTGCCATGTATTCCTTCTAACATAGGTGATTTGACTAATTAACCGATCTACCTGTCTAATGATTTGTGTTCTCATTACGATCAGCTGGTTCAGAGAAAGGTTGAATCAAATATGTGGCAGGGTTTTTACTTTCTGAAGAAGCCAGGATCATCACCTCTGACAAGCTGTCTGATGACTAACTGTGATAAAGATTACAGTGACCTTTACGCATGTGAAGACTCACATTTTACATTGAGTTTTACTGAAGCGGAGGTGGCTGTGTTGACCATATTCGTAGCCGTGCAGTGATACTGCCCACTGTGCTCAGAGCTGACGTTAGCGATGCTGTAATTCTGTCCCTTTCCTATCTGCATGGTTTGAGCTCCATCCTGCTTCCACCAGGTGTATGCGTGCACTGGCGGGTTGGCATCAGCTCTGCACACCATAGTCACCGAGCCTCCCTCTAATATTTCGCCAGGTGGATAAAGAAATGCTGTTGTGTTCTTCGGCGAGTCTGTGGGAAAAGCACAAATTATTATTTTTATTATTTTATTATTATTTTTAAAAATTATTTTAATTTTCTTGCTGATGTAACTTAAATCCTATAGCAGTGCTGGGCAACCTGGTTTTCAGAAGCTACAGTCAAGTACTAAGTATTTGTTCCAGTCATTCACTAAATCAGCTGATTATTTCATATTTAGTTGGTTGGTTAACCCGCCATTTCTTTTTGCAGCGTATAAGATTACTTATTTCTGTCGTTGTTGTGTTTAATTTTTTTTAAATTGTTATATTTCAACATGTATCCAAGTGTTTTTGTTTGAATGATGTTTTAGTGTTGTATGTCACTTTGAATAAAGCATCGGCTAAATACCATAAGCATTCTAATTAGCCCACCTCTTCAGCCAGATGGAGACATCAGTTACTGAAATCACCTGCATTAAATTGAACAGCTAGAATCAGGTGATTTGGAATTACGTGGTACTGGATTGTAGCTTCTGAATCCAGGTTGCCCATCCCTCTCCTACAGATAATGTACGTACATGTGACATGTATATGTATCTCAGGACTAATCAGATCTTCCCCCTTCACAGCACATGAGTAGCTCCCAGAGTCCTCTACACTGACTGGAAATAGAGTGAGATAGAGTGACTTGGGGTAGGTATAGTAGTGTCTTTCGGTTACAGGCTGTCCATTCTTGTACCAGGCATATGTCACACTGGGATCCAGACTGCAGGTGGTGCTGCATGTCAGTGTCATACTCTGACCCTCAGTCACTACGTCGGGGGACACCCTCACCGTCAGGCCTGCATAAAGAGAACACAGAAAATCATCTAAAAACAACCTAATTCACCTACAGGCACATTGTAAGTCATTATAATAGCATGGCAAAGTTTATTTCATGTGAAGTCTGAAATGAAAAAGCAAGCCCAACCAAGTATTTGGGGCATAAAAATGAACATACTTTTCAGAAGGCTGACATTTCTGTAATGAAAGTCCTTTAAAATTGGTCTGATGTAATATTCTAGTTTTGTAAGACACTGGATACTTTGGGTTTTCATAGCTGTAAGCTGTAATCATCAAAAGCTTAAAGTATTTCACTTTGTGTGTAAAGAATCTATATAATATATTTTCACTGTTGAAACTAATGAACTTTTCCACTTTTCTAATTCACTGAGATGTGTGTATGTCTACCATCACTGGATATTATAACCCCATTAGTAAATGTAAAAGAAAGTCATTGTATTAATCACCACATGCATTTGTGATAAGCGATTAACAACCCGGCTTGAGAAAGCGAAAGTCTTGTCATGTATTTCTTCTGCCTGTGCTCTCAGTACATGTGAATTCACTAACTAGCTACTTAGCCCCCCCTCTAGTGATAAGTGGACAGATAGGTGATGCTAAGGGTGAATACTGAATATTCTTTCTTTATCACACTGCGTTTTTGAAGTATCTCCAGGGTGAGTGGGGATGGTTTTGTGTTGTGCCCCATGCTGTGTTTCCTTCTTACCTGTGACACTGAGTTTAATTCCAGGAACACCGGTAAACTTTCCGCTCTCTAAATAGGTTCGGATCCGGAAGCGGTACTCTCTTGAGTCGCTCTCTCTCAGATCTCTTATTCTCAGAGTGGAAGATTTCGGTACGAGTGTGTTCCACAAGTATTCCACGCGGTTTCTGTAATCTGGCAAATCGCTAATATTGGTTGGCTCCATGTTTCCATGCCATTCCACATGCCACACTATGCTCATGAGGACGGCAGTGGAGGGGTAGAAATATTCGGTGTGCAGCTCCACAGTGGAGCCTCTTAAGGCACACACCTCTCTCGCACTGTAAGACACTCCCCAATATGAAGGTTGACCTGGCAAACCGTCAACATCACAGTCAAAAATTACATTGAGTTCTGTAGTAAACTACATATCTTTTCACACAATGTCAGTGCTACTGAATTATAATAACAACAACATATATTATTATTATTAGATTGTATTATTATTATTATTATTATTTTAGATCTTTATCTAGCACACAGCTTACAGGCTGCACACAGGTACACATACAAATGTTTATTGATTTTAGCAAGGAAATAATGTGCACTGAAAACCATCCTGACATGTTACTTTTACAAAGACAAGACAGAATAGAAAAGAAGTATCCTACCAAACACAGAGACGCATAATGCTGCCACAATCAGTGTTTCTACACTGACCATAGTGCCCTGCAAATATATGGCATTCACAGTTACAATTAAATTCAATATATATAAACAATTTTTTTCAAGGGAATGTTTCATTGCAGTTCTCTTTTAGTGAATGACTAATAATAATCCATGTACAAAACACAACTCATTAAGTCGTATGACTTACAGAGGTTTACATCCTCCTAAAGTTTTCTAGATAAGGTCTTGGTAAGGACAAAAAAAGAATGATGCATGTACGTTACCTTCACTGGTAAGGCTCTTTAAGTGGATACTTTAAGTTTGTAGTAGAAGCAGACTTCAAGTGAACTGGAGCGATGGCAACAGTGCAGAACCCACTTGTTTCCTGTTTGAGTGCTTCACATATGACGGTTAATCCTTTCTCTTCTCCTTTCACTTCTGTTCCTTTTAAATTGGATGCTGGTATAACATTTACTCTTATGCTATGGCATCAATAGCTGCACAGATGCTGCTTGTGTATGAAGAACGTACCTATGATGTGATGTCCTTCCCCTCGTGGCTTTGCTATGCTGTGAGTGTGCTATATTCTACAACACAGGGAGCAGGTCCTCCAGATGCCTCCTGATCATTTGAATATTACTTTGGTTAAAAAAAAGTCACTTCAGATGCACAGCAAATGTGCAGACTGAAATCATTCACCCGAGACACAGATGGACGACAGCTTCCTTTTTTCATTCGTCTATTTCAGTTAAAAGTAGCTGGTAACAGTTACTGTAAGACATCTATCACAACAAGAGAATAACTTTGAAGGTGGTGGTGGTGGGGGGTTAAAATCCAGGGATGCTGGAAGGTAAAGTGATGTGTGATGTGATTACTGAATGGATTATATTTTGACTGGACTTAATTTTTGCAAGATGTACTTTATGGCGTTGGTCTTCCAGTGAAATACATTTTAATATTACTGAAATTAACCTAATCTTCTTTCCCCTGTCACTTTATGAACACTATATGAACTCTTCCACACCTCAATAGATTATGGGAATTGTTTCTGTCCACTGGTGGTGTAAACAGCTCGTGTAGACTAAACGACCGAAGCTATTACTAGATAAGGCCATCTAGACTTGTATGACATATGAGGCCTTCTCCATCTGTTTCCTGTCTCTGACAGTCTGCATATTTCTGACACAAAAGTATCACATGTTTAGGCAGTCCACCACCACACACACACAGACACCCATTTCAAAACACCCAATATATAACTGGGAAACAAAAAAAATTAAAACAATTAAGAAAGACAAGGAAAGGAATATGAAGAATTCAAACATCAGCAGAGCAAATTTTTGTGTGTGATACCTTTACTGGTTTATCAATGCAGCAAAACGCTATTTCAGTGATAGTACATTAAAGAAATACAATTCACACATTTGCATAATATGAAAAAAGGCTTAAAAAACACTGTCTACCAAGGAGGCTGGGTTCATGGCAGTTATGAATGGTTCTTTGGAAAATCTGGTAAGCACTGAGTACACAGGTCTAAAAGAAAGGAGTAAAATAACATTGGGAACCATCTACTATCTTCTGGAAGACTTTCGCGTCATACTTTCTCATACTTTCCGAATGTTGCTACATAAACGCCGTTATGATATTTTGCATAAAAGAGCAATAGAGGTCTATGTAAACTTGGTCCATAGTGCTAAGTCTAGTGGCTCATCTCACACATGGTCAACTCCAGAGAGCTTGAACACAGAAACGCACAGGAAATGTTTCATCACAGGAAATGAAGCTATGTCCTGTCAGCCATTCATCTTCCTTTAGCTTGAGATGTTCTTGTGGACATGGGTGGGTTTTTTGCTCCCCTACAACCAGTGATGGGCCACCTGACCCCAGAAGCTACAATCCACTACCGCATATTTGGTCCACCTAGTCACTAAATCATCGGATTCTAATTAGTATGAATAATGTCGTTAGCCAGGTGGAGGAGTTCATTATTACCATCACCTTCACCACACAGGTGATTTTAGAACATGTGGCACTGTAGCTTCTACAGTCCAGATTGCCCATCACTGCCTACGACGCATCTGTTTTTCAGGCAGTTTAGGTGTAAAAGGTCCAGTTTGGTCACCGCAGGGATGGTTCCTCAGGCTGCTCGGGCCTGAGTGGATGAGCCCTATCTGGTTTGGCTGTGGTGCGGTATGGCGAGATCCCCCCCTGGATCCCACCTCTACTCACATTGATGACGTATGGTGGCATTCTGGCACAAAAGGTTACAGGCCGACCCGATGAGAGAGTATGTGGCGTGTGGGTGTGCAATGTGGCACATGTGTGTGCATGGTATGTTTAGTGTTTTTAGTGTGTGTGTGCGCATGTTGTGTATGTGTGCATGGTATATATTTGTGTGTGTACATGCAAGTCTGTGTGTACGTGTGGTGCGTTTGTGTGCATTTCTATACGTGTGTGTGTTTGTGTGTCTGTGTGTCTGTGTGTACATAAATTAATAGTAAGCATGTGAGGGGTAGTGTTTCAGAAAGGGCCCATGTAGTTCTGAAAAATAAGGAGAAAAACATTTATATTTTATATCCGTAACAGAACAATCTGATCTTTACATGGTATGCTACAACTAAACAGGCAATATGAATAAGAACACCTTTGAATATATTCTCATTTGCATTTTAATGTACACTGCAGAAAAATGCAATAATAATAATAAAAAAATCCCAGTGCAGCACATGCTTGAGACATTGTGAGACATGCATGGTGTGTGTGTGTGTGTGTGTGTGTGTGTGTGTGTGTGTGTGTGTTGTGTTGTGTTGTGTTGACTTTAATCTGGTGATACAAAGACAGCAAACACAAACAGATGCTACTGTGTGTGTGTGTGTGTGTGTGTGTGTGTGTAGGAGAGAGAGAGAGAGATTTTCCTGTGTGTGTGTATGTGATGTGTATGTGTGTGTGTTGTACCTCATCGTCCACTAGTGCTGCTGGTGGAGCTGCTGCCTGAGCTGGATCCGCTGGAGCCTCTGTCCTCATAGATGGAGATCTCAATCTGACCCCACAGTCAAGGGCCACAGGGACAGGGACCAGTACAAGTCATTCTTAAAGCAACACTAAGTAGTTTTATAATGTTTCCAAATTCGTTTTAGTGGGTCATCAACTTGTAACATTGTGAAAGGCACTTCTGAATTCGCTTTACCGCCCTCCATAGGCTATAACCACACTAAGTATGTTCCTAAGGAGGAGCAGGCTGGCTCTCTGTAGTTCTTTTAAGAGAGACAATTCCGCTTCCAACCTGTAGGGCGACCGGAGACAAAAACTACTCAGCGCTGCTTTAGTGTCACAACATGGCAGTCAACATTGAGTTCACCAACTCTTATGTGTATAAAGAACAAACTAAGCCACAGTGAGGGGCAACCTGGCTTCAGAAGATAGTATCCAGTACCACGTGTTTGTTCCAGCCATTCACTCAATCATTTGATTCTAATTAGCACAACTATTTATCCAGTTAAAAGAATTAATCAGTAAAATCACCTGTATTAACTGCATAAGTACAACCAAGGGCCTTGTAACTATCCCTGAAACGTTTTCTGTCTTTATTTTTAGATTTATTATGCTTTTGTATTTTTTTTTTGTTTATGTGGACACCAATTTGTAATTGGTCATGTGCTGTTTGGTACTTTTAACCTGGTAATGTCATCAGCTGAGAAATGGTTATATGGTCTTGTGATGCGCCCAATTATTAAAAGGAAGCGTTAGTTTCTTTTCTTCTTTTCACTTGTTTGGAAGCCGCAGTGTGCTGAAGGTGTATGTCTTCTCATGAACCGTGTTAGCAACTCCTAACTTTCTGATTGGAGGGCGCACACCGTATGAGTTTTTAAAATATTCTGTCTGTTTTATATATGTATAAGTCTTATGTTTCCTGAGGGCATTACTCTTACAGTGGGTGGAATAATATTCTAGACTTTTTAGGATCTGCCAAAGACAAAGTGTTGTGTATTTTGTGTCAGTTTTCACGGTGGCATGGTGTCTGAAGGCAAAGATATGTTAATAAAACTACTCAACCATCAGCTGGACCGTGACCTTTTTCTCTAATTAAAAAGAAAAGTTTAGAAGCAGCTACAGGCCTCATGTACTAAGAGTTTTGTGGATTTCTTGCTAAAATGTCAAGGTTGGAGTAGGGACAGGAACAAGTGGAAGTGATTCTTTACGTAGTCAGAGGGAATCCCCCTGACTAAATTTGTCCTCTGCCCACTGTGCCCATCCGGGAAATGAACACAGATGCCACACAAGTGAACACCCACCGCAAAGGGCAGTCAGCCACATAGCACCCAGCGAGAAGAGTAGTGGGGGTTGGGTGCCTTGCTCAAGGGCACTTCAGTCATAGTGGGAGGGTGGAGGACAGCACTGGTTATTTACTCCCCCCAAAACATGTCAGTGTGGGGGATTCAAACTCGTGACCCTCCAGCTGCAGGTCTGACTTGTTAACCTGTAGCATATAAAATTAGCACTGTAATTACAATAATCTGCAATATAGCTAACATTGGTCATGTGATCGATTCTAAAATGATTTATGTTGTGATATTGTCACATTCTTGGTGACAATAGTGATTTGTTACTGGGCATTTAGTGATCTGGCAATAATTATATAATTTCTGTGAAAATTATTAAATAGTAAAAGTAGTATGAAATGTTATGCACACATATCTAAATATGGTCTGGGCTGCTACAAAAAATATACATGATGCTGTTGCTGTTATAAGTTTTGCTTGCAAAATGGTTTATAAGTTGATTAAAAGACTCACACAACCTTGAAACATAAACCAAACACACAAAAGCTTGAAGGATACAACTCGCATGCCCCTTTCAATTGGGTCTGTGAGGAGTAGTCCTCTAGGAGCGTAGATCTTTTCATTCTGCTCCTGTATATATCGAGATATCTTCTTCAAAACCTGCAGAAACACATTTTTGACCATTAATGATGAAACAACCATACTAAAATTTCGTCAATGATGACTAGATACTAATGTGTACATATATAAAGTTTGACCAGGGGTGGGTTACATTTTATTTCACTCATAATGTTCATAATGTTATTTCATTAACATTATGAACTTACACTGTACCAAAAGGTTAGGGTTAGGTATGTGCACTGAAAGTACATACTATTACAAGTTGTTACATGTAGATACACTAAAAAAAGGAAAATATAATGTTGCCAATTTGTGGGCCCTATAAAATAATACAATTTCCTCTCCCCCAAAGCCTTAATAATATTAATAGTGCCCTTATCATTGCTGGGCCCTTAAAATCATTGTTACTTCTTCCCCCCCAGTACCACCCCCTTGAGGCACTTCGTTGTTGTACTCACCACTTCAAATACATGTTTGTACACATAGGCTGGTATTACACATCCAGAACATTGTTTACAATAATAATAATAAATTCACTAATTTACAGTGATTGGCAACCTGGCTTCACAAGCCACAATCCAGCACCCAATATTTCTTCCAATCATTCAGTAAATCAGTTGACTCCAATGACCACAGGTCTTTATCCAGGTAGAGGAGTCAAACAGCGAAACCACCTCTTTAAACCGCACAGGTGGAACCAGGTGGTTTAAAAAAAAAAACATGGTGTACAATTATAGCTTTACAGACCGACAGATTTACAACTCATCGTTAGTGTTGTTACTGTGTTAATTAATTTTTAAAATAAAGCCCTTACCTTCTCATATCGTGTCTCCATGCACAGAAAGATGAGGTAGGCGGTGGTGCAGGCTAAACAGCCTTCCAGGTACGACTGGCCTCCGATCTTCTCCGCCTCCGCATAGTAGTTATTCAAGGTCTTCACCGTGTCTTCGAACAGGGTCCTCTCGATCTGGCCATCCGCACCACAGATAAAGATAACCCAGAAAATTACCTTTCGGACTTACAGCACATGACGTGACATGACATGGGTGTTGCTCACTGCAGTAGCAAAAGGTTAAATGAGAGCTGATGCTTAAGCATTAAGTCTTGAAACCTTCCCTCACAATCACTTTCTAGAACACACACACACACACCACTTGACAATTAGATCAATACTGTATAATTCCCTTTCATTTTACTGCACTACAGTTCACAACAGATGAGTTGAGTTTTCGATCACAGGACCTCTGGGAAAGACAGCTTAATTTGCCATCTCTTTTACAGACAAAGGACCATTTAAACACACACAAACACACACTCACCCGGCTCTCCAGCTCAGATGGGAACTTGGTCTGAAACTTGCATATGGTGCCCTCTGTGTAGTCTCTCTGGATGAACACCTTGTTGGCCAGTGAAGCGCTATGTCTCAGCTCCTGCAGATTGTGGAACTGAAAGGACGGGGTACAGGGGACATCAGGAAGGCACAGGGGGGTGGTGGTGAGAGAGACAGAGACAGAGAGAGAGAGGGGGGGGGGGCAAGAGAGAGGGTGAGAGAGAGACAGAGAGAAAGGAAATATACCTTCATCAGAAATAAAGCAAGTAACTGCACTAAAGTTAACTTTTTTTCCTCTAGTGGGAAAAAAGGTAAACGACATGAGCTTTTTAACATAAAATATCTGTGTACAGCTGTCCTTCAAAAATTAAAGCGCTTATCCCTCGAAGTGTCCTGTATGAAGATTAGCATGACAGAGAAAGAATATAGCTTTATCAGAAATATAGCAGGCAACTGCAATACATGTACACACGAGTCCCACCATTGGGATACAAAATGGTGTTCAAGCTTTTTGTATTAACTTCCTACAGTATGTGCATACAGATGCTTTTTTTTTTTAAATCCCAGTGTTTTAATCTTGAAGTCTCCTGCATGAAGACTGGCACGGGGTCATATGCCTCATATCCTCACAAAACAAAATAACAATACAGTGGAAAAATAATGTCTGGTAAATGTCTTGATGTGCAGCTTTACTCAAATTGTGTGGTTTATTCTTTCTGGTATTACAAGGTATACTCGTACCCGTCCAGTTTGTCCTCTTTATGACAACAGACAAGAACACACACAAGCCTCTAAATAAAAACTGAATGTGTTTTGTCTTCATGACAAACAGTCGTAGCACATTCATTTTAATATAGAGGCTGGTCTGTGTTCTTGTCTGTGTCTGTTTGTGTGCCTGCAAACGACCCCCCTTCAATCCAAGAACGCTAGTGGGGGACACAGCAATCCCCTGCTGTCGCTGCCAACAAAGGCAGTTGTGCTGACCTCTACTCATAATGTGGGTTTCAAACTGATCCCCCTGAAGCCGGGCCGAAAGATTTGACTTGTTTGTGCTAATCGTTTCATTAAAAATGCATGCCGATGTGGAAGTGGAGAAGGTACAAGTCCCCTTAGGTTGTCCAGATACAACGCTGCCGTAGGAGAGTGTGTGCCCTCAAAGCACAACCGATCGATAGCGCAAAGACGATACAGCAAACACGGCCACGCACACACTTACACACTAGCGTAAAGGCAGCATTAGAGCAGAACATGACACCACTGAATGACAAAGGATATTTGTGTCTTGGCTGACCACAAAATTAATTAAGTAGAATTGGACATTTGTCACAAAGGTTCATAAAAACCATACGTATTATGTATGTAGCTATAACTATTTTACCCAATTACAAGACAACAGAGCTGTTGATATGCTTGAAAAGCTGGATTAAAAAAAGCAAATGCTTACAGACTCGTGACAGAAAGGGAGTTTTGCTCTCTCCGGTGCTGTCCGCGGTCCTGAAAGCATGCCTGACCTCCGTGCGGTGTTGTTGATTGAATACCGGCCAGACCGCTGACAAAAATTCAACAGTAACCGCTTTCACCAAAGGGGTGTACAGCGTCGCGAGGATTGCCTCTTTATCCTCTTTGATGTCCCACTTGTGTACACTGCTACGTCACCGTCTGTGCGACATGACAGGCAAGCGGGCCAATGTAAGCTACCGCTACTACACGTGAGCAGGGATTTCATGATCGCTACAGGTCTGATTTATAAGAAACAAAACACAAAGATATGCAGGCTTGTGCCATAAAATGACTTTTCCTATTCGCGTCTGTCGATGTGTCTTCTCTTCTACAATTTCAGGAGTTCACGTAACCTGATCTGGTTTTATAATTCTACTCTACAGAACCGAAAACCACTAGAATCCGAATGTGAAAACACCATAGGCATACAATTATTTGTAGCCTAAGTAATGGCTGATACAAATATGCAGACAGCCAGTTTGCATATTCTTAATTATTGAGCTGTGGCTTGGACGTTTAATAATTACACTTGTGGAATAAACCATAGACGTTGTCTTTGTAGCCTATACATCCACGGTTTAGGAAAATATATGCAAGAGTAGATTAAGCTGCTTGGCGGCCGTGACCTATCTAACAAGTGCCGTTCTGAATTAGATGCCAATGGCTAACGTTTACTTCTTTTGTTAAAGCTGTGCTGCCAAATACATGCCATCTCCTTGTCACACTGAAGTCACAGCTGCTCATCTCATGAGACGAGAGTATACATGACCTCAACAGTTCGTCGAACAGTACCCGACTAACACGTCAAATACATCGTACGATTAGCACCTACCTCTGTCGCCATGTTGCCATCCGTGCGCGCGGCGAAGAATCTCCAGATTCTAAAACCTCTTTAGTGGGACACGCATAGCTTGGGTGCGGGAGGGGTTAGATGATCGTCTGGGTGGAGATGACGGCTGGCGTGGGGGTGGATGTGTCGTAGCTCAGAACGTGATTTTATAAAGGCTTACGTCCGACTACAAAGAGTGGATTTGTGGGAGAGCTCAGACAATTTTGCATGACGAAATCTCTTTAGCTGAAGGTATTTGCCATCATCTGTGAGGTCATCTCACCAGATCTGACCTCGATTTTAGTCATGGATCGAACACCTGTTCGGGATGGATCCGCAAACTCAATAGTGCATAATTATAAATGTTCACAAATGAGGGGAAAAAAGCAAATAGACTTAAATGAGCACGATATTTATTTGGTGCAAGGTCACAGCATAGGAAAACCGCACTGCTAAGCACATTTTACAGATTTTTACATTTTAATAAATTAAGACTTGATTTAAAACACAGTAAAAAGTAACACAGCATGATAATTTTGTATTCTAGGTCCACGGGGGCGGCAATAACTTACATATTAGTCGCTCATTCGCGTTTTACAAACAAAATAAAATAGTTAAACACAAAATTCCCTTAAAAATTAGGTTCACCAGCTCAGGAATATCTTTGCTGAACAAGTGGAGAAATTAATCGCTTAAGAAAGCTGTACAGAGTATGACTGGAATCGTTTGATGTTTTTCCAACTACTACCTGGAAGCATAATTCCATGTAACCGTGCCAGAGGTTGGCTAAAGCAAGCTTGGCAGATATAAAACTGCAAAAGCGCTTTCACCCTAACCCCGAATGGCTCATCCATCCCAACGCAACTCACAACCAATTAAATTACCCACAATGCACAGAACCCTTCTGCACACGTGTAATCTGTGGTTCGCCACTTAAAGGGCATATTTTAGTGAATATCACTTTGCTCTTTGGAAGAAGTAGCTGGCCGAGGGTATTGAAATGCAAAATACACATGACTGACCTAATTTTAACCCTCTCTTTTACAGACACAGCAGCTACAGGGAACAAGCCAAGTGTGTTTCTATTTCATTAAGAAGAGACAGATATAGCCAGTTATTGTGATACTATTGCTAGAGTCAAGTGTAGGGCAAATCCCAAAGCTAAATCCAACTAGCAGATGCCACAGCAGTGCTTGTCAGACAAACACAACTGGTTTGCTGTCGGTCAGAGTTCTCCATGCCTGCTATGCCTGGGATTCGACGCAAGCACACATATTAAACAAGAAACCACACAGCTGAGATGGAGCCAAAGTCTGAATAACAGCGTGACCCTGACACAGACACAGTGCTAAATTGGTCAGGGACTCTTTTGCCAACCCAACCCAACCCACCCCACCCACTCGTATCAGCAATCCATGGGGCCCTTTACAGAGTAGCACACATTCACATCCTCATCCAGAGAACCGTGAGGCGGATTGCCATGCTTCCACAAGGAGGTCAAATGGTGGGAATTATGGAGGGAGGGGGAGGGGGATCAGAGGAGGAGAGACTGCATGTTTCATTCCTTCTTGCTCAGTGCCATATTACATGCAGCGCAAACAAACACCGTCTCTCTCTGGGCTTCTGGTGCTGGAATGGAGAGAACATTACAGAATAAAAAAAAAAGAAAAGAAAAAAAGGAGTGGTTAAAAGCAGGAAAACAAATTTGGATTACAGGACATGTTGGAGTATGGCTTGCAGGGTGTGCTGTTGTTTTTAGAGCTTACCTGTGGCACCCATGCTTGACTTAAACACCTTGTAGGAGCAGCATCGTGAACAGAAGCTGTTGCCGCAGTTACTGCAGTTTTTCTGCAAAACAAGAAAAAAGGGGGGCAATTCTACAATACACCACAATAGACAATGTGTTTAAAGTTGCAAGATGTGGGATTTAGCAGCACCTAGAGGTGAAACAGAAGACTGCAACCCACCAAATACAGCCACCCCCACCCCTTCGGGGAGGTATAACCTACTACAAATTGGTTAAGTGACAATGTTCATTTAGTCCAGAGGTAGTCAGAAATCTTATAGAAGAGGGGCATGTTGGCATCTGTTTAGTTAAGAGAATGAAGCCCTGAGCTCTTCTACTAGGTTTGCAGATAACTCTGGGTCAACTAAACCAGGTTTATCACTTAACCACCTTTGTAGCATAGCCCCAAAAACATGGCCTTGAGCTATTCGAAAGGGAAAAAGCCTTTTGTTGTGTTTCGGTTTGTCTGTTTGTCTGTAGGCCATAGAAAAGTGGTGTAGCAAAATTATTAATAAAACTATAGACCATCTCTGTGAGGTTAAACTGTTTATCTGTCTCGTTTTAAAATGCATTAGATAGTCTGTTTACACTGAATCGAAAATACTGCTCCAGTTTTGTGCAAGGCATTATGGGAGCTAAAAATGATGTGCATATTCCACCTCTGCCATAATCAATCTGACAACCCAAACAACCTGAGAACTCAAAGCAGTTACTCTGGCAGATGCACCGGAAACCTCTACCATTTAAACAGACTTCCACCTAAGCAGAATTTAAGTGGGCCAAACAACTGTTTATCTGATGTGAGTTGGGCTTAATTATAATAATAACAACAACAACAACAATACATTTAATTTATAAAGCACTTTATATTTGAATACAAATCTCAAAGTGCTAACCAATACAACAATAACCCATTGTATAGATCACTTTTTAGGACACCCAAAGCGGTGTGCAATGTGGATGGGATCTCACTAACCACAACCCCCCTGTGTATAGCACCCACCTGGGGTTAACACCATGACCGGCAAGCACCCTCTGTGAATACCTCTGAGGTACTTCACAACAAACAACATGGCTGCTGCAGGCTATTTATGGGAAAAGATTACCCAACATCTCTGGTTCTCCAAGTGTGGACCCCACTAGTGGGTAATAGTGAAGTGACAGGTGGGGCAGGAGAAACAGGAGGAAATTACGTATTTTACATGTTTTTTACGTATATATTTAGTCATCTCTGTATTGACACTAGAGACCCTACACTACAAAACAGCCACACATCAGCAAGGTAATTCGTTGGCTTACATGAATGTTAAACCGATCAGCTCAGATCTGAGTGAGTAGGAGGAAAATGTGATATGGATTCAGTGCGCAGAAAGGATGTTTTTTTAATGTCATTTTTATTTTTTTATTTATAGGATACTTCTAGGGGCTTCTAAAGTGAGGAACGTCAGAAAAAGTTCCCTTAAATCCACCTGCACCTATACATAGTACTATTTAGAAAAAAAAATGTTGTTTAAGTAAGTAGAACTTACCCGCTTTTTCAAAACCGAAAACACTGCACTGCAATAAGAGCAATTACCTGCAGATGCCAGAGAGAGAGAGAGAGACAGAGAGAGAGAGAGAGAGAGAGAGAGAGAGAGAGAATATCACTTGTCTTTTCAAAGCTAATCCAAGTACAATTGAATGAGCAGACGAAACCCTAACCTGCGGGGTTGGTTGGGTAGCGCTTGCGAAGTTTCTCCGTCAGTTTGGACACTTTGCTGCGAATGGGCTCGTTCCTGCTCAGCAAACCGTTATCTGACATGGTGTCGAAGTCCTGATGGCCTATTGTCACATCATCATCATCCTGGTCGAAAGAGAGAGAGAGAGGAGTATAAGAAGTATATATACACAATACCCATCCTCAAGACTTCACTTTACCCTGCTCTAGGTACAGTTATGTCTAAGTATGTCACCAACCAGGCATCTGGAAAATAAGTAGCAACAGCAAAACTGTCATGCTGTCAAATGTGGTATGCACACTGTCAAAATGGTAATAGATATGTGCACTTTTTTTTTACAAGAAACTACTGTACAATTATCTGAATTCCTGAAGATTTTCCATCTATTACAGATCTTATACATCTCACCGCACAGGCAATCCATGCACAGGCATGCACACACACACACAACGCTGCTATACAGCAACTGTACATATCTATGCACAATGATGAAAACAACTCCACGTTATTGCATGCACAACATTATTCAAACAACAGCATGCACAGACAGGGTTATTAAAATGGAGTGAGATACGCATGGATCTTGAGGTTCCAATGCAGCATTTTTCGAAAAACATCATATGGTACACAGCTGAGTTATACAGAGTTAGATGGGAATGCAACCGTTTAAAATTAAATTCTACAGTTCATAAATATGAAACGTTTTTTTTGTTTTGTTTTTGGCCAGATGGGTTAATCAAGTCTACGTACATAGCACAGTCAGCTATGGCCTTTTGAAAGGCAACAAAGTGCAGAAGCATTCAGACTGAGATAGGCAAACACTCTGAGGGGATGCGTGGGGGGGTCCCTCACTTACCACTAGAACCAAGGGGGGGTCCTGAGGGTGCAGTTGGAACAGGAGGGAAAATAGGATAAAAGTGTGTTTGGCCTTTTATAGCCTCAGGGAAACCACCACTTCAAATAATAACAATAATAATAATAATAACAAGCTGAGCAATGACCAATGACCAAACCCACAAACATCGACAGATAACACAGATGGCTGGTGATGTTTGTGTGTTAGTGTGGTGGTAACCACCGTTTGATCACACACACACACACACACACACACAACCCTAATGAAGGGACTGATGTACAGCTGTTGTGCGGGAGAGTGACAGTCACATAAAACACAGGACAACTGCCAGCTGAAGTGACGGAATGTGTGCCCTTGTCCCTTGGACACCCGGCCAAATGTCTCGGAGTAACACAGAGGACTTGTTCGGCAAACGGAACCCATTAAACTTGAGTTCCTCTGTGTTTGTAGCAGATGTGATGTACATATAGACCGGGTGGGACAAAACAACAAGACACGTTTTAAATTTATATCTTGGATTATAAAAAAAAGATATGGAGTACCAAATATGTTTGTTGTATAACTGACATTGAGAAGCTTTTGATACACAGGCTAATTTATCTGACAGTTAGTCTTTTATTTAAGGGTAGAAATACAGCCGACGACATTTAAAACTACAGACCTGAATTGAAAATTATGACAAGGTCCTTAAACTGTAGTTATAGAAATATTTCAAGGTTAAAATTAGTGAACTGTCTATGATTACAATCTGTGGCGTAGGCTCTGCGTGCTTATTCCATTCTCAACTCAGCGCAGTCATTCCAACCACTGACTAAATCATCGGTTAAAAGTAAGTAATACTCAAAGTCAAAGAATCTGACATAATGGCCAGAGTAGTGGCATTGTAGAGACAAAAGAAAAGAAGCTGGCTCTGTGGATGGCAATTGTCCTGGTATTTTATTGTGTAGAGTCACTCCGTCCCACTTGGGGGTGCTACTCACCGGCAGCAGGGCTGTCTGATGCTCCTTAGGCAGTGAGATGGCAAAGAGAGAGGACTGGATCAGATAAGAGGAAAGCCAGGTTAGCAGAGTAGCACAGAGATAGAGCGCGCCTGCCCACCTGTGGCAGTGTCATTCATTGTGTGCGCAGCAGAGTAGAGCAGAAAGATCAATAGCAGAAAAAAAGACAGGTTGGGTGTATATGTGCTTGTGCGTGTGTGCGTGTGTGTACGTTGAGGGTGCTACTAGCTCAAGGACATCGTTAAACTCATTGTGTGCATAGCAGAGATGAGCAGAAAGACAAAGAGGAAGGAAACAGAGCTGAACTTAGTGGTCGAGGTGGTTACTACCTCAATGGCATCTTTAAACTCATCATCAGGCTCAGCTTCCTCTGCCTCCTCGATGCTGCCTGGAGAAAGATCCTAAACAGACATTTTCAAAGTTAGAAGTTACAACTTTCTAAACACCTTACCTTCTTTCGATCTTTGACATCAGTCTTTGCTTTTCCCTAATCTGTTTTCAATGGTGTACATGCTGTACAGTGAGTTGCATATAAACGTATATATGCTCTAATGGAATATATGTATATATAATATATTAGTACATATAAGTATAAGTATACCCACTCACCAATAATCAGAAGCAATAAAAACAAATGGGGTATCAGTTAACTATTTTCTCTTTTTGGTCATAATGGCCTTACATATTACAGATTCACAGAGTCAAATGTACTTTGTGGTTGGTGTACCTTTCCCTGAACTACACATCGCTGGAGAAATAAATCCCTCCTTCTCTTCCTATCTTCTGTTAAACACTATCTGTTTCTGCGTAAAATCTGAGGAGCCACCACTTTACAACAAACATCTTATCTCCTCTAGTAAGACTCAGTCTCTGTCAGACTCACTACGCTTGCTGGAAGTCGGCCATTTTGTTGCGGTCTCCAACAACACAGCAGCACTTCTGCGGAAAAATCTAACATTGGATAAATTTTCCACACTTTTACACAGACACGGGGTAAAAGTGCTTTCCTGTCTAACCTCCAGGCTGGTGGGAGTTGGGGTTTGCTCTGGTAAGCAGGTGAGCTCAGCATCTCGCATCTCAACCTCCTTCTCTGCTGACTGGCTTTGACTCGGGCTCAGCAGTGTCTTTAGATCCAGCAGGACTATGGAAGGGGAGCAAAAAATCATAGGGATCAACATCTGTGGCTGTTTTACGGCAGAAGTAAATATGTACATTTTATAGCTAATATAAATAATCAATTTATTTATTTCTTCATTCCTCTTTGTGGCAGTACCCTGTTAAAAGCCACCACCCAAAAGTACTTCTACTAAATAGTAAGTCCATGGTGAGACTGGAGGGGAGTGCGTACCTCTACGGAATTCTCCATTCCACAGGAAAAGGATGCTGTTGACCAGAGCCAGCACCCAGCCCACTGGGGCGATGTACAGCAGGCACACCGCCATTAACAGACCACCGTAAAACCTGAACACAGGGTGGCATTTTATGAGCAGTGCATTTGTTAAATACTTGCCACATTACTACTGTACATGTGTATGTTGAGTTGGTCAACTTATTGCATGTGTGTGTGTTGAGTTGGATATTTATTGCATGTGTGTGTGCGTGTGTGTGTGTGTGTTTCAACTGGCAGAGTTGTGAGGTCCAAATGTCCTCACTATGGACACTATAGGAAAACTGAAAAAAAAAAAAAAAAAAAAAACACTGACTAGTGAGGTCATTTTGAAGGACCTCACTACTCTCAGCAGTGTTTTGTTGGTAATTTTGTTGTTATTGAAAAAAGTACAAGTGCAAAAACATTTTTTTTACTGAAAGGTTATAGTTAGGGATTGTTTTGGTCTGGGCACAGTTCAGCATTCTTTAGTTAGATATGAATGGGAGTCAATAAAGGACCGAGTATGTGTGTGTGTGTGTCTGTGTGTGTGTCTGTGTGTGTGTCTGTGTGTGTGTCTGTGTGTGTGTCTGTGTGTGTGTCTGTGTGCGTGCCTGTGTGGTAGATCTTCCACTCACATGGAGGAGATGGAGTGACTTTCCCAGTACAGCACCTTGTACACAGACTCTGCAGACACACAGGCCTGGCTCAGAAGGTCATCTAACTTTTTCAACCTACACCAAAGACAAAAGACAGAATGTACACAGGACACACTTTTACGGTGAGAATCAAAATATGCTGTGGATGCTATCCGCAGGGAAGGGTTTAGGTGTAACACTTTAGAATGATGTACAAAATAAAGCATTAGTTAAGCATTAACCAACAATTAGTTATTATAAAGCATCATTCCAACATTAATTAGTGATTATTAAATAAAATAATCACACTTTGTTACACATTAGGTTACAGTGACATACATCCATCATGAATTCATTCATTTAATAATTATCAATTATGCATCAGTTCTGCAATATCATGGATAATGATCCTTAATTGTATAGATACAGGGGATTAGGTAAATTAGGTTAATCATTTAGAAGTAAGGAAGATACAATGATACAACGTTAAATTACATTACATTAAATTATAATTAAATGTCTTTTTTATAATGTATAACAAAGCATTATTTATTTACTTAATAAACTCTTATTAATGTTGGAACAATGTCGTATAATAATTAACTAAATGTTGGCTAATGGTAAACCAATGCTTAATTGTGTACCTCAGTCTACAGTGTTACAGAATTAGCTCCTTAGCGTCTATCTGCCTCTGCTAATGGCTAACGGCATCTTTGTACACTCACAGGCCCTTGACCTCCAGCATGGCTTCCTGCTTGGTGAGGTGAACCGTCTGCAGGTCTCTGCGCTGGACAGCGTGGTGCTTCTTCTTCTGGAGGTCCGTGTCGCTGGTGATGCCCTGACATCTCTCTCCGATGTACCCCAGTGCAGCTGGGGTGGACACCCCCATGAGACAGAGGGAGAACCAGGCCACTGGCGGCAACACAAACAGCAAAAACTTAAACACACATCTGAAAATATGAGCAACTCACTTAACACACTGCTCCAAATATGACAAAACCGTATACTATCTAAACGACAACCATGTGCTATTCAGTCAGAAGGAACATAATAATTCCAAGTAAGTGGTTTCGTAACTAACCCACAACATCAACCAGTAAAAACACTTGTATTAACTGCATAAGTAGAACCAGCTGATTTGGAATATGTGGTACTGCATTGTAACTTCTGCCTATTGCAGCTAACCCAGATAACTCAAAGTAAGTGGTAAACCTCCTAATAGAAGACCCCTTAAACCTTAAACCATGTTTTACTAAGAGAATTGACCCCAAGATCCTTGTATTAGGAGATTAGCCATAGCCAAGGAAGTAACTAAACCTGCTTTCTGGAAAACCCTTCGGAACTCCACATTGCACAAATGGTGTTAATATGCATTATGTTATATTAATCAGTCTGTAGACATTTGTGCCGACCACGGGTGTATGCGAGAGGCCCTCACCTTCACTAAGGCTGAGAAAGAGGACATTGAGCAGGATGCAGCAGAGTAAAGAGAACAGTGGCATCTTCCATCTGTAGGACATTCACACAGAGAGACAGAGAGACACAGAGACAGACAGACAGACAGACAGACAGACAGACAGACAGCCAAACAGACAAACAGACAGACAAACAGACAGAGAAAGGAAGAGACAGTCACAACAAAAAACAGCTTTGAGGAAATGCATTTCAATTTTAAGTCCATGTTTATTCCAGATACATCAAAGAGTCCATAAGATAAATAAATACAATGGCAAAAATCTAACCTAAATTGACAACAAGGTAGTGAGCCATGCGTATAAGGTTGTGGTAAATCAGCTACACGTTTAAGGTCGCGATAGATCAGCTAGACATACCATCAGTCATTAAAAAAATGTTCAGATGGATTTAAACGCCGTTTGCTCACCCCAGCAGATAGCGCACCATCTCCACACAGTCTTTCATAGGCTCCAGGTAGATGGCAATCCTCTTGTAGGAGACCACCATGTTGAGCAGGTCAAAGGTGACAGGTCGTGGGCACCCAACTTCAGAGGTCTCTGCGGTGGTTAGCTCTTTGGAGGGGAGCTGGGAAGGCTCAGTCTTCTCTCCTTGGCCCTGTGGGGAGTCCTGGGGGCCCCCTGCAACAATAGACTGCATCCTGTGTAAAGGAGGGGGGGACACTGGAAAAGAGAGATAAAAAGTCCTTTATTGTCACTATACGCAGACACAGTACAGTTAAATTAGGGCAGAGCTTTTAGAGAATACACACACTGAAGACAACATTCTTTATGTTCACCCATTGTCGACCTGTAACAGACTCTAAAATACTCATTACCACTCTGTTATCAAAGACTTCACGGGACCACTAACTTGTGATGAATGAAAGGTTAGTTGGGCAACACACCACACCACAACGTTGTCAGCATCAACTCAGTAAAGCCCAGTTCTTGTGTGCAATCTAAAACTGACCTATAATCATGTAGCATGGGTAGCCGCCATTATAGCTAAGATGTCTGAGCATTAAACCGCTGCCTTTGTAACCAGATTATACCAGTTAACAACCCACAGCATATAGCGAGTCGACAAAATAAAGAAGAGTTCATAGTCATCTAGTAAACGTTAACAGTTACCGGAAGCTGTTGTAGCGTATTTATTCCACACTTTCATCATTACTAACATTGTCAGTAATGCCTTGATCACACCTGCATACTGCTACCTCTATCTGCACAAGCACACGTTAGTCCGAAGTTGTCTTTAAAATGTCTTTAAAGATGTCGTTTGCTGATGTTTGTGTTTGTCTATCGACCGCTAACAACGTTTGGCTGTTGGCCTCAGCTGTCACCAACATTGCTAGCGATAGCCTACGTTATTACTTCTGGAGATGATTTAACACTACTTACCGGTTTTATTAAGTTGTTTTATTAAACAAAAACAGCTAGTTGGTCTGTCTGATTTCTGAATTATTGCGTTATATTTTTCTGCTCAAGAGGACTGTTCTTGGTCAACTCGTCTTCCTGAATTTACATCCTGCTCTTTCAGGCTTATGTGTATATTTCCGAGTGTGTGATGGGAACCAGGCCAACAATGATTGCCGAACGAGTCGATAGAAACCGCAGAACTGTTCTTACCTGTTTGCTATAAAGAAAGACAATAAGTGTTACAAATTTTAGCTGTCATTCTCTCTGTAAAGCAACATCATAAAACTATGAGAAGAGTTTTATTATAAATAATAACCTGCCACTCACTTTTGACCTTGCCATGATGGCATGTACCCATAGACTGCATGTACCTAGCAAAAGGGATCAACAATCCTTCATCATCACTGCAAAAATGACACTGTTGGCCTTGCCCATGTTTACACAGCTGATCAAAGACAGAGAAACAATCGTCAGTAGGAATATATCGATCCACTGTCCACGTCAACACGTCTAAGCTGACAAATCCGTTATATCCGTAAATCCGGCAGAATTTATTAGAGCATAAATTTACTGGGTATTTCCTCTTACCCATTAACACAACACACCTGCAAGGTAGGCTAGTCAAAAAGCAAACATGACCTGGGGACGATGGTGGAAAGCAGTGACTTTGTTATTTCATTAAACAATGGCAGGTAAGGAAGAGGATGAAAAAAATACAGCAAATGTGAACAATGCAGGCTGTCCAACCCACTTGCTCATCAGAGCCTCCAAATGTGTGATTAAATGCATTCACTTTAGAACACAGAAGAAAAGAAAATGAGCAAGAAAATGATGATGCATAATATAATCCTAACTGTCAACTGCATTTTTTTTTGCTTGGTGCCAATGCAGGATTGCTGAGCCTTATGTCTTTGGGCTTGTTTGAAATGACTGGCTGTCTTACCAGCTGGCTGACATGACATCTAACAGCATCCACAGGAACAGCTGACCTATGATGGACATGGGTGGAGGTATATGTGTTTATGTATCTAGCTGCTGTTGTGTTTTAATATTGTAGAAGACAACTAATGCAATGATGTCAAGTAAAATGCTATCTTGGGGGTAAATTCAGACAGACGGATCAAAATACCATAGAACAAAAGCCTATCCAATGTCATTTGAGTCACAAATGCCTTGAGCCAATAAAGGTCAAGCTCAGTCATCATGCAGCTGCATTTGATCCTGGTCTGATCTGTTTTTTTTTTGTTTTTTTAATCTGGTGAGGGTTTAGTGCCACGTTCAGATGAGATAAACTAAAAACATCAATATTTCAAGTCTAGAATGCATTGCTGTAGGGGCATTTGCAGCCGTTTGCTGTCAGGGACACATTCTGGGTTTAATGTGTTGTAGGATGGTTAGAAATTGTGTGAGGCATGCCGAAATGATGTGAGAATGTCACCAAAATGTGACCATGTAATATGCTTATAGCCAGGCTAATTGCATACGTCACAACCAGACGTTAGCAATTGGGTAAAGGCAGACCCAATCGTTTTAAACTTCAGCAGAGTCTACACTTCTCCAGACCCTCTGTACTAAACTAACGCCTTGGTGGTGATGCAACTGCCCTGGTTGATTATACGTTCACTGACGTCTGTGCAGGTGTGTTGTCTGATGCTGTTGAATTGGAGTGCACTGAGAGTTTAGTAGGGGGGCATTGGACAATGCACCTGCACCAGGGAGGCAGGATTTGACAGGATTTGAGCCAATTAGCAAGGCACTTCCTTGTTACCATTTTCCATAAATTGCATCATATCTGCCTCCGTTTTCCCTGTGCTGATTGGTGGGTGATGCACTCTCAGCTCATGCAGGATTGCATCCCTAATCTATTGAACATTCAATCCCATTCCTTGATATAACTCTACCTCATGTCAATCAGTAATGTGGCACTTAATTGGCTAAGTGAAATATGCCTCATACACAAGCCCTGAGAAATTCCATTTTGACACTTGAAAGATTTGTTCAATTTTGGCTAGATTCACTAGCCTAGCACTTCCTATTGAGATAGATAGGGGAGGAACTTGCTCACTTCCTCCAGTTAATTTAGGACCTCCATGACCTGCACAAACATCCGCTGCTATTGCCGATCTACATCCACAGATACAAGTGAAATGTAGTGCACAGCGACATCATCGCTCACAAACACTGCCTTTGTATGCTGATTGGCTAGAAAGGATTCTGCCTACAGACAGCCATTTCAATGAGACCTGCGCCACACCTTCTGTACAAAACGAAGTGAAGTACGAGGGGCTGATTTTTTTACCAGAGACTGCCTGTTTGGTTTACCAGGGTAGCTACTAGCTATCTTCTTGCAGTTGTGTGAAAGCATGGGTACTATGACATCACTTGAGAGTTCTATTCCCTAACATTCCAAATTTTAAAAATGGCAGTTGGTGCAGGTGTAACTGCCACAATATTTGCTGCCTAATTTCTAAACTGTCAAATCTGATAACTACCAATAGTTACCAACTATCAAATCTCACAGCTGCCAACAGAATCCAGACCTCCATGATAAAGTTCAAATTAAGTTTATAGGTTAAGCGGTTCAGTTTTGATCATTTAAAACTTCAGACATGCACCCTGACCTGTTTACAGTAAGATGACGAAATGTAGCCTATGGCAAAATCACACAGACTGTCTGACACCAATTTTAAATAGTCTTGTCTCAAACAGTTTACATAGTTGCCACATGAAAATAACACAGGCCACAGTCAGATCCCTGACCCCTCTGACAACGTTTCAACCAAGTTTATAGGTTTAACAGTTCAATTTTAATCGTTCAAAAACTTGTGACATCATCAGCCTGAACATTCCACCATTCATTTTCAATGGGTACAAAATGTTGCAGAAAAAACGACAATAACGGACAAGCGACAAGAGGTAGGCCTACGGTAAATCTAAAGTGGATCACCATGCCCAAACTGGGCCAGTCGTTTTAGAGTTGCAACGCTGTCTCTATCTCAAAAGCCTGAGGACTAGTAGTAGAGGCAAAATCTGGATGAACGTTGAAAAATCATAAGAAGAATAATAAATGGTGGTAGAACTATAAGTGTGCTCTTTTCAAGCACACTTAACTAGACTGCATTCCTGCAGAAAATGCTAAAAGTGTGCTTGAATGTGCCAAGTTTCGTGATCATCGGAGCAAATATTTATACCATATTTCAAGAAATTTTACCAACTGGCACTGTAAGATGCCATGGCAGAACATTATGCAGGCCATGGCATGGGTATTATGACTTCACTTGAGAGTTATATTCCTTAACATTCAAAAAAAAAAAAAAAAGGCAGTTGGTGCAGGTGTAACTGCCGCAATACTTGCTGCCTCATTTCTAAACTGTCAAATCTGATAACTACCAATAGAACCCAGACCCACATGCAGGGCCGTTGCTAGCCATTGGGGTGCCCTAAGCACAAATGCTTTGTGGTGCCCCATCACACCATCCAACCCCGAATGAACAATAATTTAGAATTTATCAATGTGATTCACTTTATTTCCGAAACAAATACACCAAACATTAAAGTTAAAATAATAATACATTATTTAAAATGGTTAATAAATAAATACCACCACCATTATTAAACAAAGATTTGTGCAATGACTGCAGACGGCTCTACATTCAGAATTAAAAGACAAAATATATAGGAATTCTACTGAAATACAGTTTTGAACTTAGTACAAAAAACTGCATATATAAATTAGGTTTATGTAGGCCTACGTGTAAATCACTGGTACATTTCAAAATTCACTCCCTCACATCACTTTTATTCACTTTCACTTTCAATATCCTTTGGATCAAAGAGCTTTAGTTTCCTTAGTCATGCAATAAGCTCACACAATTCAAAGCTCCACACAATTGTCCAGCTCCAGCTCCACACACTTGTCAGAGAATCGTGGAATTCAGCTCCACCTGCAGACCGTCTGCCTCTGACCTGAGGGAGGGAGAGAGAGAATGAGAGAGATAGATTGAGAGCAAGACAGACCTCTTAGAAATAGAAATGTCACTGTATTGCTCTTTAGGCATGATATTATTTTCTAAAGGCATGATATTATTATGATTTTTTAATGTTTTATTTATTTTATGTGCTGTAGGTTTTATACAGGGTGGGCCATAAATAAACTTCACACATTTTAAATGCTAGTAATTAACATGATAAAAATGACGTGTAGTACCAAATAGGAGGAGTCTAGGGGAAAAAATAGGCATAAATCATATTTCTTAAGTTACTGCCCGTATTGGTAGCTGCATTGAAAACTCAGCTTTTTCAAAAGTAATCCTGTCAATAAACAAGCAAAGTCTTGAGCTAAAAGCATTTTAAAATAGCATATATTTATAAAATATATATTTATAAAATAAAATCTCCTATTAAATACATAACTGATATTCAAAGGTTTACATATTATCTTAGATTTTGCTATTTCTTAGGTAGTTGGTGTTGGTGACACAAACACACACACACACACACACACACACACACACACACAGATACGAGTCCATGTGTAGATGTAGTATGTTCAATGGTTAATACCCCAGTGTTTCAAGGCTAATAGCTATTCTGATGGTAGGAGGAAATTATTTTCAGCTGTTATTATTTATTTATGTATTTCTTGTTGTGCTATAAAAGTAACAGTGCATTCAAGTGTTTGCTGACAACCTGACTTTTAAATTTAAAGTAAGCATTCTTAGGTCAGTTTGTTTTGTTTAAAAGACCATTACTTAACATTAGCAATGGGCTGTTGTGTTAATAGATATTGTTGCAGTGTTGAAAATATATTAGTAATAGTCTTTTAATAGTCTTTTAATGCATTCATTCCAACAATATGGCAGATGCACTGGAGTCATTTGGAATGATGGAGATTTTTAATGAAGGTGCTTGTTGTGATGTCATAACAAACCAAAATTCCACTTGTGTAATCCTGCCCATGAGAACCTCAGAAGCTCATTCAACACAGCAGCAGGCAAGAGGAGGAGGTGAGTGAGTTCACTGCTGAACTTTTTATTTAAAAAACATTTTAATGTGTTTTTATTGTAACACAATCTTTGTTTTTGGTGTGTTTTAGAAAGAATACATCTTTTGGCCATAACTAATATATTTTTTAAAGTTGTATCTTTCGTTCTGACTACTAGGATCGCAATTGTCAGGTTATTTTTTTAACTGCCATCAGATTATCACATTTACAGGGGTCTAACCCTATCTTTCTTTGGTTAGACGAAACAGTTGTTGGTTTATTTGACGTTAAAAGTGGTTTGTCATTATTGTTCTTTTGGATACTGGTAGTTTTAACTCTACGGTGCATGTTAAATTATTCTTTGTGAGGCTTGTTCCTGTTGGCCACTGTCAAGATATAAAATCAGACATTTCATTGGACGATTCTGTTGTCATGGACGCTTGACATCACAATTACATAGCTACCAATCAAATTATTCAGATGTAGGACCATTCACAGTGTCAGATTAAATTAAATAGTGTGTTTGTCCCTAATGAGGTTGTCAAGATATTAAATCAGACATTTCATTGGATGATACTGTTGTCATGGATGCTTCCAATCAAATTCTTTAGATGTAGGACCATGATTCCCTTGTCATACGAGACATCAAAATGAAACTACCATGTGATTGCTCCTAATAGGTTGTGCAGTTCATTAAGGTAATTTACATAAAGTTGTGTGCTAAGGTAACACACGTTACCAAGAGTGGTTGAGGGTTAAAACAGTGTGTCCAGCTTTGTGATTGGATAATGATCCCTGTGGATAATATGATGTCACAATAGAAACACGCAAACAAAACTAACTCATGGTAATCTGTCTCTCTTCCAACAGGAATGCATTACAGCGTTGGTTTAGCATTATAGTTTGGAGGTAATGGCGACAGCCAAAATGACGCCTGGGAATCAGGACATCCCAGAGGTCCAACTGCTGTCAGAACCCCAGTCCACAAGACAGGACAATGGATGGGATTTGTGTGCTATGCTTGGAAGGTGTGCATGTTATACAGTCAGTCACTGTTTTTGTGGTTGTTTTAAAAACCATTCTTCATAGGTCCTTACAAGTGAATACACCACGCTTAAACAGTTGTGTCAGATTGCCCAATCGCTGTCTTGTCCCTCATATCATGTTAAGGTGTAAACAACTTTTTTTTCCCCAGGGCTTACAAGGCTTATCTGCAGGCCCTGAGTGGGCAGGCTGAGGACACATCGGCAAGGTGAGTAGGCCATAAAGGTTATCCACCTTATTCCTAGCTCCCATGATGGCTTGCGCAAAAATGTAAACAATCTAATGCATTGAAAACAAGGCTTACAGCCTCACCTTACATTAGAACAGCTTACAATTTAACTATAATAGATGATACATTTAATTATGCCTATTATGTTGTATTATTTGCAATACATTAGAAATCACCAACACTGTTTATTGTGTTGTGTCGGTTGTAAAAGTTGGTATATTTCTGAACAAATAAACATAAGCACATATTAGCTATTTCCATAGGCCATTATTGCTTATGGCTACAACCAAAAATTACAAATCTAATTACTGCTTTAGTAGCAGTAGGATAAGGTGGATAGACTATGTATATTAACATGCTATACACATTAATCAAGTCCAAGCAACAGAAATTACCATTTCAAATTACATTACCTTTGGTCTTTCTGAAATCAAAAGGTCCTGTTTGGATAGGAGGGCTTTGGAGCTGAAAGAAGAAAGGATGGACAAACAGGAGAAAGAGCTGGAAGGACAGGCTAAGGAGCAGGAGCGAAAGGCGAAGGAGCTGGAGAGAATGAGGGAGACGGCAAAACTCAGAGTGGAAGCAGAGCAAAGACAGAAACTCGAATGGATTAAAATGGAGATCGAACAGCGAGAACAATGCCTGACAGTGCAAAAGAATATGATTGAGATTTTGAAACTCAAAATGCAAATGGTGCAAAAGAGACTAGACCAGGATGGAGAAAAAGAGGAGATGGACCGAATGAGAGCTGAGTTGGTGAAAAAGAAGATGGAGTTGGAGAGACTGAGGGAGCATGTAGCTCAGAGAAGAGCGGAACACAGGACATGGATAGAGTTGATGAGAGCAAGGGGGATGAATATCAAGAAAGATGGGATGACGAGGGAGACACCAGAGATGGAGGTTCAGACAAATAAGACTGAGCAAGATAGAGAGGACCATAAAGAAAGGATGGAGGAAATAGAGAGAATGATAGCAGAGATGAGGAGAGAAACGGTTAACATGGAAAGGGTGAAAATTCAGGCAGAGCAAAAAATAGAGATACAAGAAGAAAGGATAGAGCAGCTGGAAAGAATGACAGCAGCATTAATGGACAAATGGATGGAGATGGAACAAAGAAAGAGACTGAGAGAGATGGAGAGACTCAGAGTGGAAACTGAACGAAGAGAGGGTCAACAAAGACAGATAGCAGCCTTAGAGAAAGCCAGGGCAGAGATGGTCAGAAAATGGACACAGGCTGAGACACTTAGAAAAGAGGCAGAGCGAAAAAATGAAGAACAGGAAAAAAAGATAATGGAGATGGAGAGAAGGTTAGCGGAGATGATAAAACAGAGACTTGAGGGCAGTATGGAGATCAGAGTAAAGGCTGAGAACAGAGATGCACCTGTGATTCCATTGAGAAAGACCATCAGTGTAGACAGACAAATCACCCTCAAGAGAGAGGCAGAAAGAAAGCAAGAAGAAGAAAATAAGAGAAAGATAATTGCCTGTACATCACAGAATTCCCAGTTAGATGTAGACGACCTGGAATTCCTTCGAAAAAGAGAGGAAGAAAAAAAAAGGAGGCAGATGATTGCAGATGGACGGATCAAACAACCTACAATGAGTGTGGACAAACAAATTGCCCTAAAAAGAGAGGCAGAAAGAAAGAAAAGAGAGATGGATGCAAAAAATAAGAAAATGGTGGCTGGTACTGCAAAAAACACACGTTTAGATCTGGATGATTTAGAATTCCTCAGAAAGAGAGAGGAGGAGAGAAGTGCGATTGCCATTGCAAATGCAGGAAAATATGATGAACAGATGGAGGGAGAAAAAGAGGGAGAAAATGACCAGCCTGACAATTCCGAATTCGAAGTGAAGCGGAAAAAGAAAAAAAAATCTATGCTTAGGTGGATAAGAAAGAGACTGGGATTTTCAAACCACTGAAGAGGACCAAACACACACACACACATAAACATATGCACGCGCACACACACACACACACACACTTGCATGAAAGAATCTTTATTTTAACATACAAATAAAATGTACTAATCATCAAAGTTGTACTTTATTTAAGCTTAATGTATAGTTTCTTTGGCACTGAATTGATTTTAAGTTTCTTCTACTAATTTCTGAATGCACAAACCATCTTACGCAGGGCCGTTGCTAGCCATTTGGGTGCCCTAAGCACAAATGCTTTGTGGTGCCCCATCACACCATCCCACCTCGCCCAGAATGAACAATAATTTAGAATTTATCAATGTGATTCACTTTATTTCCGAAACAAATACACCAAACATTAAAGTTAAAATAATAATACATTATTTAAAATGGTTAATAAATAAATACCACCACCATTATTAAACAAAGATTTGTGCAATGACTGCAGACGGCTCTACATTCAGAATTAAAAGACAAAATATATAGGAATTCTACTGAAATACAGTTTTGAACTTAGTACAAAAAACTACATATATAAATTAGGTTTATGTAGGCCTACGTGTAAATCACAGGTACATTTCAAAATTCACTCTATTTTACATTTATAAACAGCACCAGGAGCAGAATGGAGAAGGAGATTTACTTTTTTCTGGAGCAAATTGACCTATGTTGCTTTTGTATTGCTTAAAAATATTAACATGCTTTGCACATTTTTACAATATCCTTACTAGCACGTACCTAGCCTATTGTGATGATTTTTTCATGAGCCAAACTTTTTGGTGGTACTGTTTGGGGCCCTACGCACTCTGCGTTATGTGCGTGTGCGGAGCTACGGCACTGCCCACATGACAAAGTTTAAATCAAGTTTATAGGTTAAGCGGTTTAGTTTTGATCATTTAAAACTTCAGACATGCACCATGACCTGTGTACAGTAAGATCATGAAATGCAATGACACAATTTCTAACCATCATGCAACATTTTCAACCCAAAATGCATCCCTGACGGTAGTCGGCTGTTTTTTTATTAAGTCGAATACGCCTTTTAAGCCAGCCACTTAGCCAGTCAGCCAGCCATAGACAGAAAAAGAAATTATTAGTCATTTTAAACAAGCTATTTGTCCACTAAACAAACAAACCCAGAGGCAAACGTCATGTTGACTGTCACATGGACGTCTATTCGCAGATTGTCATTGGTTAAACGGTGTTAGCCCGGGGATCAGGGGCGGAGCTCTTTAAGTACTATCAACCCAAACCTGAAACAAACATGCGAACATAAGGGTGTCTCCACGGTCTGATTGATAGCACGCTGAATTGCACGGACGCATTCATCGAAAATTTGAAGGTAGACTCATGGAATAATGGAACGTGAGTAGCCTGGTATATTATATATATTTTTAAAACCATCGTGGTTTTTGCATCGGAGTGGTTGCTAGCTGGGGCTTTAGCCTACTAGCCTAATCCTCAAGACTAGCAGAGGTGTTAGCCTACTATTATGAAGATTAGCCTACAGTTCCAGAAAGCAAACGTAAGCGCGTTACTTTGGTGCATGCTCTGCAACACCGGCAGTATATGGCACTTGGTGCAAGGTTTATACGGGCAAACTTTAACAAACAGTTCATTGTATTTCGCAGCGAGGATAGGCGTGGAATAAATCAATGACGTAGCTTTCGTGCGTCATTGAATACGCACTAAAAACCGAAGCACGCCTTGACAGAAGGTGACCAAGGGATTGCTATTCATCCGTGCACCAGAGTACAGTCAAAGTAGCTTGACTATCTATTGCAGGATATGTTAGTGTGCGTCATGGTAATACACGAATGATGGATCTATGAGATGACATGCTCATGGTCTCGAGTGCAAATGTTTAAAAAAAAATAAGGCTCAGGCGTTTGTGTGCTCGGACCCTCAGCTGCCTGCGGTACAAATGCCAATTGGTTTACTAGCATCCTTGACCTTGAGGATAAAATGACTGTACAGTCTGCAACCATCTGCCACCCAGTACATTTTGCCATGTGATAAGTCAGTGTAGGGGGATTGTGAGTATAAGACAACTTTGGGAAAGTGATATTGTTTAGCATGGTTATGAGCTTGTGAGGAGACTGGTTTTGAAGGCATTACAGAAAAAAATCCTGATGTCCAGGTCATCGAAAGTTCTTTCATATATTGGTATATATTTTTCGAAAATTAATCTCATTAGTGTTAGGATATTACCTAAGAGAACACATGAGTCTTTAAAAAGAACTTTAACAAGAAATATGGAAACCATTCTGTAATGTTTGTATACTGTACTAATACTACCTCAGAGTGTAATTTATTATTTTTTTTCTTTTGTGCCAGTTTTCTTACCTAGTAGGGTCCATATGGCAGTCTGAATTATTGCTGCTGGTTACACCGTCAAAATAACCTTTGACCCTGTGGCCTCTGTGCATCATGGACGACCTGGCTTCTTCCTCTGTCCTACCGGGACCATCTCATGTTCCGTGTTGGCGTCCTACAGATCGCCAGGTTCGGAAAACGGGGACGCACGACATCTTCCAGGGCGTTAACCTGCACCAACTGAGGCGGCTGTTCCAGGTGGCCGGAGAGCAGGATGCGGAGCAGAAGGCCAGACTGGTGTGGAGAGGAGTTGGAGGAGGCAGGGGCCGCGGGGCGGAAAATGGGGATCTGGAAGACGAGAAGGTACGCGCGGAGGTGGAGATCGGTCTAGCGCAGGCGCTGGTGGGGCTGAGGGTCCGAGCGCGCACAAAGAATGGAATCCGAGCAGAGGGACATCGAGATGCGCACAGAAGGGCTCGATCTTTGGCACAGCATCGGTGAGAGCTGCTCTGCCCTTCATCCGTCATTTTATGTTTTTAGAAATAATCTCTGTAATGGATGAAACCATTTTATGTTAATGGGCCTCTATGCCCTTGACTCCATGTAAAGAAATCTCTGCTTGGTTCCTGACAGATGAAGAAAAAAAAAAACATTTGAACATCAGTTGAACCATGAAAAAAAATACCGCTTATGTTTTATTCTCATAAAACTAATCTAAAGCTGATTAATCAGTGCATAAAAAGGGCACAATTCTTCATTTGCTTTGGGTAATATTTTTTTGTGATGAATCTTCTTTTAGGTGTGATGATGCACCATCCAGACAGCCTGTTGATGACCGAGATGTAGACTCCGAGGCGGGATGCGATAAAAAAGAACTGGACCAGGAAGGCAGCACTGAGAGACAGGTGGTCGCACTGAGCGACAAGGAAATGGTGGACATGACTTCTGGTAGGAGTGGTGCCAGAGAGAAGGATCCAGAGCGCCATCTTCACAGGATCCGACACTGAGGAGGGAGCATGGCAGAAACTTATGGAGACTGGATTTAGTTCCGATTTGCCTCATTCATGCATGTGTGGACAGCGCTACAGTTACAACAGAGAGGCGAAGTAGCACCAGTGAGACACTGTAGTGCTAACCTTGAAGACTTAAGAGGAAAAGAACATAATGTATGTTTACTCTACACTAAGACACACTACATTGCTTCATTCCTCACCACATAACACACAGTTATGGGTGCTAGTGTGGCATTATTTTGACTGAAATTGATCAGGGGAGGACATTTCAGAAAGCAGGTATAGTCACACCTGGGTATGTTAACTCAGAGCAAACGATAGTACAAAATATCTTAGAAATCTAAGAGGTCTAAGAGAGTAAGGCTATATGACCTAAGACACAGGGCTTTTCTAGTAGCAAGTTTACCACTTACTTTGAGTTAATTTACATGGGTTACTTCAATAAACCACACACTCAGAATACCCCCTATGTTTAAACTTGAATCACATACACATGTCCCTATGACTTTTTTTTTTTTTTGACATTGTGAAAAGTGCTAGTGTGCCAGTTTAGGGTTTCTGTAACTGTTGGAACAAATGTTGATTGAAGAGCTGCTGTGCTCTTAAGACTATATGAATGTGCAGATGTCCAGAGGACCACATTACGAACACTAAATGTTTTTGTAACCGTTCATAATAAGCAATACACAGTGCATGTAGAAATACATCAATATGATTAGGTGCTGAACGTCACCTATTGCAAGTGATCCATTAAAAACATGAAATAAAATAAGCCAATGATCCAAGTATTTGTTATAGTCATATAATCTTACATTAAATACATTACATACAAATTATACAGTGTGTTGTCACAATACATGTGGGCCAGTTTCATGTACCAGTAAATGGTTCGTTTAATAATAAAAAAAAAAAGGAACTGATCTAAAACAGCCTTTTCGTCACAGCACATTATGTCCTCTGAGTTAGACACTTGTACCCATCAACAAGACAACCATTTGGAATGCCAAAGGCAAGCCCATATTTTCCACTGCAGTAGGCAGTCCTTAAAAGAAGAAGTTTGCTGTAAATCAATCTATAGCCCTGGTGTTCAAGGTCAGAGTGCAGTTTGTAAAACAAAAAAAAAAGAAGACAAATATTTGATGTAACACAGACCAAATAATGAAGTGCTGGCTAATACTAACTGAATGGGGCATAGGGATATTAAACTGGAAGTTAGTTTTTATAGGCCATTTATTTAGTGTTAGCTGCTAGTTTATTATTCGGTTCATGTTGCATTAAAAATATTCTGGTTCTTTTTACTACCAGTAGCACTCTGACTTTGAAAAACAGGGCTATGGATTGATTCACAACAAAGTTCTCCATTAACATTTCAGCTCCTTCAGATTGAATGTGTTACGTGAGTAGAAAACAAAAGAACAAACAAAAAGTGTGCACATCTGTAGCATCTCTAGAACCCTGTGTTTTCCATGTGACAAAACAGACCCAGGTAGATATAGAGACCCCTTGATGAGCATGCATCTATTTTTAGACAGATGGTGCAAAAATAAATGCAGCAGCTCCACCCTTTCCGCACATACAAATGATCAGTAAAGCACTAACAAGTCACAGGAATCATGCGGACCCATTTCACCTTTGTCTGCACATAACAGGAATGAACTTCCTTCATTATTAAGTTGCTCTGGACGTCAGTCTATGGAGGGTTTTTTTTTAGTGAGGATTAGTCCCAAAATGACTGACAAGTTACATTTTTTTTTCGAAGGCAAACCCTTCCTTACAGCAGGATGAACAGACAACAACCAAAAAAAAAAGGAAGATGCAAAACAATAGTGAGAGACAGAAACAGGTCACTTTTCTCTCACTCCATTTCTCTTCCTCCTTTCTCCATCACTCCCTTCTCCTTCCTCCCCATCTTTCTGCTGTTCAGTCTCTCCAGCCTTGGTTTGCCTGATAAGAGAAGATGACAGAGGTATACAGTGTTGCCTCGCGCTTCTGTGTGCCCCTTTGTGGACACGCTGCAGTAGAGACTTCACCACCAGGTGAAGAATGGCCGCCTGCTCTGGAAGCTCTGTGTGTAGGACTCGCTGTTGGCGCGCTGGGGGGCCCGCGCCGTCTCTACGATCACGGGCGGCATCTGCACCAGCTGCAAGGGCGTCTTGGCATCCTTCAGAGCCTGGCTCAGGTTAAGGATCTGAACAAGAGGTCAAGGGTCACAAAGTTACCATCAGACTACTCCACATGGACTCAGGAGCCAATTGTTAATGTCCTTGTCCTTAATACTAGTGCAGAGCTTGTTGATGCAGCCATGTTGTGTGAGAGGGGGAGTGACTACGGTGCCCAGAGTGGCACACACAGACAAAAGGCAATTGAAGCTCGTTTTACCGATATATTTACCATTTTTTTTCCATAACATGAAACTTGGTGCTGCACTCACTCGTGTCATTTGCAAGACACCTACCCAATTTGAGCTCAGTGGAACAAATGGTGCGAGAGTTGTGCGTGTAACAGGCAGAGTGCCACACACACACACACAGACGTTCCTTGCATTTATAGATAAATGGTCAGAGGCTGGGCATCCCAGGTTCAAAATGTAAACATCCTGCTACATACAGTATTTGTTCTAGCCAATTCACTGAACCAGGTGATCTGAATAAGCACAACTCTTTAGCCAGGTAGATGAGCCAATTAGTTAAAATGACCTGAGGCACAGGCAAAACGAATATGCAAGAGGACGTTTACTTTCTCAGGCTGGTTTGTCCACCTCAGCATATGATTTCTTCTGTTAGCACTCACCTGTCCTCTCATGACAGAAACTTGCTTATGGAACTGCCCTCGATCAAAACCTGGATCTTTCTAAAGAGGCATGACAAAATACATTGTTAAAATTAAGGCACACACTGAATACATACATAAAAGTCTGCTTGATATTTTTTTAACTTGTCACCTTAAAAAGCTCGTATAGATCCTCTTCCAGGTCTTTAATGAAGTTTGGGTCAGACAGTTTAGGCAAAACAAGGTCTCGAATTTCTTGGGAAAAGGGCACTTTAGCCTGAGCCAACCATGCCCAGTAAAATGGATCTGCAATTTGGAATAAAATCACACTAGGTTCAAGTCCCAGTCAACTTGTATTTCTAACACACATGTGTATGTATATAATACAAGATTCATTGACATCGTCCAATGTTTCCCACAGTAAATGCTTAGTTAAGATTTAACATGATCTATAATAGGACAAGAGAATAAATAAGTAGCCTGCACAGTGCAGAGGAAAAAATAGGCTAGTCTATAGGAATTATGGTGTTTTGTTAATCAACTTTTGAAATTACACTAGCAAAGATTATTTTCCCCCAGGGATGTTACCTAGTGAAACGGGAGCCACTTGTTAAGATAGTTGCCTTAACTACAAAGCAGTGTGGATGACACTGCTGTCCGTTATTAGATAAAGGCTAAAAATGGGTGCTGTGTGGCTGCTTACAAGCTCTCCAGGAGTCTGGATGTTTCAAAGGGAACGCTAAGCCATTGTCTATGGCTGCCAACTTAATAATGGGATCCTTCACCACCACCCAATCAGTCTCCTGTAACGATAACAGAATGAATATTAAGAGAGCCTACCAAACAAACAACTGGTATTACATTATAGTACATTACACCACACTTAGCAGATACTTTTCTCTAAACAACTTACAATAGAGGACACAAATCAAACTACAAATATATGGAGAACAGAGTAAGCAAGAGCATAAACTAAGGGCAGACAAAGTACAGTGCTGGTAAGTGGAGTGATATGCACATGGAGGTGAAATAACAGTCACTATGGATCGAATACGAGACAAACAGCACATAAGAATGTGTGTGTTAGTGCTTACCCGGTTGCCTGAGGTGTCCATTGGACAGTCATATTTTATCAGCCAATTATCATTTCCTCTGTCTGTAAAAGAAGCACAGCTGTTAAAGTCACAAAAGCAAAACACACCTTCCTAAAGCTCGGGAGTATCAACAACACTGCCATGGTTACCAGTGTTCCTGATGATGTAATCGAGAACCACCAGTCGCTCAAACTGAAGCTGCAGCTGCCGATTGGTGTTCTCGGGCAGAGGCTCCGCCTCAAAGCGCCTCAACCAGAAGTCTGCATCCTTATAGCCATCCACAAAGAGCTGGAACGAGCCCACCTACGAGAAAGTGACAAGGCTCAAACATCCCTTTAACATTTTACTACGATCCGTGCATCATTTTATCAAAACCTTTTAAAGAAACTTCTGCTTAGTAACAGCCAAATAAAGTAAAAGTCAGTTGAACAATGAAAGAATACTGTTTAGGTTTTCACAAGACACTTCTCTTCCGAGAGTGCTTCCCTTCCTAACAAAACTAACAATCACTAAACCAACTCTCTTTCTCGGTCCCTATGCAGAAGTACATATGTCTGTAGTGCCCCTCCCCCCGGGAAACTTATTCAGACACTTGCACCTCCCTGTATGTATAAAGGTTGTCTGCTTACTCTGTGTCCCTTTACACCTCCGTTTGCTTATGTCCTCCTTTTTTTCGCTTTGGATAAAAGCGTCAGCCAAATGCAATGTAATGTAATGTAAAAACAAGACTAGTTTAAAGGTCATTAATTAACCTGCAAGAGAGAGTGATGGGCCTAAAACGTCCTTGTAAGCCCACAAGAACCCTACATAAACTGGCCAAAGTTGTATAGAGAGACATTTTTAATGGTAACCACATTCAACATAAATAATTCAACTTTGTTATTTTTATGTGAAATCAATCTATTTATTGACTTTATATTACCCTCAAGAGGCAGTTTTGTGTCTGTGCTGAACTGAATGTGTTAAACTGAATTTTATGCTTTCTAATCACCCGTCAGTCACTTCCAGGGAAGTTTTACATGAATTACATAACCAACCGAATTTTGGACCTCCCTCCCTCATTACACAGGATATTTTCTAGAGCCTTTTACATAAATAACTACACTGACTAAAATTTGTGGTACATTTATTGACTTCATATTACCCAAATACAGTTCTGTGTCTCAGCATTCGGTAGCTGATCTGAATACATAGAATACAGTTAGTGGCTTTTGGGAACCGTTAGAAGTTTTACATGAACCACATGACCAACTGAATTTTTGAACCATAGTTATCGCAACTCTTTCCTCTCTCTCTCTCTCTCTCTATATACAGTTCTGATACTGACTACACAAGTTAACCTCTAGAGCACAGGCTGATTTGATAGTCAAAAGATGAGCTCAGAGGATCTCAATGGAAGTCCTCCATCACCATACAGCATGTGACTATGAGCAGATATGAATCAGCCCAACTCCTTTAATTGCTCCCTGTGCTTCATCACTCCCACAGCAGTACAGACAACACTGCCCTGCATGGCTGGGGTCACTTCTAAACCTCTACATGGAAATTATTATATTACAAAAGCAATGGGTTTTTCCAGTCTTTTTTTCCCTCTGCGTTTTGTAGAAAACAAAAATTGAAACGGTCAAGAGTCTCTTCCTCTTTGGTGGGGATAATCTGGCTGTTTGACCATCACATTTCCCTAATCCTTATGTGTAGCTGGTCCACAGTTGGTAGGAGAAATAGTTCTGCTTTTTAAACAGGCAAGTTGAGGGTTTGTACATCAGCTGTTAACCACCCTTCTAAAACTGAGAACATTGAAGACTATATTTAGTAACTACAATTTATATCTTTCACTTTTTCTGTTTATTTTTACTTGTGTAATGCCAGGGTCTAAAACATGACCATGGCTTGGCTAGTCAGTATAAAAATCCATCAACGCACAATAAAACAATTCTAAGCACTAGAAAGGCAAAGGGTTTCCACATTCATTCTTCATCAATTAAAGCACAGCTTAATGTGACAAATTACTATTCAACAGCCAACAGCTTACCTTTGGAGGCAGGCCGATGCGATGAAAGCGCTGGCCCACTTTAGGGACTTTCTCCAGAGCAAGGCGTTTTCCTCGTGACTTTACTCGGTCTATGGCACTGTAGTTGAAGGTTTCACTGGCCAAGTAGACAACCTGAATGTGTGTGTGTGGGGGGAGGAAGGTGTCACAATTTCAGAGCTGACAAAGACTCAGCATTGTGGTCCAACATACGTAACACACTCTCAACTAAGGAGACCACACAAGCCTTCCAAAGTAGCTCGTTGGTTCTTAAAAAAAAAAGCCACATCTACTGTACCAACAAGGTTTTCTATACTAACATTTTCTACCAAGCGAACTAGCCAAATGTACAGTCTAAAAATACCTGAACTGTTGTAAAGCTTTTTTAAATCAAGTCATGTGGTTTGGAAGCCTTACAAAATCACTCTGCACACTATGGGCCAGAGTTTAATCAAATCAGTGTTTGCAACTTGATCACCTAAGGATCTTTAAGGCTGCAATGTACCATGGGGGTATTTTTGCTAAACTATGTTAGGCTGTATTTAAGTGCGTGACTTGTGCTGTATTGTCTGCAAAAAAAATGTGTAAGCGAGACCTGTGACAAACCAATGAGATATGTTAGCCGAACAAGTCATCTTACTCTACTTAAATTCAGAGCAGAAGCATTTTTAACAACAAAAAGCACACATAGGACAGTTTATTGGATCATAAGCACATTGCAGACAAACAAGCTTGCCCGCCAGCTTACCCGTAATTAAATTTTAGTTGAGAGACTTTTTTGGGTACAGCCCACTGCCTCTGTGAATAATTTCTATCAAAGCATCCATTTTACTCCATACAAATAGCCATTTTTTTTAAATGAGCTTAATTTATGATAACACAAAGAGCCCAATGATGCAGGAGGGTATCTTCAGCCAGACGGGTCAAATTGAAAGGTCTATGTGCTTTGGTCCAGGGTTCAAATATTTCTAAAATGACCAAAATTAACAATTTTCTCATGTTTTGAAAAAAGACTATGGGATGCCATATTTTACATGGCTCCATCTTGGCAACTGTTTAAAGTATGACTTTGACCAGGAAATCATTTTTAAAGTGAATCATCTCGTCTTTTCTCTAGTACTCAAAATCTCAGTTTAAAAAATTTGGGGTCACTCCATCTCTGACTCAATTTCTCCAGATTCTGGCAGTCACACATGTTGATGCTCTGCTACGTACTTTGGTCCGAGGCACGATGTTCAGCTCCAGCTTCTGGTCCACCAGACTGGCGCCGGCCTCAGAGAGGTAGCCCTGGTTGAGCACCAGGCAGTCTCGGCCGAAGCAGCAGGGGCAGCACAGCTTCTGCAGCCATTTGGTCCACTTGGGGTTCAGCTGCCCGTACGGTTCCTCATTCTTGGGCTTGAACACTCCGATGATCTTCTGCAAAAGGAAGAAGTCAAGTAAAAAAAAAAAAAAGTCATTTTTTCCTCCCAAACTTTGCCATATGTAGAGGATATAGACAGGATTGAAATGATGTTCCTCACGAACCAGTGATACAGCAACAATAATATAAGATACAAAATGTACATATAGAAAAACTAAACATTGAGTGAGCAGGGCCCTAAGGGCTTAGCCCAGTACAAAGAGCTGAAGACAATAAATATTGTAAATAAAACAGTACAGTACTGCAGTACTCGGAGAAAGGGAGGCAGATGTAGGAGGAGTCTTTGCAGATCAACGTTAAAAAAAATTGATTCTATGTTTCACCTACAGTGTATGCGGCTATGGAGTTTTCACACATTGGCAAAGCTCTCCTAATTTATACTTTAATTACAGAAAAATGACATCTGACCACTATTGAAATATTATTCGGCAATGCACTCTGGTGGCTGTAGTAGACAAAACATTGGACAGCACAAACCTACCACACTGACACAAGCATTCATTTCTCATTGGACAGCTACAAAACAGAGATGCACAACAGTGTATGAGCTCTAAACGTGTCTAAAAGAGAGGCATGGTAAATCTTACTGCTACACTACACTACAGGCCACACTGACTGCTGCAAACAAATAGTTCCGCAACATACTGAAAAAATTACCTTCACCGGTAGAAAGGTGGAAGTGTCAGACTTAGGCATTCTATGCAGCAACTCGTAGGTTCTACTTTGCCCATGTGTCTTTGGCCTAATTCTGAGTTGAGCCCTTTCTTAAACAGCCATTACAACACTGAGAACTGCCACATGACCGTGTCACTATTGAGCGTGTTCCTTTGCATCCTTCAAGATGGAGTGTGCTGATGGCCAGTTAATTTATACTTACCAATTCTCTTTTCAATTATCTGAATGTTGTTTGGGTTTTTTTCTTAATATTGTCTGTTGCGCTGTTTCTTTCCAGTGGTTAATAGAAAGAAAAGGGAGTGGACTGCATTCCCCAAGGCCAAGTTTCAATAGATTATGGATAACTATGGATCTCGACACGAGACAGGGGTGGCGATGAAATGAAGGTATGAGTTTTATAACCGAGAGCAGATTAAGTGGGTATGGTTCACTCCGCTGATTCGAGCAGAAACACTGATACAAGTCCAGTGTCCCACTATTTCACATCTGTGATAACCATGACGCGGATGAAAGAAGATCCCGACAGACATGTTCATTGTTAACATGTTAATCTCCAGAGAGGATGGGAGGAACACCTGTGTGTACGTGTGTGTGTGTGTTTTGCAGTATGTAGAAATAACCTAGGTAAATGGACATCAACATGCAAACAAATAAATAAGCAAATTACGAGTTGGCTCAAACCACTTAGAACTCATCCTGGGGGTTTCCAACTTAGACTAATGTTTCTACAATTTTAAACCACAATTATATCAGATCCCAATCTTATGCACTTTTTTGTAGGAAAAGGTGGTCAGTAATTTATCTTCTCAAGTTTGTTTATTCATACAATGAAATGCAATTTCATGGATGCTATTCGTCATCAAATGCTGAACACACTCTTCTGCAATGACACAGCTATAACGACCCGTGCTGTCTTTGAGAGCCACGGTCAGATAATGACATTTAAAATATATATATTACTTTTATGTTTACAAGAACGTTTTAAACAGTCACGCTGTTAAAGATGGCATCATAACCAGTGCAAAACCATCCTCGTGTGACTTGGGTTAACGCCACACTTCCCTATCACCAACTACATGTTAGCTTAGCTAACATACTCAGCATAAGTTTGATTAAAGACTACAACAAAGTGTATCGATGCCCCATAGGCACCAGCAATAAATACACAAATCCATCACACGAAATAATCGTGTTTAAAATGACTACAAGTGTTTTTTTCGCCGAAATGTCTTACCCCATGAGAATCTTTTACAAAGTAACTACCACTGGATCCTTGATAGATTCGCTCAGGGTAGTTTCCCTCATCAATAGCACGTTCTGCTTTCCGAATTATCTCCCTAAATTCTGGATCTTCTGGAAATTCATTTCTGTGTGGATCCCGCGGGGAACCTCCTCGATCTCGATCCAAAAGTGGCTGCCGTTCACGACTCCTTCCAGGACTCCCAGCCGGAATGCGCACGACTGAACCCGGTGTTCCTCCAAATCCGCCCCGGGGACTAGTAGGCTCGGTGGGACAGTAGCTGAAATCAGTCGAGTCCCGTAAAGGGGACACCAGCGGGCTTGTCTCGTCCATTCCAGAGTAGGGAAGGAATACGGAAAGCCAGACAGAAAGGGGAGAGGGGAAAGCAGAACAGGGATTTCTTTAACCGCACAATGATGTTGCTTTATGTGTAGAGCAGATCTTCAACAAACAAGTCACCTGAGAGTCAGCTTCCGGAAATGTGTGGTGATTGCCCACTTATTAGACCAATCAGCATTGTTTCCCGAATGAATTCTGGATTGTACACGTTATGACTGGCTATTCTCGTAACGCCCACCTCGTGCACGTGACACAGCACAACACACTGGTGAAAACCGAAAACCTATGGTGGAAACGGACTCTGACTCTCCTGTAATCTTTGCTGTGTTGTCTGTAGTGCTCAGGTACAAGTTGACTAGTACAAAGACACGGGAGTTCAGGGTGATTTTTACTTCTCTGTAATAAACAAATGTTTAGTGAATGACGTCAATGAAAAAAATCACCTCTCAGAATCAGAATTCTGTTGATCACTAACAGTAGATTGCAGCCATTTAGGCTAAGGTAGGGTATGGGTAGGCTACTGAAAAAGTCGTATGGTTATGCAGAAAACTTGGAGGCCTCTGTGCCACTTTTTCTTCAGCTTGTCCTTTCTAAACTGAACTAAGACAATAAACTTTGTGTGTTATTACCATAGGTTAGGCTACAGACTATGATTATTACTTCGTAGCCTTAGTTGGGTATGAAAATGTATGCATAGGGAACATCAGTGTTCTGAATGGTTTAACACAGAGTCATTAACCCATACCATTCATTATGAAAGCCCAACGAAAAGCCCAGCCCTAGTCATTTGTTGTAGTTATCAACGCTGAGTGTAGACTGCCACTGGCTGGGGTCTGGGGATTTGAAGTGACAGCGCGGCTACAATCGCCCTAGAGGCGGGTCGAGTCAGGGAAGTTGATTGGTTGTAGATCTATGTATGCACCACATATGTATTTGTTGTAGCAACAGCTGTAGTTTTCAGTAGACGGACAGGCCGTCCTTACGAGAGGGAATTGGATTGGCATCAGATTTAATGTGAACATCAGGGTGACTATATTTAAGCAAACATCTCTGTTTGAAGAAGACTGATGGACTTTACTCCCCATAAACGGCCTTGGAATGGTGAAATGTCTCCTCAGAATATGTCACCTGCTGGATATCCTTCCCCTGTTTCTGATCTTAGTGTTCTTTTTTACAGTCTTCACTGCAGAGATACGTGAGTCGATGATAGTTAATATCGTCGTTAATAGCTAGTCGTTAATAGCTAGTCTTTAAAGGTGTAGACTTTTAAGTAAAATATTGTCACCGCATGTTTGAGGATATTTTATATACAGTATACATCGGGTCAGACCTTACACTTCTTTTTTTACTGCATGTGATATACCAAAGACACCATAATGCATCAAATTACATTATGCTCTTAAAATAAACTCTTAAGCTCTGAAAATAAAGAAGTACATTACAAAAGTACTGTAATAGATGCAGGCTAGATTGTCATGTCGCAAAAGGCATCTGCCAACCATTTCAAACATTGTCATAGGCCTAAAACCTTTTTGTTATTGAGATGCAAGGTGCTCTTGAAAGAGATGCATGCTCAAGTGATAAAGAAGGGCATCTCTGCTAATAGCTGATTTAGCTGTGTGTGTGTGTGTGTGTGTGTGTGTGTGTGTGTGTGTGTACATGGATTGCAAAATGCTAGCAAATGTTTCTTTGAGGAGTGCAGTGGTCAGACTAAGCATAATCTTTCTTTAGTGGGTTCCATGTTTTCAGGTGTAGTAAATAAAGAGGGTGTTGTCCCTTTCTCGTTCACTATAGTGCACTAGTAGGGGACAAAACAATGTAACTCGCACCCCAGTGAATAGTGAACGAGTGAGCATTTCGGACAGAGCCACAAAGAACATAATCAGGGTGCCCCATAAGTTTGGGCCCAAAGGATTACTCATTTTTTTATTCATCATGCTACATGTAACCCTTGTCATTGACTATGACAGAGAAGTTATTTTCCTTGTGTGCACACAGCCAAAATTCAGAGCATGTTTCACCTTTAAACAATCATTAGAAACCTCTTTCTATAGGGTTATAGGGTTGGGTTAGTAGCTGTGTGCACCAGTTTGGATCAGTTAAGACAGACCTGGTTTGCATTGACAACAAATTTGCCAGCTAACTGTACCCTTTTTATTTGATGGGTGGATTGTGGCTTGTCAAGAAAATTAATGTGACTGTGACACTAGAGAGTGCCACTGTTGCCCCGTGATGGTGGAGGATGAGATGAGAGAGATCAGAAAACTCCAGACATCAGCAGAATTGCTGGAAACTTCATCATACTTGTCATTTCCAGGAATGTGCCATGGAGCCATCTTCAGCAGATGCCAGAGATGCAGTCATCCCCTACAGCCGCCCCACACATCCACAGAAGAGCGCTTCAGTTAGAGACGCCAACAGGTTTGGGCATGTCTGAGCATTAAACCACACATGTGATATATACTGCACCCAGGCAACATGGGAAGGCATTTTAGTAAAGGTGCAGCTATAGGTTGATACAAAAAATGGCTTTGAAAATAATAAAAATCCATTTTCAGTTGCTGGCATTGTGTCTTACAATTATTAACATCTGAATATGTAACATGAAGTCACTTTTGAACTATATATCTGTATATTTTATTAATCTTATTTGTATAACTGGAAATTGTGTTGTATTTTTTTTATTTTCATCAAAACACCTAAAACAGTTGGAATACTACACAGAGGGGATGGTTTATGTTTTTTTGCCTGGAATGCAATAATATAAAAATCAAAACAGGTTCTGTAAGGAAAAGCCGTCCAAATATTTATTGTTGTTATGACAGAGTATATGTTCATGTCAGTGTCAAACCCTTCTTTGCCATATAAGTCAGATCTGCAATAGAGTTTGCATAGCATATGAAAACAGGAAGGATTACACCACAACCTAAAATAGTAAACTACTTTTAATTTTTCAACAGTGAGTCCAATGCAGGTATCATTTTTGATATTGTTGATTGTTACAAAAAATCTTAAATTAACACTGTACTCTTGCTGACTATTGACTCTGTCATAGATGAAAGTTGGTTAGGTAACACTTTAGTTAAAGGTCTACCATACTGGTAAACATAATGGAGACAATGTCAGCATTGTTGTTGTCACCAAATATTATTTTTGCGTCTGTAATTTAACGTTCATCAAAAACACTGATTTATCACTGTTGTCAACAAAGAATGTTGTAAGAAAACATCCTGGTTCCCTTTGACCAGGTTTTCAAAATGTGTTTAATTGGGTAAACACAGTCTCTAAAAGCCTCTTTTATCTCCAGTGAGGAATTCCACCAAAGATGCAGAAAGCAGAGAAAGGTAAGATTATGAACAACCTGTGTGCAGAGATGACCAAGAGAGTTTCAACAGCATGACAACATCTTGAAGTCTAAACCTATTTCTTTTTGGTAGGTTGTCATTTGAATACTCAGCCCCAAAATTGGTAAGTACTGAATATTTTATTGATTTAGGCCTAATACTTTAAAACTGGTGGAACCCAACATAAAGAAAAACTTCACTGAATGTTTGTTGCAATAACTACATTATGTTCGGCTGGCTGGGGAGTGGGATATTGTTTAGAAATGTTAGATAGTTGACTAATTTCAAATGCTCTTTGTACAACCCAAATAGAGGTGTGTGCGTGTGAAGCTGTCCTCCCGTTTCCCAAACACGGTGAATGAAGAGGTCACCTCGGCAATAGAGCAGTGCAATAGTTCACCACTAGAGGTCACACTCTCTCAAGGAAATAAAGAGACACTAGAGGATGACAAAGTGAGAGCTCTCCCAATTCATTGCATGATTAACTGAAACTGGGGGTGCTCCCCTGTGCACCGAGTTGCTCTGTCTTGCTCTAATATTTAGGAGAATCAAAAGCAGATCTAGAATGCATTTGTCACTGCATTAACGACATACAACAAAATTACAATATCTCTGAATAAAGAACTCCAACATTTACATTTACATTTTACATTTACACAAGTTTTATAAAGTATACTCCGTCCCTACTCAGAAGTGCACATGAAGTAGCTTACACATTTACACAAATGAACACTCAAGAAAAGTGGATTGAAAAAAAAAAACAATTAAAAAGTAACAAGTTGGAAAAAAATATTGTTGGCCCATATTACATGGTAAACGCTTGTGATTATGTACAGTCCTTAATAGCTTGGTTATGTTAATCCTGTAGACTTTGCTTAGCCTGTGCCGAGTCAGGTCCAAAAACCACACAGAGCTGTTTCAGATCCCAGACTCAGCTGCAGAAAATCAACTTATCGGAGACTTCAGCAAGGTGGGTCCGGGGGCCTCCAAAATGGTCTTCAACATATCTTGACGACCATTATTTTCTGTTTCCAATGTAGAATTTATTTGTATTGTGTGTTTTATACAGGATTAATTCCAAGAGGTTAATCAAGCTGATTGTCATGACAATGATTCAGTAAAAACTATAATACAGACTCTATCTTCTCTCAGGTGCATGTTCTTCCAATTGATCAAGTGGATCAAGATCTTCCTTGTGTTTCAGCAAATACAGTATGACTTACCTGTTAGATATACAATACAGATTATCTGCCAGTTTTAATATGCAATGCATGTATATATTTTTCATGTTTTTTTTCTGTCCAATAGGTAGCTGCACTATTGAATGGAGATTTCATGTCAACAGTGGAAGACTTTCTCATTATTGACTGCCGCTACCCTTATGAATATTTAGGAGGTCACATTAAGGTAGAAATGTTCATTTAATGTATGTTGTGGCTAAATACAAAAGCCACAGGGTAGCCATTTATTCTCTAATGTGAATTACTTAGTGCTTAGTAATAGTTTGTCTGAAAATGGTTTGCTGAAGGGCAGTTAAAGATCTCGCTGTCTGTTATCATTTTGAATCGAAACTAGGCCTGGCCATTCAAAAGAGTACAACACCACAGACTTTAATTTTTTACTTCATCTATCTTCAAGCATATCACAATTAATCACCATGGCTGTCTGGTAGGGTGCGGTGAACCTCCACACAGAAGCTCAGCTCCAGCAGGCATTTCATCATGGCCTGGCCCAGACCTCCCCCTCAGCTGGGCCAGAGTCAGTGTCCCAACCAGTGGACCCTCTCCGGAGTCTTCACTGTTCATCTCCCAGTGGTGGAGCACACACCTCCAGCTGTATAGAGGCACTACTAGTACCTCTATCACCTATGGAGAGCAAATCATCAAGGAAGCTTTTGGTATTTCACTGTGAGATGTCTTCAGAAAGGGGACCAAGGCTGTGAGAGCATCATTTTTATCAGTTCACATTCAGACATACAAATACATTCCATTGCAGTCTCCTCAAAACTACCGGTACTTGTGAAGCGTGGTAAAGCGTGGAAAATGGTAAAACATGAGTGTTTGCCTTGTGCCTTATAGGTGCAAATACTTGAGAAGCCTGGACCGGAACTTGCATTCAAGTGTATATCCCTGTCTATACCACCCTGAGGTCTATCTGTTACATGGAGGCTACAAACACTTCTTCGCATGCTTTCCAGTAAGTCAGTGTGACAAATGCACTTTGTTTATCTCCTTTGGCTTTCATCAATTTCACACTGTGGACCCATGTCACAGCAGCCAATTTTCCAGGAAGTAGCTAGCTAGCCCACAGGCTAAACATGCCAACTGCGTGGGGCTCCCGGGCCAACAACCTACTACAGTGGCTATGCAATTTTCGACGAAAGCAGTGGGTGTTTGTTTGGGAAGTCTATCACTTCTGAGCACAGTTGTCTATACTGACATCCAAGCTTAGGTTTGATTCTGACTATAGCCAACAGAGGCTTGGTTAATTTCATTAGTAACACATGTGCCTGCCTTGCTGTTTCCTGCTATGTCACTACTGTGACATGGGTCCATTTACTTTCTAAACATAGATTTAGAAACATTGTTTCAGCAGTGACACAATGACTATTATTTTGTAAACAACAGGACTTGTGTGAGCCCAGGGGCTATGTGCCAATGCGCCATCTGGCTTTCAGGGAACAACTGAAAGAATTCCGACAGAAGAGGAAAACTGCAAGACGTCAAAGATTGCTCTTTAAACATCATGAAAGGACCTGCACCAGTTAAAACAAATGACTAATTAAAAAACAACTTTGTATTTCCTGAACAGTTATTTCAAAATGTATTTAAGTGCAAAAATAAAGAATGTAAAGAACATTTACAGTGTGTTTTTAGATTTCCTGGTGAAGTAAATGTGCAAAAATCCTGAAATATGAAAGTATTTGGATAAATAAATTATATAAGATAAGATGATAATCCTTCTTGTCATCGAAGGTCATATGGGCATCATCCCTGACGTGCGGAAATGCGCGCTGCCTGTGGCTATCCTCTTCCTGTATTTGTGTCCTGATTGGTTTAGATGTGCAGGAAGTGCTCGCTTGGAACATCAGCAACGGTCAAGTGAATTCGACCGCTCCGACGAACATCTCTGTAGCCTGATCCGAGGGTGCCCAGGCTGTGTCGCAGGGAGTTGTTGCGCATATTTTCGACACATCTAAAAAGGAACGCCGTCTCCTTCAGTTGCCGGAAATATTGCGAAGTAAACCAACCTTCAAGAATGGCCGCTTACAAGCTAGTGTTGATTCGTCACGGAGAAAGCGTCTGGAACCAGGAAAACCGCTTCTGCGGCTGGTTTGATGCCGACCTCAGTGAAACGGGGACCCAGGAGGCCCAGCGAGGTGGTCTCGCCTTGAAAGGTGATGCTCTTGACAGTTGCATCTGTGATGCATTCGCACTGAGCGTGTAGCCTTCGTGAAAGTCATGTTACGTCAGTTCCAAGCAGGTAGCTAATCAACTGCGGCTGGCATAGGCCTTAATAAAACAGCCCAGCAGATGATCGCTATCTTAAATGTCAACTGCTCCAGTGCTATCGGAAACGTGAAATTCAGCTAGGATTACAGGAGCTTTGTGTTACTTGGCAAGAGCAGACCTGTCTGTAGCATTCCTACTGTGCCTTGACACACCCATAGTTTGTCATTTCCAAAAGGTGGGCACGGTGTGCGTTTATCTGCCCTTGCATAAATGTGTGATACGTAAGCTAACATAGGGGCGCCGCTCGAAATGCTAGTAAGGCCCTATAAAGAGTGCAACTTTTGGGACCATGGTCTCATTAACAATAAGGTTAACAGTGTGCTCAAAGCCTCCCACCCCCACCCCCCCCAACGCTGGACCTCATCCCTACCCACCCGCCCCCCGGCTGTGCCCCAAGGCTAATATATGACATGTCTTTATCCTTTTTTGTCCATAGAGGCTGGATATGAATTTGATATATGCTACACCTCAGTTCTGAAGCGGGCCATCAGAACCCTTTGGTTGGTTCTGGAACAGATTGATCAGATGTGGCTACCGGTGCATCGGACCTGGCGCCTGAACGAGCGGCACTATGGAGGTCTGACCGGGCTGAACAAAGCGGAGACGGCTGCCAAGCACGGTGAGGCCCAAGTGAAGATCTGGAGACGCTCCTTTGACATTCCTCCACCACCTATGGATGCAGATCATGACTTTTACACCAACATCAGCAAGGTGAACCACGCAGCAGAGGATGGTGTATTAGTCCTGTGTGTGTGTGTGTGTCTGTCTGTCTGTATCTACAGGTTTATTACATGACTGGAAACTTAATGTTCCAACATGTGTTAAGAGACACGTGTTTAAAATTTGCCCCGTTGGGGCCCCTAAGCGACCTGATTTCATCAAGCGATTATTCAGCACTGGATCAATGACCGAGTTGAAAGAGAAAAATACCCATCCATTTCTAAGCAGCATTTTTAAGCAGCTGCCAGTGGCAGGCATGCATGGCATTGCATGTTTAAATAGTTCCAGTGCAAATAAAAAAGGATTGCTTGAATTCAAGCATATTTTTTTGGTTGTGGGTTTTATTCAATGACAAAAGAATTTTAGTGACAAACAGCGTGGTCATTGATCTAGGGACAATATTGACTTTGAGTCAATTTTGGAATTTGGATGGTGTAAGGCACTTTTTTTTCTTACACAGAAAACAACTGGTATGTGTTTTTTTCCCACTGTTATTCTTTTACTTTGTCTTTTTTTAATTGTAAATGGCACTGAACACTGACTGTTCTTTGCAGGACCGTCGCTATGGAGACTTAACAGAGGACCAACTTCCTTCCTGTGAAAGCCTGAAGGACACCATTGCACGTGCACTGCCCTTCTGGAATGAAGAAATTGTTCCACAGATCATGGATGGCAAAAGGGTATTGATTGCTGCCCATGGAAACAGCCTCAGGGGCATTGTCAAACACCTGGAAGGTAGGTGTCATAATGTCATAATGCATAGCACCAGCTGGTGTAGACGCAATCTGGAATAACATGAACACCTAATAAAAGTTGCCCCATATTGAATAAAAATTGGGTGACTGAACATGCATATCAATATCCGTGAAGACACTGTAGGTTCCAAAGTATTTATGAATTAAATTGTGTCTGTCTGTCTGTAAGCTCTGTCTGTATATCTGTATGTTTATATGCAAATTTACGTGTATATTTGCCTTTACCTTTAGGTATGTCAGATGAAGCAATCATGGAGCTGAACTTGCCCACAGGCATTCCCATCCTTTACGAGCTAGACAAAAACCTGAAGCCTGTCAAACCCATGCAGTTCCTGGGAGACGAAGAGACAGTGCGTAAAGCCATGGAGGCAGTGGCAGCACAGGGCAAGGCCAAGAAATAGAGGGGAAGAAGAGAAAAGATAGAAGAGTGTAGCATAATAATGTTAGTGATGGTGAAACAACATACATTCTGGAAATGTTATTTCAGTATGAGCTTCACTTAGTCTACACACTGCTAATTTACCTCCCAATGCGTGTAACCTGTATTTCTCTGTCACCCAATTGACCGCACAAGCAATAGATATTGAGTGAGAGGTGCATGCAGTTCTTTCATGGCTATTTCAAGCTGTAAGTTTCAAAAAAAGTATTACAAAAGTACATTGCTCTGAAGGTTTAAAAGTCTGCAAGTCTTTGAAATAAAGTGAACTAAAGACCTACCCTGAAATATGTGACAACTGCTTCTTTGCAATCAGTGTTATGATGATCTTTAGATAAGACCACATCAAGCAGGACACATTTTAAGAAATTATTATGCTCCAACCACATCCATTAAGGTTTTGTTTATGAAGTTAGTACAGTGACTAACCCAGATAACTAAAAACATAGTTTTATTGCTTACAAAGCATAGCCATGAGGTTTCTCTAGTATGTTTACGTCTTGTTTTGAATGAGCATACCCACGCAAGTGACTGAACTCGCTTTCTGGGACACCCTCAAGGCCTTTCTTACTAAGCATACTGTTTTCATACAGCCCTGTGTGTGTGTGTGTGTGTTGACTGACTTAATTTAAAGGGCCATTACTTGGGAAAAAGAAAGAAAGTACAATCATACCATTGTTCAGAACATCTATAACTGCTATGTACTATGTTTGTCAACAGAAAATGTTCAATTTAAAACGAGTAAACACTTGATTATAACAGTTTTAATATTATTTAGTCTGTATTTGTGCCAGTTATGCACCTCCACAATTAAACGGAACTTGCAGTATTTCAATAAATGTTTTGTCATTGTGATTGGTAAAAAAAAAAAAGCGTAATCTAGCCCTTACACTGCCTCAACAAATATGGCGCGTAGAGACTGCTAAGTGGATACTTACCAAGTGGCCAATCACAGAACACCTAGGCCCTCTGTATTCAGCCAATTGGCAATGACTCGTCTCTGCTTCAAAACATGTCGCCGATGAAGCTGTGTGTTCCAGGTAGGTGCGCTGAAAATATAAAAATATTAAGTAGTTTGCTTGCCTATTTAAGGAAAATTGTTCAAATATGTGTAAGTGAATGCTCTGGCATGTATTTGGTTAGGTTTGTGGGGTTCAGCGACTTAAAGCCAATGAAATTGTGGACTTGTGTCAGAACGTGGACTGAGCATGTTGCACTAGCACGTTCTTGGAATATAGACTAGTCTATGATACTACCGAAATGACACGTTTCCGTTGCGTACATCTGGAGTATTTACAGTTTAAAGTTATTGTATGGTTTGGGAAACATTTGTTTTCCTTATTTTCAACTTAGTTACAATCCAACTACTTTGTTGGGCCCTGCCCACCGCCCGGGGCGTGAACTCAGTAGGCTAGTTCCAAGCATTCCTTCATGAGCGTTTTGATTCACCTTGGCAAAGCATTTTGCCAATGACTTCAGGCAACTTTTTTACTGACAACGGGGAAACGGAAGATTTGTAGTGACTTAACACGGGGGTGCATATTGTATTTGCGCACTCTGTGTTCACACAGAAATGATCTCTATGGCTTTTACGAGGATTCGTTGCGTGAATTTTGGTGTGGGGATGGTGTCTTTGCTAACCAGTTGAAGTCCATGGTGCTGATTTTATATTTCAGGTGAGAGGCTCTGCAGCACTGAAGATTGCATACCCGGAACGGGCACGTACCTACGACATGGTTATGTCTTCGCCGCTCTCGCGGGCTACGTGCTGAGAAAGAACGAAGGAGAGGAGGTGGGTGTGTGAACTTGTTTAATGAAAGTTGTAAGATATTGCGCAACCGGGGATTAGTGGTTGAGCTGAAAAGGTCAGGGATTTACTTATGAAAAAAACTAGTAAGATTGCATTGTTTTCAGGTCGCCGCACGATTTTGACCTGTGAGGTATGGTACTTGTCTTGTATTCAAATGACTTTGCCTTTTTTCTCAGTTACCAGTCATCTCCGTTGTAAAAGAAACAGAGAGGAAGTTATTACCCGATGTCGGAGCCATAGTAACATGCAAGGTGAGAATGAAGAAATTAATATGAATTTATTTTTGTCTTCAGGTCACATTATGCTGTGAATACCTCAATGAACAGATATCTTAAAAAGGCTTTTTAAATTGCACTTGACCAACAGGTGACCAGTATTAATCCCAGATTTGCCAAAGTCCACATCCTCTACGTTGGATCCACGCCATTAAAGGACCGGTTCAGAGGAACCATAAGGTGACTTTGACTGTTCAGCTGGTGCCCAGTGATGAGGACAGGAAAAATGTGACCATGTCACTTTTAATGTGTATATTAAAATAATGCTTTTGTGAACTGAATATTATAAGAAGTATTTTTTGTGTCATCACTTAAGTTGCATTGTCATTTTACAGCTATGATGTGCACTTGCCTCAAGCAGTAACTAAACTTGTTATTGTTCTCCAGGAAAGAAGATGTAAGGGCAACGGAAAAAGACAAGGTAAGACACATGAGTCAAGACGTTTATATGCACACATATAATAATGCGTAATGCATTTTGTGTAATGTAATCATTTTTTACATTTAGTATCTTTTAACTCTGTTTCAGGTTGAAACATATAAATGCTTTCGTCCTGGTGATATCGTCCTCGCAAAAGTGGTATCCTTTACATGAGGTTTGTCCTTGTAGTAGTAAGACTGTAAAGCTCTGCTTTTCTTCACTGAAGTGAGATTGGAGCCCTGAGTATCAGTGAAGTATTTCAAGTAACTTACCCACATGAAGTAACCCACAGGGGTAAACATCCTAACAGAAGAGCCCTGTGGCTTTGTTTTACTAGAGGAATGAAGCCATAGGTATATTTACCATTTGCTTTGAGTTAACATACCCAAATAGGTAACTATCCAGCTTTATGAAGGGTATTCCAAGTACATGGTTTAGTGACTAACCCAGATAGGTGAACCAGAGTTTGAAAAGTAGTAAACTTCCTAATGCTATTATTCTCTAAAGTCATGAGGCTCCTCCAACAGGTAGGTTGCCTCTTGCCCCCGAGTTAACATACCCAGCTGACTAAACCTGCTTTCTGGAATACCCCTGCGGCTGGTTTGCTCTCTGCAGGTATCTGCTACACTTGCCCCTTACGGACCTCTTGCACCTTGTTGCAGTTCTAACCCTTGACCTCAGCTTTAGATTTCCCTCGGTGATGTGCAGTCCAACTATCTCCTCACAACGGCAGAAAACGAACTTGGTGTTGTGGTGGCCCACAGCGAAGCAGGTGAGCAGGCACATGTTACTTGACGCCACTTGTCGCTACCAGTCAAGTGACTTCTTTCATCACGGCCTGATCAAGCAGCTGTTCGAGCAAGACTGCATGTGTGACACAAAAATAGAACTGGTTCTGGCAACAAAAGGTGATGTGCATAAACAGTGTTTTTTTGACTAGCCCATGAAAACTGAAATTGCATTAGAAATCACTATCTGGAACGAATGTAAACATACATTGATAGTGCTGGGGTGCAGCTGCAGTTGGGTGTAAAGTATCGTCCCACCACCCCATGGGCAAAAACTGGTTTTCTTAAGACCAGAGGTGTCAGTCCTGTCTGAAGCTGGGACTGACACCTCTGCTGAACACAGTAATTGTGATTAGCACAGGTAGATGTGCTCCCTGCTTGGCATGTCTGCCTGTCGCACATCCTATGGTGACCATGGCCAGCTGCGGGGGGTGGGGGGGGGTCATCAGCCGGTGCAGTCCTGGAACATCTCTGGGTAGTGCAGCCGCAAGCAGAGTAATTTCACATCCGTTTCACCTTCTCTGCAGGTGCACAGATGGTGCCCATCAGCTGGTGCGAGATGCAGTGTCCCCGCACCCACGCCAAGGAGTTCCGCAAGGTGGCACGGGTGCAATGCGAGTACCTCCAGGCGTGAGCAGTGACCCCCCCCCTCCTCCTTCATGCACCCCAACTCCCCAGGAACACACAGCTTCCCTCACAAACAACAGAAATGCAGAAAGGCAGCGCAACAGCTGCTTAGTCCATGAGCCACAAGTCGGAAAGGTTCCACGTGTCAGGTTCCTGGTGCTTTCTGACAAATTAAGTACAATGTTCTTTTTGTTGTGATGATGAAATGTACCTTAAAGACATCCAAGGCAGAACAGCAGCAGTCAGCGCAAGATTTTGAAGTACAAGGAAAAAGACAAGTAACAAGTCAATGTGTCGGCAAAGTTTTCTTGTTTTAAACCTCAAAGCATGATCTTAAGATTGGGATTTTTTTCCTGTCACTTTATTTCTTACTTTTGTCTAACTTTTTTTTTTTTACTACTACAGAGTTTTCCTTTTCTATGTATGTCTTAAGAGGTCATGTGCATTTTGGTTATAAATAAAGGGATATGTCTCTTCATAACCAAGTTAAATACAATCCCTAGAGTGATGTTATGGTGCATGGTGTTATTTTTAATGAAATTAATTCATTGTAGAAAGCATGTACATCTCTCAACCTACATATGACACTTTTTTACATATTAGTGTACAAAAGTGATCGCAGTGATTTAACATCCACATAAAAATTTGGGACAGCTCACATGGACCTTTTCAAATGTAGCAAAGGGTAGGTAATGAGATGCAAAAAAAAAACACCAGTCCTTGACAATGATTCCAGGTACTGCTAGTAGACCTGAAATTGAAAGAGCAGCACTGTCAAAGACACAACCTGTTTGTCACACCAGACAACCATAAAAGACGTTTAGCCCAGTTCTAGAGTTCAAAGACATGTAACGGACTGAAATAATACATAGATGGTCAGTCGTCAAACTTTATTGAGCGACTGGCATTCACATCAATGGCGAACTTCTTATTGCTTGGTGCGGCGAACCCAAGACCTGCCCCTCTGTTCGTGAAGTCCATCCTACGATTTTGCGCCTGCTCAAACTGTCCAAGGAGCTTCTGCTGCAAATTCTGTTGCTCGTCTCTTCCTAGTGCCATGTTGGGCCTCAGTACGCCCGCTGTGACTGGCTGATTGCCTTTCTTGAAGCCGCCCATCAGCCGCAGGAACTTCTGCTGTTGATCTGTATTATTAAAGTGGGCGGTGCCCCACTGCCCAAAGGTCTAACGAAGGGAGTGAAATATGATTAGTAACATTCTGCAAAAATGAAGATTACAATAGAATAATCTTTGTTATTGTACTGTGTACAACGAAATTTAAGGTGCTTTGAGGTGTTATCTATGCAATGCTTTTAAAAGGCATATAAAAACAGGTAAATAAAATAATAATGCCTTCACAGACACACAAGCATCCCTCTGAACATTATTGCACAGATCCCTTAAAAGCATGCAATAACAAGTAATGTATTAGCATTATTACTTGAAGCCACTGCAGTGGGATAGGGACCTCTTGGTTAAAAAAAAAAAAAAACACTGGTGTAACTAAAGGGAAAGACTTACCGGTTTTGGCTGTGACTCCTTGTCAATGTCTTCTTGAAGGGCTAGTCTTCGATTCTGAAAAGACACACATCATACAGTGAACTGTTAAACACGGTCATGCAGGTGTGAATATCGTATTTGTAATGATATTTTTGCACAGAGTGCTAAGATCCATTAATTTGTTGTTAAGACAAACAGCCCAAATGCTGCAAACAGTGTGCTCAAAGCAAAAGGGATAAACTAAACACTATCTACACACATACCTGGTCAATCAACATCTCATCCTGGTTACCAGGCTTTTCTGACAGAAAGACCACATCCGTCACCTATAAAGACAGAAGTCCTAGTAATTAAAATGATCGTGCCATTTTAACACACAACACCTACAAATTCCCAGAAACCTAATACAAATTCTAAACTAAACCCAAAACTAAAATCAAGTGATTTCTACCAAACCATATTCTAGTCATTAACATGGTAATCTACATCCTGATCAAGGTGTACCATAATGCTACAGGAGTAAGTTCACCTATCCTGCAGTTTGTACACCCATTCTGTCATTTGTGTAACTGAACTCGCATAGAGGTTTAGGAAATGGCTTCATGTTAAGACCCTTGTGTTCTCTAAATGTGTATAACAGTGATGTTTCTGCAAAAATCTAACAAGTGAGGGTACTCTGTGTGTTACCCCTGTGTCTTGCCAGGCTCATATGTGCTAAACAAAGCTGGTGTGAGTGACTGACATCATACTAACCCCTTGGTTCTCTGTTGCAGACTCTGTGCTTGTAATCTCCTTCTTTATTGCCTTGGCTGGTTTACTCTCTTTAGACTGTTTCTTCTTCTTCTTTGGCGTTGGAGTCTCTACTTCTGTACTCGTCTCATTTAAATCTTTTTTGTTTTTCTTTCTTTTCTTTCCATTCACAGCAACAGTGTCCGTGGTTTGTTCTTCATCCTCCTCCTTGATTTGTCGAGCAGGTTCCTTTTCATCCTCTCCTTTAGACTTCTTCTTTTTCTGTTTCTTCTCTTCGCTGTTCCCCAACCCGTGCTTTTCAATATTTAGTGCAGTATCTTTTTTCTTTTTGGCCTTTTTTGTCTTGATGTCCCTGGGTTTCTCGTCTACCATTTCAGCATATGTTTGTGTGGCAGCATTTTCCATACCATGACTGCAGTCTTTTCTGATTTTTTTCTCCTTTTTCAGTTTTGTGTGTTTGTTAGCTGTTGTGAATTTATTTTTCTTCAAGCTATCCTCTTCCATTAACTGTTTCTTCTTCTTCTTTTTCTTCTTCTTCACATTCATCTCTTGACTGGAGTCTTCTAATTTCATACAGGCTTCTTCGGAATCAGCACCTTGTTTTCTCTTTCTCTTTTTTGCCTTTAAAACAGTGATGTCTTTCTTGATGTCTGCTTTCCCTTCATTAGTGAACTCAACTCCATTCTCATCAGCTTTTCTTTTTTTCTTCTTCTTCTTGACATCGCCTGGTGTTTCTACAAGATGTACCTCTTCAAACTCTTCCTTTGAAATGTCATCACCATTTACAGTTGTTAATGATTTCCTAGTCTTTTTCTTCTTTCCACTGGCATGGTCAGTGTGTCCATCCTCTTCAAAATGTGCACCCTCCTTGAGTGGTTTCTTTTTCTTCCTCTTCTTTACTGTAGGACCAGCATTTTCCTCCTCGTCCGTGTCCAAAATATTTATTATTTCCATCATAACATCCTTGTTTCCTTTGGCTTCAATGTGGTCAACATCACTGACAGTAATGGCGTTGCTTCTGTCCTTTATTTTCTTCTTTTTATTTTCTTTCTTTTTCCTGTTCGCATCACCCTCACTGATGACACTTTGTCCATGTTCTTCTCCAGACACCTCTTTCTTCTTTTTCTTTCTTTTACTGAGAGCGCCTCCTTCCCTGATTATAACGTCATCCATGGCGGCCTCCGTAGTCGTCACCTGAAGACTACACTCTGTAACACACCGAGAAAACAAGTGGCACACCAGTTTAAATCATATTCACATTTGTGTCCTTAGCATTTTAGTACTGAATAATGTTAAACAGTGGGTAAAAAAGAATATACCCTGAACAATAGTGTTAACTGGTAACGATAGGGGAGTAGCTTACTTAACAGACATAACAGAACAGGGTTTAATTTTACTGACCATGCATTTGAAAGAAGGAAATGCAGAGAAAATCTGATCTTACCCTTGTAAGAAACTGCAATGACTTTTGCTATAAAAGATAACAATCGCTGCAAAACTTTACCCAGATGAATGAACTACTTACATTATTCTTTACGTGGATCCTAGGGATAACGTGAAGACAAATTCTCACTGACGACTCGGTTACATAAATCTGCTACAAAATGATGCACCCTCAAAAAAAGTATATTATACAAGTGTCATGTTTATTTCTTTCTGTGGCTTGGAGAGCACCATGTTGGGCTAATCTTCGGCACACGTGAAAAACTTCTGTCTGGCGCATGCGTCACAACCTTGTAACCCGGAAGTAGAATGTGCAAGCCTACTCATGTGTGTCTCCAAAGGTCTCTGGACAGACTATGGGTCAGACACTGAAGATTTTGACAAGGTTCTGAGGTGCTGAATACATATATGAAATCTTGGAATCTGCATACCATGTTTTACAGTGCGAATAGTATGGATGTACTATTGTCAGTGAAATCATATTCAGTAGCCTTTATAATAGACTTACGCATAAAGCAATAACCACAACAATACCATTGTTGTTGTTGTTGTTGTTTGTGGAGCATCAGTTTTTCTGGGTCTTGCTTATTTTAATGCACTTAGGCTACTAATTTTACTATCCAACTACACCTACAATTTAAATGTGATTTTGGTTTCTTTGGTGGTAAACTTTACATTCACATGTGGCCTTGTCTAATATCACAATATAATTGTCATGTGTTTCACTTGAACCATAATATTTCAAGTTTATTTATTTTAAGTTGTTCAATGTGCATGTGTGTGTTGGGGTCAAGGGTTAGGCATGAGCTCTACACTCTACACGAAAAAAATGGAAACTGTACATATTACACTCCAACAGGCTTAGTCTAGGTTCAACTGACAGCATAAAGTGACTGCTCTCAAAAAAAACATGCACCTGTAGTCAGCTGACCATTTCATATGCGTTCTCATTATGTTCTGCTGAGGAAATACATTCAGTAATTACACATTACAGTCAAGTTGATACAGGAATTGTCCAGTTTCATCATAAAGTGCAATTCACAACATCCCTCGTAAGTTTTAAAATTTGTGCAATACTTTAAAATCACAAAGCATTAAAAAACAACACTTCTACACAACATCTACTTAAATCTTCAAGGAATAAATACGCTGATAATGAAAGAGAATGTAGCTGCTTAGAACAAAATTTCAAGATTCATATAAACATGACAAGAAACCCCCCATAAAATAACGAATCAAGTTCATTACATTACTGAAGTAACATCACTTAAAAGTCCTTTTGGAAAAACGATTGTCCTTCTGAAACGTAGAATCCTGAGCTTCTTCTTTCACTTCAGCCAGTTTTTTGTGTGTCTCACCATAGCTGTCTTCCTGTTAAGTTGGGAGGAGCTGTCGGTATCTGTTAAAGCGTTTAAGAAAACAAGATGAAAGTATAAATAATTCCCGTTTGTCATTGTGATTACACTGCATACAGTGCACGCAACAAAATTGGTCCTCTGCCTGTATCACATCACACGTGAGCAGAGGGCAGTCATGGCGTGTGGGGACGGTAGCATGGTAAGGGTACTTTAGTGACACTTCTGGTTCAAACCTGCGACCCTCCAATCATAGACCTGTTACTTTAACCACCAGGCCACCACTTCCCCAATGATGGAGAAAGGGATTACCAGATAGGGATTACAGGGACTCCATCTCACTTATCATGGCTTGTTTTTACATGGTCAATGATGACATAATGTAAAAATATACTATGAAAAGTGCTGTTCTCAATTAACTTAAGGCAGACAGCTGGATGGATCCTGTTTACGTTGGTTTAGCTTAACAAATGGCATGTATATTCATAAAGTACATGGCATTGTTTACTTTAACCAATGTAAAACAATCTACACAGCATGTTTACTTATTTGTTTTGTAAAGTTGGCTGTGTGCTTCACTTTTTCAGTGGATTTTGGAATGAAGAAGACCATTCAAAAGCACCGTAAAAGGTATGGCATGTAAACTATAAGTTAAACATCCAAACTTCTGTACATTAGCTTTATCTGTCTGTCGGCATGTTATCGTGAGTAGGCGTGTTTGTGTGATGCTGTGGGTGTGTGACAAATGACAGGTAATATAATATGCAGGTTCTTACTGTTCCGCTGTTCATCAGCAGAGCCATCTCGGTGGGCTGGTACACGTGACTGCGAAACGGCAGGCCCTGCCGAGGCCCCGTCAGGCCATTATGATATGCACCAGATCTCAGAGCTGAAAACATGCGCAAGTTTGAAAAAAAAAAAAAAAAACGTATTAATATTTAAGGAGTCCACGGAAAAGCCAGGCATAGTCACAAAATGACATTTTTGTACTTACTCCGCCTATCGGTAGTTTCATTGAAACCTCAGCTTTGACAAAAGCATTCAAATAAATTAGCATTTCGTTATAAAATTAAAATAAAATAAAATTAAATTAAATTTTCTCAGTTTTTGCATTTTGTGACCATGCCTGTTTTTCCTGTGAACTGCTAATTTGCGACCTGGTCATGGTTCTTAACGATGGCTAACCTAGATCCAGAAGTTATAATCCAGCACCATATATTGCAAATCACATGGTTCTCTACCTGTGCACTTAACACAGGTGGTTTCAATAATGAACTCCTCTACCTGGCTGAAGAGTTGTGCTAATTAGAATCAGCTGATGTAATAAATAGCTCAATCAAATATGTGGTACTGGACTTTAGCTTCTGAAGCCAGGTTGCCCATCACTGATGGTTCTATGAAATTGTGTATCATTGTCAACTTTGTGGCACATGAGAGCTTACACCAACACAAATTCGCTATTAACTATATATTGCAACGGCTTTATAAACTTGAATTTAATATTCAGTGAGTGAAAATGAAGCCCAAAAATCATGATTACCGGCACTGTGTTCTTCTACGGAGAAGGCCTGGTTGTCTGCAAATGGAGACCTCTGCCCTTGGGCTCGTTCGTCTTCCTCGTACCCTGGGTCCTGGAGCTGGGAGGACGACTGATTGGGCGTGTCGTAGAAGTCCTGTGACGAGGTGAGGCTGAACTGAGGGTCCCGCCGCAGACACAGGTGAGCTTCTGGGATGGCGTGGAACAGCAGCAGCGCCCAGCCCTCCGTCACCAAGGCCACCGCCAGCGCCGGCTCGTCCCAGTCCGGTCGGCCGCGGTGCAGCACCGTTGTGGCCACCAGGTGGTTGTAGAGATAGAAGCCCAGCCAGGCCACCCAGAGGAGGAGCGAGGCGAGGCAGGACAGGAAGAGCCAGACTGCGTTACACCTCCACCTGCGCCGCAGCATCTCCGACCTCCCTCCTCCACACAGCACCACGCCTAGAGACATCCCGGCGGCCATCAGCAGCAGCCCCAGGGCATAGCTGCAGGCCAGCGTGAAGTCCAGGGGCAGGTAGTCGCAGGCGGCGTGGCCCTCGCGCAGAACCGTCAGCACCAGCCACTCGGCGGCGATCACACCCTGCACCAGGCTCAGGCCCACCGCCAGCCCGGCCAGAGAGCCTCCCGTGGGGCTGCGCTTTCCCGCCGCCAGCCTCCTCAGCCTCAGAGCCTGCACCAGCAGGCTGGAGAAGCAGAGGGCGAAGAGCGGGCCCCAGAGGCCCCTCCGTATCAAGCACAGGCCCTCCCCGCGCCCCACCAGGAAGGCGAAGGAGAGCCCGAAGAGCCCCACGGTGCCGGCCAGCAGCAGCACTAGCGGGCCCACCCCACAGCGCCGCTCAGGCTCCGGCACAAAGCGCAGCCGGCTCACCAGCACCAGGGCCAGGACCAGGGCCGTCACGGCGCCCCCGCACGCCACCGCCTCCAGCACCACGCCCCACACAGACTCCAGGTCGCACAGCACCTGATACCAGGGCTCCACAGATGCCCCACAGCCCCGTGGAGGTGATGATCGTGGTGGTGGTGGTACGTGGGACTCGGTGTCCTGCGTCACTCCACAGCTGAGCAGGGACAGGAGGACGAGGATAGCAGGACTGAGAGCCATGACTGGAGGAAAGACAAAAGCAAAGAGAGAGGTAAAAAGTGAGCAAGAGTGTTAAAAAAACAAGATTAAGAAGCAAACAGGGAGTTCAAAACAAGCAATTGTACGTGACATTACATTGTACATGATTTGGACACACGCTGTGGAGCATCACTCATCTGTCTGAGATGGTTGTCTGTAGAGCACCTAAATGATGTAATGCCCTTGTTTAGTCTCTTACAATGTGCCACCTCAAGCCTGTGTGCCAGTGCTGAAGAGTTACCATGGAAACCAGCAGCACAGCGTGGGCAGGCCTAGATAAGGTTTACATAAGCTGCTGCTATCACCGAACGACACAACGACATCTCAAACACACATAGAACAAGTGCACACAGAGACACAGTGCAGAATACAGTATATAATAATGGTTCCTGTCTCAACAGATAAGTATACAGCATAAGACCATGCCTATTTACTTTATCATAACCATGTGTAGGCCTATCTGTTTTGTGAACTGAGAAAACAAGTCTTCAAGTGCCACATACATATGTTGACATTATAATTATGTCTGACTTCTATGGCTCCCTTTTCCATTTCTCACTGGACATAATCATATGGTGAACACACACTTCTAAGAGTAGCGGAAATGTGTAGGAGGCAATGCCTTGGGTGGAGTTAAAGTCACCTCTGTGATTGACAGCACAGAAAAAAAGACAACCAGGTATTTGTAACAGAAAGCATTTGAATGGACCATTAATAACCTGTGACTCCTGACTGCCTATAAAGTCTACAGCCTATCGCTGAAAATACATTGACACATCAGACTAAAATCTCTTAAGCCAGAAATGTTTCCTTTAATTTTATTGTAGTTCCATTAACAAATGAATGAACTATCCCAATTTTAGAACTCGGTCATGAGAATGATCCATAAGTCAAATAGTCTTCTTACCTCCAGCTGATGTTGCAGATGAACAGCCTGTTATTTTAACGGATTTTTTTGCATACGAACGAATGTCTCATCTCCGGTGCGCTATAGGCTGAAGGCACAGACAAAATTCCTGAGGATCAGTTTAGGTATTTCTCTCTCACCGTTCTGCGCAGTTCTTTGTTTGAAAACTTTCGAGAAATATTCCACGCGAGATGTTTTTGATAAGAATCGTATGCTTAATCCATAACATTGCCTTGCGGTTAAAATGACCGTCTAAATGCATTCCGCTATGCGCAGTTTAGAGCGCTTACTGTGGGTGTTTTGCAGCCGCCGCCACCACCACCGCCACCCCTTCCCCCCACACTCACGCTCTTACACACCGACTTGCAATTAGTAACCTACCTCAGTGAGCGTCTTGAGCGCAAGAGTCGCTGCTGAAGTCAGCAGCCGAGGTGGTAGGGGTGAAAAAAAAGATGTGTTAGCGCTCTGTGTCGACTGGCAAAGCGTTATTGGTAACACATGAAGTGGAACTCGATTTACAGCATATATAAGGATGGGAGTTTGAATGGGGTAAATGATTCTCAACAGAGACAGAGAGAGAGGCGTTCTGCTGAACTACACCTGAACCCGAGACTTATTTTTGGCTAGCCCACCACCACTCTTATGCATATCTATTTTTAGCCTAATGCTGACAGAATATGTTAAACTGATGCTGTTCAGGTATACGGGAGACCAGTGTGAATTAGCCACACATACTAAGATTCTAACTCTGAGGAGGAGTTATTTGACCACTGTGCGTGTTGTCGTATATTGCAGTGAGGGATCAGTGGGGGCACGGAGGTTTTACGCACAGACGGACAGATTTGTCTTATCTGGCGCATTCATCTCTGTGCCTTTCAACCACTTGCGCTATTAGGTGTCTCAGCCTCATTCCAGGTTTGTGTTTGTGCATAGTGACAGCACTCCCCCGACTAATCCCTTTGCTACTTAATAATCAGATTATAGGCTCTGACCTGCCGAACCGAAGCTTTATCACCCAGAGTAATCAACAATAAAAACTTGGTCATTGCGTTAAAGTTGAAACTGAAAGTAGTGTCACTTTTTTGACAAGTAGGCTAGAGATAGAGTATTACCACATGAACAACAATGAGAGCATCCAAATATATATGATTATAGATGATTATTTATTTATCAGACTGGCCTTATATTTATGGGTTTAAATTGTATCATTTTAATTGTGTCATTAAATAAAGGACAGGCCACATAAAACAATTAAACAAAAGTCATGCAGACATTATTACTTCAGCTATAGCAAACCAATGTGATGAGAGTGTAGATAAATGTTAAAACACCTCAAAAAGGTGAGCAAGAAAGTGATAGGGAGACAGAGGACAGCACTGACAGAACAGAGAAAGGGACGGAGAGAGTGTGTGTGTGTGTGTGTGTGTGTGTGTGTGTGAGAGAGAGAGAGAGAGAGAGAGAGAGAGAGAGAGAGAGAGAGAGAGAGAGAGAGAGAGAGAGAGAGAGAGAGAGAGAGAGAGAGAGAAAGGAGGTATACTATAGAAGCGCTGAGTTGCTCACTTCAGTGATTATACTCTGGGGTTAAGCACCAGAGCAGATAATCTCCACCTCAACCCTCTCTCCTTTCTCAAGGGGACTCCACACAGGACTGACAAAGCTATATCCTCAATGTGACAGGCAACACCAGCTACTGCTTGGGGCTCTAATGGGCTTCGGAAAGGCTGACAACCTTTAAACTACAGCAGTAGCAATACAGTGAAAGTTGTGTTTTTTTTTTGCCTAAGGCTCCAACAGACTCTAAGCATTTCCTAACTTTTATTATGACATAATTAGAATAGCAGGAACTGGATGGTAACAAACTGTACGAGTACCATTAGGGAAAGGATCTATCCAAAAATCAAATGTATTAAAATTGATTAAAAATAAATCTCTCATCTCAGCCTCACAGAGTATGAGTGCAATACTCTCAGTTTCAGAAATATGAGATGTTACAGCTACTTTGGAAATGTGGAAATTCTGTAAGTCTGTAATTGATACAGTGAATACAGTTGAACAGCACCACCTGTTGCTATTGCCAACTGACAGAAAGAAACCAAATCGAAGGAGAAATAAGTTGAGGTTAAATCCACATCAATCCAGTTAACTCATTAAAACCTTCATGGACAAGGGGAGAAGAGAGCCCTTATTTTAAGACTAAGGGTGGCTCTGATACAGCCACATGAACACATTAAAAGTGCATCTACAATTGTGATTTTGTTAATAAAAAAAACAACTCTAGATTAACGTCTCTATTTATTTTCTGCCTCGCTGACTGTCCATGTTTGTAAGTGTGGTAAGGTGGTTGCTTCTTGCTGTACACTCCACTATGGCTTATGTACAGGTCTAGCTCCACCTGGTGGTTTGAAAAAGCAACAGCTTGGAAATGTTTTTTTTTTTTTTTTTTTTTTTTTTTTTTTTAATTTTGTCGTGAATTCTGTCAATTCCCTTTCCTATGCATAAAGAACACACACGCTCCAAAACAACAAAAACAGTTATCGGGAGCATCATTAGCTTAATTTAAACAAAATTAATAATATGTTCTCTCAATTAAAAAAAAATGCGCTTGAATAAAGCAAGGTGTCACAAAACACTCCTAGTTAATTACTTTTTATTATGACATCAAAACAATCCATATCAAAATCACATAAATGTACTGTTGAAATATATATATTAAAGCAATACAATTTCTTAAAACAACACCCAAGATTTTATAACAACAGCATTATAGTTGTTTAAATGTGATCAACCTCCACTGTTTTCTACTAAGTACACATTTTTTTATTAAAACGATTTAAAATCATCGCTATTGTTAAGATTTAACTCATATTTCATGAGATGAATTTTTTTTTTAATGAAAGCAAAAATGAGGCCAATTCAAAGAATAAAAAAACAGTTCATTACTTTTTCAGTGATAATAAAATAGGGCTAAAGCAGCCTGATTAAGAAGGTTGTTAAGATAGTGTAAGTTGTGCAAAGTTACCAGGGCTGTTATAAAAAATAATTTTATGATCTTGTTGGCTATTGTGAACACAAACTTATTTCTGTTATGAATTAACACTATATATTTTTAATTGTAACAACCTTCTCTGATTGTTAATCTAATACCATTTATATATGAAAACACTGCCAGAGTTGAGCCAAGGCCTACACATCTTACAAGTATGCATGGGAAGCATGAAAACATGACAAACACCACAAATTCATCTGGGCTTGCTTTGGCACTTTAAACACATCACCCAAAAGAGCCAGGTCACATTTAACAGCTGACATGGTCGTCTACATTATAAATATATTGTCACAGCAGCCCACCTGCAGCATCCTGCAGAGAAGTCAGTGCCATCAGTTCAGAGAACAGATTGCTGTAGTATTTACATTGCAACACTTCTCAAAAATACACATTATCCCCTTTAAATAAACATTTCAATGAATAGGAAACTTGGTAGTTCAATAATAAATAAATACATAAATGGATGGATGAATGACTGGGTGAATGAATAAATGCATGAATGAATGAATGAATGAATGAATGAATGAATAAGTAAATTAATGAAATACTTTACCTAAATCATCTTGACTCTCCGATTGAAGTATCTGCCCTTGTATGTATGTATTAGCTCTGGTATTAAATCCTCTACATTTCCTATATGGGACAGCTTCTAGTCTGAGCCCTGAGGTGATTTGTTTTGTTGCCATGGTAAAAGTGCTTAGGGGGCGCCGCTGTCCAGCGTACTGGGCAGGTGACAATCTGATAGGCCACCGTGACTCAACAGGCCTTTCAAGGATGGGGGGGGGGGGGGGGGGGTCTGTACTTAAAGGGGTTACTGCGTACACATAATGACATTCTGTGACCTTCATACACATCATTTGGCCATCGGATGGCTGCCTTTTGAAGCCAATTGATTTTTTTTTTTGCCCCACTGGGCCTCTACAGAGGGTTTAGGGCCGCAGTTGATCTCTTACAGGTAAGTTGACTACATTTGCTCTTCACAGGAAGGTAGGAAACCTCTCTTTACAGCCTAAAGGTCGTCTGTGTGTAGATCTGTAACGCCAACATGAGAGAGATGTTTCATTTCCTGTGCGTGAGGTCACGATGTGCCCACATAAAAAAAAGCCCCTGCAGTCTTAACATCAATGTGTCATTACTTCAGAGGGACGCTCCTGCTAAGACAAAAGCAGTCAGGGGGACATTTACCAGATTTGTTCAGCAGACTTGGAGATCCTGGCTTCAGAAAGTTAAAATCCTGCCATGTATTCATTCCAACCATTTTCTGAATCAGCTGATCCTAATCACTACTAAGGGAAGTCTTTTTAGCTGCCAAAAGATGAATTAACCGTTTTTAACAGCATCGTATTTAAGTACCTTGAATGTTTTTCCATATTTCATTTACCTCAGATAAGTAAGGTAATTAGTGAATTCACTTGTGTTAAGTGCACAGGCTGGAGGAATACATAGCTGTTTTTTTTACTTTCTGATGACAGTATTCTCACATCTTTTGTTCAGTCAGAAGTGATGAAGTTGTGGTTTTAAAATGTTTAGAATCTGACTAGTTCAGCTGCTATACTGACACATTAATATCAATTTACACAGATGGATAACACCGGCTTTACAGAGTAAAAGTCCTGCCCATGTATTGGTAACCTATAAAAGCAAAAAAAAGGTGATGTGACCAGATTTTCCATCTACCTGGCTGGTTTTCTGAGTGTTTGGAACCAAATATTTGCTATGACCTTTACGGTTAATCTCTGAAGCTGGATTATCCCCCTCTGTTTACAAACTTCTCAAACTTCTGATTTCTCGGAACCTGTGCTTATAGTGCATTCACAAGATACCGGGAAGTGGGGAAATTCAGATGTCTTGACATCAAAAACTCCCCACTTACTAGTATCCTGTGAACGCGCTATTAGCCCTGTCTCCATGGACACTGTTACAAATGATGTGCCCTATTAAGCATACAACATTGTCCCCAGTTAATATTACCAAAAAATCAATAATAGTGCCCTTGAAACAAAGGCTCCCTGTCAGTGCTGGGTACCTTAGCCTGGCTGCATTCCTGCCAGATTATGGATTTAAGCACAAAATCATGATGTGCCCCCACAACCCCCCACCTCATATTATTTACAGTAATAATAATTAAATATCCATAATAGTGTCCTCAAAGGGATCCCTGTCCATCCTGGGCCATTAAAAACCTATTCCCTGTTGGCTGCATCCTTACTTGTACCTAGGAACACATTATGGATTTAAGTACAATTGGGCACCAAATCATCCTGTGACCCAGCCCCCATCCATGGTTTAACTTTTAGGGTCCCTGGCTGTCCTGACCCCCTTGCTGTCCGGTCCCCTATAGGCCTGTGTCCGGTTGGCACCTTGGCTATTTAGGCCCTGCTTGTGTCATACATTACCTCTTTATATCTCTCCATCAGCACCTGGGCAGCACCAGCAAAGCTCCCACATAATAATGACAACCATTGAAGCATGCAAAATATCTGTACACGTTTGTACCTGTGGCCCTCCAAACTGCATTGATTTACAGTTCCTTTTGAGTTGTAATACTGTCTTTGATTTGATCGTGATGGCAACGTACTTGGCCTGGTAAATCTGCTTCAATAGTGGTAAAGAACACCTAAACGTGCTTGCTCACTGCCCTAAGAAACGTCAACAAACTCCAACAAACACCGACAGTTGGATCAGTGTAAACCGTCAGTCTGTGTTTCTCTGTTTGCTCTTGTTGAGTAGTAAGTAGCTGAAAAAAAGTCTCTTTTGTTAGTTACTGTTAGGCCTACAGACCTCTTTTTCACCGTGGCCATTTCAGTGCTGAAGTTGTTGCAGTTCTAGAACTGGTCTACGAGTTCTACTCAAGCACTCGACCAGCACCAGCATGCATTTCCACAGGCTTCAGCAATCAAGCAGAATGAGTTACCACGGCGACATGCACAGAGCGCTTATGTTGATGTTAAAAGTGCTAAACGCTAATCAAAATGAAGGCGGAAAATCTCCACTGTACTGTTGCTATGATACCCCAGCCACTGTGATGTTGTGGTTTTTTGACATTTAGGATCAACACATCCAGGGAGCCATGCTGGTGCCAGCTTTTTTGGAACTAGCGCACCTGTCACTTTTCACTCGAAACAAGCAGAACCAGAGCCAGCAAGAGCACTGTGGTGGTGGAAACAAGCTAAGAGAGAGAGAGAGAGAGAGAGAGAGAGAGAGAGAGAGAGAGAGAGCTTAGACCAGCTCACAGTCATATCTCAACCACATCCTACAGCGTGGCCCAGAGGCGTAGCTTTGTCAGTACAACCAACTGCTTGAATCCCGCCATTACACCCCCCCTTCCCCCAAGGGCTGACAAACCCTCAAACTACAGTGGTTGTAGTACAGTTTTTTAACGAAAAATTAGGATTTTTTTTTTTTTTTGCTTGGAGCCCCAACAGACTCTACATTCGTCTTTGGGCGTCAATCAGTCTAGGGGTAGTAAGTGATGACACAGCAAACAAAACCACCTAGAGTAGAGAGGACAGGTCAGACTCAAACTCAAACTCAAACTCAAAACTCAACTCAGGAAGAGATGCACACGGGTCGGCCGTGTTTGTCGTACTGGTACACGAACATCCTGACGCGCTGGGAGTTGGCGGGGGAGATCCAGGGGCTGCTGGAGGCCGAGATGGCGTGGCCGGCGTAGAAGGGGGGCGGCGGAGGGCGGCAGCGGGGCAGGGCCCTCAGGGCACTGGCCGCCACCGCCCGGAAGCGCTTGCTGATGAAGCAGTAGAGGAAGAAGTTGACCCCGGTGTTGAGCAGCGCCAGCATGTTGGCCACGTCGGCGAGGAGGTGCAGCAGGCGGGCGGAGTGCGGGTCCTGATCCTGGGGCTGGCTGGGCGGGGTGTAGAGGCGGTAGAGGAGCAGGGCGGTGCGCGGCGCCCACAGGATGGCGAACATGGAGGTGACGGCCAGCAGGATGGCGGTGGTGCGGCCGGTGGCCAGGCCCCGCAGACGCAGGCGCCCGTGGCCGTGGCCGTGGCCGTGGCCGTTGCTGTGGCTTCGCAGGCGGCTTCGCAGGCGCCTCACGATGGCGGTGTTGAGGGCGAAGAAGACGGAGCAGGGAGCCGCGTACACCGTCAGGCAGTGCGTCCACACCAGCGCGTGCTGTCCCACGGTTCTCTGAGTGGTGTGTGGTGCCGCGTCCAGGACGACCTCAGTAGCGTTTCTGTCTCCTCCTCCTCCTCCTAAGGGCCGGCCTCTCCTCCCCACGGCGGACAAACCGAGCCACAAGTCTGGCCACCACAGGTAAGGGGTGGCGGTGAGCAGGCAGCCCACGTAAACGGCGGCGATGACCCGGCGCGTTCTGGCGGGATACGAGATGGACGGGTAGCGGAGAGGGTGGCACACAGCCACGTAGCGATCCACAGTGAGGGGCACAGCCACCCACACAGAGGTGTGCAGCGCCCAGAACTCCAGCACCTTAGGTTAGATGAGATTAGATTAGATTACATTTAATTGCATTACATTTAATTGCCATTACACATGTATAAATACAGGATAATAAAATATAGTTAAGTACCTAATCAGCAGTACAAGGAGCAGCAAGTGTGATATATACAGTAAATGCAGTATAGTGCAGTGTAGTTTGGAGTGGACTGTGTACAAATAAATAGGGGCAGTATGAACAGGTGGGAATAATTAGGCATACGCAGATGTACTATTAACAAATACACAGGTGTGCTATATTAATATACAGCAGTTGACTATGAATGAGTACTATGAGTATACAGGTGTACTATATTAACACTTATATTTGGGGGGACAGGCAGAAAAGCTGCATATAGGCACCCATTGTATTTGTAGCTTTATTCGTCTTCTTCTTGTCATTATTATTATTATTATTACTATTATTATTACTACTACTATTATTACTATTATTATTATTATTATTATTATTATTACATGGTTTATATTATACACCTGCACTGTGCTCTGCAGTGGCCCAGGTAGAGGTGACCTGAGCAGGAAGTCCTCCAGCAGGAAGTCCACGAACACCACCAGGAGCAGAACCAGGATGTCGGCCGCTGCCAGGGCCAGCAGGTAGATGTAAGAGGACTTCTGGCGCCGGGACATCAACTGGGACAGCACCAGAACCGTCAGCAGATTAGCTGGAGGTGACAAGAAGTTTCACATTTTTTTGGTGAATACGGGCAATACAATGAGCAATATTAGTCTGCATAACACTGCTTTCTTTTCTAGCGAGATACTCAAGTGAAAATTATTAAAAAACATGGAATAACAGTTATCAGGTTTCGAAAAGATTTTTTGCAGGAAATACATTTTTCCATAATTTCTTACTTCATATTGCACAGGACACACCCTGCACATTTTATCAGTTGTGTGTGATTGTGTTATTACACACCCAAAGGGTTACACCTTTTTTCAGTGATTATTATAGCACATGAATTGGGTAAAGTGTAACAATATGTAACATTATGTATTTACACTGCACCATAGGGTTAGGGATGGTGTTAGGTATGTACAGTGTAAGTAAATAATATCACATTGTTGTTACATGCAGATACATGTTACATGCGGTATATGTCGTTACATGTAGACACACTAACAGAACTGAAGGAAAACAGAGTGTTAGCCACCCTCACGCATACACACTCCACATACACAAATGATCAAAAGATGCATTTGCATCCTTTCAATAGTGTGGTCGTTTTAAAGCACCTATTATGTTGCATGCAGCATCATGTTCAATAAGGATGGTCAAGAAGGAAGAGGAGTTTATCAAGAGACATATACCGCATCTATGTCCAAGAAGTCAGGGAAGAGAGAGACATTTTGAGAGATATGTATCTTCATACAGTCCCTATGACCTTCCATCCTCTCTACAATATGTACTAAGAATATAGAAAGAGTCAAGTGGAAAGATAGAGTAGACTCACAATCAATTAAACATTAAAGAGAGAGAGACAGCGACAGAGAGAGAGAGGAAGTTCAATCTGGAGAATGTGTGTCAGTGAGGTGTTCTGTAAAACATCTCGGCTGCAAGACCATTAATAATCCATCTGTCTGTGAATTTAAAAGGTGAAGCGTGCACACGCTAGTATCCTTCACACAGGCTAGTATCCTTCTCACGCTAGTAGCCTCCAAATACACTAGTATCCTCCACACACTATAGTATCCTCCAGGTGAAGCACACACACACTAGTATCCTCCAGACACATCTGACAGGTGCCCAGACTATGCCTCTTCAGAAAAACACAAACTGCCATCCACACTAAGGGTGGCAACTTATTAGGACACAACAGCTACAGAATATGTAGCATCAGAATTTCTGTATTTCAATTTCATAAACAAACTCTCTGTCTGTCTGTCTGTCTGTCTCTCTCTCTCTCTGTCTGTCTGTCTGTCTCACAGACACAAACATAGAGGAGCACTTTAAGAAAAAAATCAGATTTTTTTTTTTACCTGGCAGGCCGAGGCAGAGCAGGGTGCTGTAGTAGATGACAGGCAGTGGTCTAAGGGGGCACGCCTGGGGTGCCACACTCCAGGCTCCCCCTTCGCCCTCTGCGCTCTGGTTGGGGGAGAGAGCAGTGAAAATATGACTGGGCTCCATGCTCTTCGGCTAGTTGAAATTTCGGCTTTTTTTTCTTCTTCTTCTTCTTCTTCTTCTTCTCTCTTCCACTCTATCCTGGTTCTGCTCTGTCACTGCATCAGGCCAGCAGCATGTAACCGCATGAGGTGAACGAGTGTGTGTGTGAGAGGAAAGGGAGAAACATGAAGGGCTGAGGTGAAAAGGATGTGTAGCCAGATGCTGGTGGGTCAAGAGACCATCTAATGGAGATGAAAGAGTTTAAGAGAGAGAGAGAGACAGAGACACGAAGAGAATGAGGGAGACAGAGAAGTCACAGAAGGGAAGAGAGGAAGAGAAAGAGGTGAAAGGCAACAGATTGCAGCAGAGGTGAAGAAACCTGAGGGGGATAGAGAGAGAAATGAACAGCAGAAAGAGAGGGGAGGAATGAGCTAGGAAGGGAGGGATGGAGGATGAGAACAGGGGGTGGGGTAGAGACAGGGTGAGACGGAGTGGAGAGAGGGAGAGAGGGAGAGAGGGAGAGAGGGAGGGAGGGAGGGAGGGAGGAAGGGGATTCTGGGGGGGGCGGGGGGTGGGGGCTGCCGGAAAATGAAATGGAGGGCAACCATCAAGGAGGCTGCGAGAGGAAGGGGACAAAGTGTGTGTGTGTGTGTGTGCGTGCATGCTGTGTCCTGTGTGTATGTGTGCGGGTTTGCGTGTGTGTGTGTGTGTCTGTATTTGTATGTGTGTGTGCGTGTGTGTCCATAAACGCTATTGTCACCTTAATCTCCCACTGAGTGTTCACAGAAATACATTTTGAACCCTCTGAACTTGTCCACTTAGTCACCACACACACACACACACACACACACACAAACAAACAAACACACATATACACACACACACACACAAACAAACAGACACACATACACACACACACACACACAAGGTCAAACACTTATTCATAAACATACTACTAAATCCCAAATCCATAATAATCAAACCTCTTGCTGCCCTAAACTAAATCAAGCTGTGCATCAGAACACACAACTCCCCAGAGTGTGTTATCGTCACCAGTTGTGTTTTGTGTGATGTGTGCACTACCAGTAATGTTCCCAGTGAGAATCCCAGAGATGTCCAGACAAGTCTCTCCCATTTCTCTCTATCACACCTACCGCTTCTCGTTGTTGTGTTTTAATTAAACAGCACAGCGGTGATAATGAGCACTAAAAGTAAAAAGACAAGAAGAGAGAGAGAGAAAGAGGGACCACGATCATTTGTGAATTTAAGCATTTAAGAATGTGTGAGTTTTGTGATGGAGAGAAAAGAGAAAGGAAGGAGGAGGAGGAAAGAAATACAGTATGCACTATATAGCGTTGGTGGCCCGCAGACAGTCAGCCAGATCACCAATTGGATTAATATTTCAAAATGTCAGATCAAATATTTATGATACAGGGTCAGACATTTGTGTGCAAATGTCAGCTGGTGTACTTTATCCACTCCTCTCTACCCCCAGACTCTCTGGCCCTCATTTGCTGTCTGACAATCTTTACATTCTGTGCTCTACAGTGGAGCAGAGGGAAAATGAGAGGATGGTAAATGATGATTTGCCCAGCAGTAAAAAAAAAACGGTAAACTATGCCTATCTTTAACATAAGAAAACATTTCAGGCGCGTGATCGCCGTTTTACAATTTAAGGAGGGGCGTAAATGGTCTCTCAAAAGTAATAATAATAACAGGTTGCTGGTATCTTTGCTGATTATTTTATTTGGGTGAACGTCACATTTCACTGTTGCTTCATCATGTGTATTCATTAAGATAGCAGTGTGCAGCGATAATTATCAATTATGATGGCATCATACAATTAACCTTCATTTTACAGTCCTTGTAAAAGTGTATCTACATTATGAAGTACAGTGTAACAAAGTTTGTAACAATATGTAACATTATGTGTTACACTATACCATAGGAGTTAGGGCACGACAGGATAGGGTAACGAGAGAAAAGCCTTGAAGTAGCTGAAGAAGCCCAAAATGCCCCACTGAACATACCATGGAGGTACTGGATGCTGGAGGAAATAAGCAGGTCCTGGCCCCATTCATTTCAATAGGAAATGCTAGGCTAGTGAATTCAGCCAAAATTGAATAAATTTTTCAAAATGTCAAAATGGAGTTTCATGGGGCTCATTTCCGCCTCAGTTTCATAGCTTATTTCCATAAAGTTAACTAACGTTTAACTTACACCTGACGCTCTAGATGCCCAAAACGCTCCACCAACACCTAAAACACTTTCATTGCTAATGACACCATCTCTTCATAGAAATTTAATGATTTCCGGCACTCTTGCCGCTTTTTGGTCCGAATATACAGTTAGGATTATGGTTAGTGTTAGGTATGTACACTGTTAGTACAGAATATTACATGGTTTTGCTACACATCATGAGGACCTCAGTCTTAAAATGGGCATTGGCGATGCTGAAGTTTTTAAGGTGCGTAAACGGTGTTTGTGTGCATTCATCCTCCTCTATTTCAGTGGTGCTGTACAGGGCTGGAACATAAAATGGCTGTATCCTGACATTAGGATCCTGTTCTATTGCTATAGCTGTGGGACTGCTTGTAAGACATTGGCAGATTTACTGCCAAAGGAAGTAAATATGGAAACAAAACTGAGGTCGATCCCAAAATGGGCAATTTGGTAAAACATGAAACTGCCACGTGTGGAAATAAATGAAACATCCACCTCCAAATAACCCCCTTAGCCCCTACTCCCATCCCAAATATCAAAATATTGGTGAAATAAAGAAACATACCAAAATGTTCAGAATTGCAACAATTGTCTGTGAGGAATGAGGTATTTGGTATTTGTTTTTTTTTATAAGAGTAGAGGGGTGTCATTATTTGTGTCCAGGTCTGTAAATGAAACATCAACCCCTAAACACCCCCCCCCCTCCCCCACACAATATCAATTGCTGCTCATTATGTTTCCATGCCGGCTCCCGGTCAGTGCAGGGTACACATCAACACCTAGCTGGCTGTCATGCTTTGCCTTGATGGGCTGGTTATGATGGAAAGGTTCCTGTGGGAACCCATTGTGTTTACACCTCCGGGCTCTCTATCAATCTATCTAAACTCCTCTTCAAATCTGCCGGAAACATCACTGGCTTCACCTATCTCTATGTTATTGTGCTTTTTGTCTCTGTCTCTCTGTCCCTCTCACACACCCCCCCCCCCCCCACACACACACACACACACCCCGACCCCCAGCCTTTTCACTTCCTCCTCTCCCTCCCTTCCTGCCTCTCATTCCGTCTTTCGTTTTGTGCCTTACTGCACACAATGACAGGCAAATTCATCAAGGCCATGCATAATTCACAAAGGCTACCAACCAAGGGATATTAGGGCAGAAATGAGATTTAAGACATTGACGGATGGATAGTGAATGTGTGAGAGGGAAAGAGAAAAGGAGAGAAAGGGTGAGAGAGGCAAAGAAAGAAAGAAAGAAAGAAAGAAAGATTAGAGACTTTTAATTTCATTTAAGAATGTAAAATGAATGAAGAGATTAACCAAATAAAATATTTGCCTTGTGTTCTGCCAGCAACAGTACTGGAGCTGTTGGACTCATTGACATGCATGACCTGAAAGAGGAACAGGTAAGCTCCACCAGTGAATGAAACACTATGGGATGCCAACTGCACTTGGCACGAAAGCCAGCCAGCACATCCCTCGTAGACCTGCACCATCAGAAATGTGTCAGTGCTTGCTCTGCGTTTCAGAAGAAGGTTAGTATTGGGCAGTTACAAGACTTTAACCTCCACCTTCACAGAAGGACACTAGGCTACTGAACAGATGAAGCCTGCAGACTCGTTTAAAGCAGCAGGGCTCTTGTGCCTGTCAACATGCATGTACCGGAGAGATTGATAAACATAAACAGAGAGATAGGGTCATAATGTTTGTTGATAAAAGGACACAGTGGAAACACTTGCAAATGCATACACAAAGAGATATGAACATAGGTTTACTTAAACCTTACTTTAACAAAGACAATAAGGTCTTTAAAAAAAAAAACAATACTTGTATCAGTTTATTAAAACTGAGATATTTAAAACATTATTCTTTGCATGCTGATTCAGACAGCTTTAAATCTACCCATTTTATATCCCATTCTTTTGACAGCTTAGAACCTAAATCCGCCAACCAACCAGAATAAGGCTGCCTTATTCTGTTGTTCACCATTCAATCCATCTGAGCTATTCAATCATCATTTAACTTGTTCTTGCAGGTAGTCTAATGGTAAGTTTCTCATTGTTGTTTTTCCTTTAGACTCCTATGGAACATACGGCATGAATTACATCATTACAGTTTTCTTCATCTGGACCCACAACTGTAGCCTGGTAAACCAGCCCCTCATACTTCACTTTGTTTTGTACAGAGGGTCTGGAACTGCTGTATTAAGAGGCTCTTCTTACAGTAGAATTCCTACCGGCCAATCAGTGAACAGAGGGAGTGTTCATGAGCGATGATGTAGTAGAATGTGTGCACTATATTTCACTTGCTGACTTGTAGTCTATCTGTTGATGTAGCTCGGCAATGGCTCCTTCTATCTATCCAAGGGGGCAGGAACAGATGCGGAAGTTAAAACCTTATGGGGAAAGGGCCCAACCAGAAAGGGCCCAGTAGCCTTTAGCATTCCATAGACTTCCAATCATTTTAGCATCACTTTGACATGAAATAAGTCTACATAGGAAGCACACAGCACCTTGATTTGGGCAGTGTTGGACACCGGAGAAACCACAGCAAAACATATTTGTTTCGATTGGAAATCTGCCATGTCATTGTTTTGTAAGAAACACTTCTAAACTCGCTAAAAATAACGTCACAAATTATGCGACTGCTAGTGAGTTTCTGTCACACAGGAAGAAAATTTACCATACTATTTGGTTAACAAGGCATACCCACAATCACACTCATTTACTTTTTTTGGTTATTGTCGTGGAAACCCCTTGACAAGGGCCTTGCCATCAGCACTCTGTTGTCGCTGTCTCGTTGTTGCACTTATTGTTAATTTAGAATAACTCAACCACATTATGTCAGGGAAACATTTCCAGCTGTATTTCCCACAGAATTTGTCTGAACAAATTTTTCCCAAAGTTGCTAAAAATGTCATATCAGCTTAACTGACCAAGGCCACACCATTAAACCATACGTTTTTGTTTTTATTGAAGTGATCAACACAAATCTAGTCATGTTTGAAAAATCACTTGGGGAAAACAATCCAGATGATAAATGTTAATCTGAGTGGGCACATTCCAGCACACATTCCAGACTAAAGAAAATTTGGTTATATGGGACACAGAAGAAGATGGATGTAAATAAATGAACTTCAATCTCCCAAAGTCAGGTTTTCAAACCTATAGGCTGTAATTATGAATTATTAGTTACAGCTCTGATTTCAAAGCTGCTGTTAAAACTAAGATGCAAGAGCTCCACTATAAATCCTGTAAAATGCCATTTAGACAAAAAGGAAGGTGTTTGTCCACATTTCTCATTTGCACTTCACGCACTAGCTGCTGTTTATCATCCCCTAGTGGATGCAGATATAGTGGCCTATTAAAACACTTCTGAACTATCAGAAAAAAACACGCCTCTGTTTGTAAAAACAAACACCAGTTTCGCATAACAGGCAAAAATCAGTTTAATGTTAAAAAGTAGAATATTAAAAATACTTAATTATTGGTTTCTTGTGTAAATATTAAGAGTAGGGATCCACCTAATAAAGCTGCAACTGCACCATAACTAGGCTGCCAGGCGAAGTTACGCACAAACTCAGTACTACTGCTTTCCCTGTCCCCCATATTTATTTACTTATTTATTTATTTAAAACACTTTATTTTATTTTAGTGTTTCCTGATGGTTTCTTAAATGCTCTGGTCAAGACGCACAGGTTGGTTTATCCAATCAAATGTTTATTTTTCATTAAATCAGTCATCTTAGATGTGGAGAATGTTAAATGTGCAAAATCTAAAAAAATTTATAAAAATTAAAGTTCACAAAATGGAAAAAACCAAAGGAATATTTTAAAAGACTTTGTTAATTTGAAAACAAGCTTAACATCTTCTAGTCCATTACCTTTCCACCAAAACTACAATATCTAAACCAAGATTTCTGATAGAAATAAAAAATGTTAATCAATGAATCACATTCTCTCTTATATGTAAATATATGACGCAGGCATAAAATCAAGTCAGGTACACTGCTGTAATTGCAAACCTTCTTAAGAGATTTCTGCCTGTTCTCAGTTGGAGGATTCTGAGGATTCTCAAGGTGTGTGAGGTCTGATCTCTCTCGTGTCTTTCCCACTGTATGGCAATCTCAGTTCTGGGCAGACTGATGCTGGAAACTGATCTACCTGGTGACAACACTCCCCTTTAAACACAACTTCAACACTGTCCCCACTGTCACACTGAGGGACATCAAGTTTAACAGCCAGCCTCTTTTAGTCTCCTGTGACTTCAGGATCTCCTCAGTGGAGGCCATCTGGGCAAAGCTCCCTGCAGCAGCCGGAGACTTCAGGCGGAGCCTGGAGCCTAGGGTCATGTCTGGGGTAAGTGTAAGGTGGAGCTCCCTCTGTTTCTGGGTCAGGGCCCTCTTCCACTCTGTTACCAGGTCGGGCTAAAACGTCCGAATGAGATTTGGCTTCAGCGGCAGCACCAGCTGACAGGAGTGGGCCGAGTGTGCCAGTCCTTTAGAGGCTGTGGGTGGAGGGAGATGGGGGGTTGAGGACAATGAAATATATTCTAAATAAAATATATTATGTTTTTGACATAATATTGATTAATTGATTAATAATGTTTCCTATTTTTGTGCAGTGGGGCAGATCTGAATGTTACTTGCCCATGCAAATTATGCTTACATATTTTTCTAAAATATTTTTTATTATAAAATGTAGCCAAGTGTTTTTGTTTTTGTTTTTTTTATATATATATATTTTACATCACTTTGAAGAAAGCATCTGCCGAATGCCACATTAGGCTAAAGGCTTTGTCTGAAAATATGTCATCTAGCCTGAATGCTGACGATGTGATTTATTAGGCATGTTCATACCCAGAATGTCTGCCATCCTTGCAACTCTCTTTTGGCGATATCCATAGCAACCAGAGTGGACTAAGAATAATGACAAAGTGGAGTGTCCAGTCTCCCCAGTTATCACATCCACAGGCCTACAAGAATCCACATCGCAAAAGATTAGTTCCACTGATCACATCATCAAAGACTGACTCACATTTATACACAAAAAGTGTCAATATTATGTGCACTCACAGAGGCAACCGAATGGATTTGGCACAACTTTACCTGAAAGTAGGTTTTGAGAGGTGTCAGCATTGTCCATGCCATCAGTAAATCTTAAAAACAGAAAAACAACCATGAAATACAAAATATAGCATTTTTCATAACAAACAAAATAAACAATGACAGGCTACTGTGTGATCAAAAATAAGGTGCAGTGAATTTGTATCAGTTAATAATTTCTAATGTGTTCACAAATGTGTGTAAATTTTCATACCTTTTAACCCAGACCATAATTATCCACAAGTGCTTCTGAGCATAAAGGCATGATGCCATATGCCTTTGCTATTAACAGAATTCAGAGCTTCATACAAAGCAAGCACAGATTTAAGTCTGGTTATGTATAGATGGCTATATGGGACATGCATAAAATGCTGTGAAATGTGCAATAGCCTGATGGTCTTGGGTTTAGGATTTCACAGGTTTGAATCCTCTACAGTAAGAGAAGTGTGGATGAAGGGAGTGAATAACCAGTGCTCTCCTGCATCCTTATCCATGACTGAGGTGCCTTTGAGCAAGGCATCTGTTATCCCTGCTCTGAGCCAAGTGGGCATAACATATGTTACGATCCGGCTCGTAAGGCGTAACATAAAATGGAGATGGACAACAGAGGATTACAAAAATAAACCACTTTTTAATTATAATAAATAACCCATGTTAAAATCAGGCCAAACTGTGGGGATGAGCACCCACACAAAGTACAACACAACATAAAGAGCATGGTGAGAGCTTCCAGGAGAGAGAGAGGGAGAGACTGACGAGGGCTTTTATAGCCACACAGACACAGGTGTAGCTGATCAGCTGACGAAGTCCCAATCACCACCCAAAGGCTGTTGCACTGCCACTGCAAGGCCAGTGGGGGTGCAGAGGGACGCAACACCTCCCCCCTTAAAAGGGTTCCTCCAGGAGCCCAAAACAATCAACACGAAGACCCTCTGCATCCTTGTCCACGCAGTCCTTTACATCCTGCGCCCTAGGACAAAAAGGTGAGAAAAGCAGGCAGAGAGACAGAACAAACACAATGTGGAGCTTTAGCATGGCTGCACATGAGGTGATCAAACCAAGCCAGTGCTTCAACTCAATTTAACAGCAACTATGTGACCCACAAATGTGAGGTACAGCAGCCACAAACCAAAATGGTTACCTCACCAAAGTTACAACACTCACAGCAGTAACAGGTAACCCAACAAAAGTGGACTGCACCCTCACCCAAAATGGCCACCCAAAGTGGTCTTCAACCACCAGAAGTTACTGTAATAAAGTTGAGCAACACATACCTGACCCAAAATGTGGGAAATCCTGCCCAAACAAAGATCACTCATGTGGCCCAATGCCACATAACACAAGTTGCAGCATACCCCATGCTAGCAACACAACAGTGATCAAACCAAATGGCAAGGACTCCCACCAACTGAAGGGTCACTCACCACACAAACACAACCGCTCACCTTCATGAAACACGCAAGCCCCACATACAGTTACACTAGACAAACAGTCAAAACCATGCTTTAAAACAAACATGCTCATCCAAACCAGACAATATCCCATTAAACTTCACAAAATGGTTCAACCTGGCCATGGCATGAACCACCACACCAATTTCTGAGCACCAACACTACAAAGATGTTACCCTACAGCAGCCATCTAGAATACGCTGTTGGGCACTGGTGCTACAGTTTAGCCAACAGGGCAACTCTCTCCAACAATTACAACACAGAGCTCTCACCATACCAAACAAAACTGAAGGGAGTAAACAAAATGACTGAGTGAAACACAAACCAAGCATGTTCAGGCAAACTCTGGGAACTACCATTGTACTACCTAGGCCTAGCCTAGTCTTCAAGGGCTTGCCGGGCTCGAGGCTACTTTAAACGCTGAACTCATGAGGCTACAGCAGGCCAAGAACTAAACCTACTGCAGCACTCTGAAGCGTACCCCCACCCAGAGTTACCCTCAAACACAAAAAAGGCAAAATAATAAACCAACACAACAAACAGGTACTCCGAAGGAAGGACAGCCACAGCCATTCAGCTGGAGCCCTCTACCTAGTGATGGGACATCTGAAGTAAGGCATCGGCGCTTGCGTCAAGCAAAAAGGGTGTGACAGACGAAGCCACGGGGTTGGGGCTTGTATCGGTGATGTAAAAGCACGTGACTGATGACAAATGGAGCTTCAGATTCTGTGTGATACGTCATTGGTTCAGCTAGAGTATCACTTCCGCATAACATGGGTTGGAAATTTGCGGCACTTCGTGGGTTTTGTGTTGACGTTTGGTGTTGAGAGGTTGGAGTGTGCGTTGGACAGATTTATAAAGTGATAGTCGACAGTTAGTTTATTAGTTATTTCGTCAGCATTGGTAGTATATTAGTAAGTAAGTTAGTCCGTGTTGCTTAGATTAGCCTATTATATTATAATTATTATATCAGTGTATCAATCTGTATTAAGTTGTAGTGATAGGACGTAGTTGTTAGTGTACGTAGCTGATATTGTTAATTGGGCAAGTAGCAGGTTATAGTTTAAGTTGTTTCTTATAGTATAGTATATTTTATTGTATTAGCCTATATTTAGTTAGTTATAGCCTGGTATCAATGTCCTATATATTATCTGGATCCTATATTATATATTCTATATACCCTATATATATCCCATATTAGGCTATATAATCTAGGCTATATATCCTACATATCCTATATATTACATATATATCCTGTATAATATATCCTAAATAATCTATTGGATATATACATTCTATATTATATCCTATACAAGAATTAGCACATATTCTTATTATTATTAGTAGTAGTAGTAGTATATTACTATTAGTCTGTTTGAGGGAGCGTGTAGTAGTCGAGAACTTAATTATGTTTTATTGTTTTATGATCTTGGGTCCCATTCCACCAAGAACAAGCGGCAAAGCTGAGTGAAAGCATTTGTCACTGGCAGCACCCTGAAATCACCAACTCACCCTGAAAAAACTGTCATGGTCATTAATGTATATTTGTTTCATTACCAAGCATCACCAACTTATGCCCCCCTCCCCCACCACCCCCTTGTTACACCAAACACACCCCAAAACAACACTCCCTCCCACCTGCACCCCAACACCCCCCCCCCCCCCCCCCCCCCATTTTGTATATTTGAACTGTAGCACAAACACTTTCCCATTAATCACTTGTCCTCATTCACTTGTGAACTGAATGATAAGCATTTGTCCCTATGTGGCAAATCCCTATGTGGCAAGTGTGCTTGAAATCCACTCAGCTTAGTATTGTCCAACAGAATCTTGCACCTTTTTGGTTACACAACTACATTATGTACATAAAAGGCTGCCTTCTTAGTGGAGGTTATGCACACATTCAAGAAACCTTAAGTCACAGGTTCAAAAGTCAAATTTAATGAATTGGTTAAAAAACAGTTGTAAGCAATTCCTTTAGTATTCTGTCAGCATAGGGAATTGTCCGTCCAATATCTTCTTGACAAAGCAACATGTTCATGTCATTCGCCGCCTTTTTCCTGTGCAGCAGTAGCCCCGTTTATATGGACACCTTTTTTGAATCCGATTGAATTTAATCAGATTATTAGAATTCTACCGAACTGTTTATATGAGCCTCAAATAAAGAGATTCGCGTTTGTTGAAAGGTGTAAACCACCTATTTTAATCGGTTTGAAAATTTAAACGGTTTCATTTGAATCCGATTATTTGACTGTATATATGGGACGTTTTTAATCGGTTTCTGTAAATAAAGAGATTAAAAGTGAAATTTTGTGTCCATAGCCCCGTTTATATGGACACCTTTTTTGAATCCGATTGAATTTAATCAGATTATTAGAATTCTACCGAACTGTTTATATGAGCCTCAAATAAAGAGATTCGCGTTACAAGAAAGGTGTAAACCACCTATTTTAATCGGTTTGAAAATTTAAACGGTTTCATTTGAATCCGATTATTTGACTGTATATATGGGACGTTTTTAATCGGTTTCTGTAAATAAAGAGATTAAAAGTGAAATTTTGTGTCCATGTAAACGGGGCTATTGTAAACGGGGCTAGTGTCAGTGTACAGTTACATCCAAGTATGTCTCGCTGCAGTCCGTAGGACACCGATGCGGGATATCTTATCCCTCACCAAGACGCCATATTGATTACGTCACTCTTGAGGTCGGCCATTTGTATGACGTCAAGTGTATTTCTCTATGCATAGATTTAAACGCTAGAAAGAAATTCCCCGTTAAATAAAGAACAAAGCTTGCGGTCCTGTGGGTTATGTTCAGTTTGATCATTTTTAGATTTGAAAATTAAACTTCTTAACACTGACAAAAGTAATTACCGGCCATAGAACGGTGGGAAAAGGGGAACAATTTCACTAAGTCTTGGGTTCATATCCAGAATGTAATATATGTGATAGCAAAACCAGTCGTCCCACAGGCATTTTGAGTTATTCACAGATTCCGAAAGTGTAATTTCTGTTGAAGGGATAAAAACTAAATATTACCCCAAACACTAAAATGTTGCACTTATCATGTATTGTGAAACATAATTGTTTCATATGGCAATAGACTATTGGGGTGTATAATTTAATAACTTCTAAAGTATGATTTAATAATTATAATGTAACCTTTTAAATTTATCTTGCAAACAGCAGCTTAACACTGAATGCAACTGTACACATATTAGCCTATATTAAATAGGTTTGCACCAGAAGTCCAAACAAGTTTTCCACACAAAAACATTTATTTGTCAGGATCGGCGTTTTGTGTGTTTCGTTTCGTCACTGTTTTCCCTAGCCCTTGCTCCTGTGTCCTGTTTTGTTTCTTGTTTTCACTTGTGCTTTTGTTTGCCCCTTGGTTGTCTGTCTCTCTCTGTGTCTCTCTCTCTCTCTGTGTCTCTCTCTCTCTCTGTGTCTCTCTCTCTCCCTCTCGCCCTTTGCCTACACCTGCCCTGCTGCCTCGTTTGTATCTCGTTTACTTGTCTCTGTTACCCTGTTCTAGTTAATTGTCTTGTTAGCCTTGCTTGTTGCCTCGTTGTCCCCCACCTGTGCCCTGTTGTGTTTTGCCCAATCATGTGTCCCCTTGTAATTGGCCCCTCTGTATTTAAACCCTGTGTTCTCATTGTCCTGTGCTGCGTCATTGTCTAAACTGCGTGTAAGTCTGTGTCTTCTGTGCCAGATCCTGACCCGAGTGTTGTAAGTCTTGTAACTTCTTGAAGTTTTGTTCTTTGTGTTAATTGTATTTTCTGTTTTCCCCCTCGTGGGTATCTTTGGTTTGTAGTTCCCCTCTTGGTGTTCCCCCTCTCAGTGTTTTTGTAATCTAGTTTCCCGTGTCCTCCCGAGCTCCCCTCTCAGTGTTTTGTAATCTAGTTTTCCGTGTCCTCCCGAGCCCCCCTCTCAGTGTTTTTTTTAGTCAACTTCCCTGTGTTAATAAATCCTCTATACCCTGGACCTCTGTTGTGTGCGTGCTGCATCTGGGCTCCCACTCCTTGAACCGTGACATTATTGGCACACAATCAACACAAAAAACAACAATGATGGAAAAACACACATACATACAGTATGTCACAGAAGTGAGTACACCCCTGACATTTTTTTCCTTTTTTTATTATATCTTTCCATGGGAGAAGTCTAAAGATATAATATTTTTCTACAATCAGGGTTCCCACTCTTTTTCACTGACAAAATTTCAAAACTTTTCCATGACTTTTTTTTTGACCTGAAGTGTTTTCCCACGCCCTCACGACACCGTATGTATGTAAAATTTTTGCATGCTTTTACGGCTAAAGATGAAAGGTTAAGCCTTCGTTTTGTTGCAACCCTTCCCTCCCCTCTTCCCTCACTCTCAGCGACCAAAGACAGACAGCGCAATACTTTCGGATCCCATCAAATTACGGTCGGCTAGCACATATTTCGTGAAATAATAAATTATATCTTGACAGAACAATGTCATTGCGTGAACGACCTATTAAAATTCCATGACTTTTCCAAAACTTTAATTGAGTTTACAGAATTCCATGACTTTTCCAGGCCTGGAAAATGACTTTTTTGATTTCCATGATTTTTCCAGGATTTCCATGACCGTGGGAACCCTGTACAATGTAAAGTAGGCAGTGTACAGCTTATATAACAGTGCAAATTTGCTGTTCCCTCAAAATAACTCAACACACAACCATTAATGTCTAAACCACTGCAACAAAAGTGAGTACACCCCTAAGTGAAAATGTCCAAATTGTGCCCAAAGTGTCAATATTTTGTGTGGCCACCATTATTTTCCAGCACTGCCTTAACTCTCTTGGGCATGGAGTTCACTAGAGCGTCACAAGTTGTCACTGGAATCCTCTTCCACTCCTACATGACGACATCACAAAGCTGACCTTGAGCTTGAGACCTTGAGCTCCTCCACCTTCCATTTGGATGCCCCACAGATGCTGAATTGGGTTTAGGTCTGGGGACATGTTAGGCCAGTCCATCACCTTCATCCTCACCCAAGTCGTGGTCATCTTGGAGGTGTGCTTGGGGTCGTTACCATGTTGAAATACCGCCCTGCGGCCCAGTTTCAAAGGGGGGCATCATGCTCTGCTTCAGTATGTCACAGTACATATTGGCATTCATGGTTCCCTTAATTAAGTGTAGGTCCACAGTGCCGGCAGCACTCATACAGCCACAAACCATGACACTTCCTCCACCATTCTTGACTGTTAACAGGCTACAGTTGTCTTTGTAATCTGTAAACTGGTCTGCATGGCTGTCGTCCCTGAAGGAAGCCTCTTCTGAAGATGATGCACAAGACAGCCTGCAAACAGTTTGCTGAAGACAAACAGACTAAGGGCATGGATTACTGGAACCATGTCTTATGGTCTGATGAGACCAAAGTAAACTTATTTGGTTCAGATGGTGTCAGGTGTGTGTGGCGGCAACCAGGTGAGGATTACAAAGACAACTGTGTCCTGCTAACAGTCAAGCATGGTGGAGGAAGTGTCATGGTTTGGGGCTGTATGAGTGCTGCCGGCACTGTGGACCTACACTTCAGTATACTTCAAGTATACAATCTATGAATTTACAAATCAAGATGAACATAAGTAACAATAATAAATAAAGAAATAAATAAAGACATCCTAAACAGAATGGGTAGGGGTGTGGAACATAGCCGACACTTGTATGTTCTCAGCCAAACAATGTTTGAGAAAAGTCTGGTAGTCGTCTTGGTGTTCAAATGAGAACAGGAGGCAGTCTTGCAACTCAATGTCGTCATCTGCCGCAATCTTTTGCAGTGCCTGCTCTGCATCCTCTTCTGTCATGTCCAATATGGCGGGCATGTCCACATGCCCACGGAAGGGAGACCGGTGTTCTTGAAACCAAGATACGGCAGTGGAAATATTCTTCATGATCGTCTGGGATAGAGATAAGGCATTTAGTACAATACATTGCAGCTATTAACATTCTCATCCTAACAACTACTTTTGAAAGGGCCGCCCTCAGGCCATCCAAGTTTACAGACACTGGACGCTGCACATGTCCATACCCATCACGTTACACTACACACACTTGTACTTCACTACACACACTTGCACTTCACACACCCTACAGTATCACCCACTCACATGTTCTGAACCTCAACATACCGCTTTACACACAATCTATTTCTCATCACCGCATTCACCACCCATTGACCTGACATACACCACACACAGCTTTTACATACATTACTGTAACTAAAATTATATTACATTCCAAATTACCATACATCACATTTTACCCCTCCACCCCAAACCCCCATAAACACCTGTTCAATGGAATCCACTGGTTCTCCAGTGTCCAACACATCAGGTGGCTCATCAGCACTGTCACAACAAACCAGTATATGCAGTGTTAGAAACAGGTTGCTGGTCATGGAGTCATTACATTCAAGGAAGTAAGTATTAATTGCATACGTTGTAGCAGGTATCACGTTTTCAAGAAGGAGATGACACCACCACCTTCGTATCCAGGGGATGTGATCCTAACAGAAAGGCAAACAACAGGTTCAGGATTCAATTTAAACTAAAGTGTGCTTTGTCAGTATGACAAAGGTTGTGTGCAAATATCAGTGTATGACAGTAGCTTATTTAATCACCTACAAATATTAGATTGAGTGATGCAATTAGTGTTTGTTCTTTACATATGTGTGTGTGTTTGTGTGTGTGTGTCTGCGCGCACACATCAATTTGTACAAGTCCCCACAAAAACACTTAACCACAGACTTTTTGTGCACCTCATGTCCACTTTTTGTAAACCCACCCAACCCTCTCACCTGACCACTACGCATTCACTCTTCATCTTATCCATACCATTGTACCCCAACTTTACACACCGATTGTCTATCTTACCCCACAAAGCCCCCTAATACAATTACTACCACAGACCATGACAGTGTTGAGTAGTACTGTACCGTGTTTTTGACGAGTTTCCAGTGGCCAGGAGGCGACGGAGCACTGGTGGCTGCAATGCTGGAGGACACATGGAGGGTGGAGGCAGGAGGTGACGGAGCACTGGTGGCTGCAACGCTGGAGGATACACGATGGAGGGTGGAGGCAGGAGGTGACGGAGCACTGGTGGCTGCAACGCTGGAGGCCACACGATGGAGGGTGGAGGCAGGAGAAGAGAGAGGCAGCTTGTTGGACAAGCATTTATTTAAATGTGGTGTAACCTGGTCGTTCCGGATTATTGTTTTTCTGCAGAACAGACAGTAAAAATGTGCTGTTTTCCTGCACTCAAAGTTGCACTTGCAGATGTTGTAGTCTGTGAAAGAGAAACAAAACCACTCATCAACAACTCATCATAACTTTTGTTTATAGTGTATGTCAATGTCTATAACCCTACCTCCATGGTGCACAGCATGCTTAATGTGATTATCAATATGGGCCGAGAATGTAAATTCTTTGTTGCTGGACAATTTGCAACAAGGGCATTTGTAGATCCCATGTACAGTTCACTGTACATGTACGTTTGAAGAATTAGACAATTTGTGCAATACATCTATTTTGCACAATAAACAGTGCTCTTTGCCAACACAGTCAGATATTCATTCAGTAAGACCCAAAAGCAAATAGCAATTTGTTTTTGCAAGCGAAATAAACGTTATAAACACCGTTATAAACTAGATATCCAAGATATCCAACACTGGGAACTGGAACTACGTTTATCCAACCGAAGTCATGTTTTGCTCTAATGACAGTTAAGCTCTTAATAATCTTGCTTATACACACACAAAACCATGTATAGTTAATTCGCACAGAGAGATAAGTGTTGCATACATTCAATTTCACAAGACATATCTTTATCTAAAGGTAGGCTCGAGCTAGTGCTAGCTAACACGATAGGTTATCCAACATGTTGGATAGTTGGATAAATTATCGAACATGCAAACTACTGAACCCCACAAACTACATCAACAAATCAAATATCATATATACTTTTTTCTGTGCCGCAGGGTCAATGATGTAATATCATTGTGAGCATAAAATGAATCAAATGTACTTTTCACTTACCGCCATGGCGTCGTCTCCTTTCCACAGACAGTAGATTCTGCTTTAGACGTGACGTAATCAATATGGCGTCTTGGCGAGGGATAAGATATCCCGCTTCGGCGTCCTACGGACTGCAGCCAGAGGCTTCTCGTTACATCAGGTTTAGGGCTGCAGTGATTTCTGCTAACCACCAGATGGCACCGTGCTATCCGTCCCTGATGCTTTAATGCTTCGAAACGTTTTCAGACACAATCAGGAAGAAGCTTCAAAAGCTTCACAAGGCCCATCACTACCTCTACCTACCCAGAGTTTCCAACTGCAAACACTCAGCACCAGCTTACACACCACTATACTATACAAAAACTCTGAAGTCCAGTCTCCAAATGCAAGTTCAAAGATCCCACACGATCCCCCATTTAAGTTTGTACATAGCTATCGCCTTATTTTTCTATAGAGCGGTTGATATTATGGGAGTCGGGGATTCACTGAATCGCTTTATTTTGATGCGCTAACGGTAATGTAGCTTCTCGATTAGCCTGCTAGCTTAAGTACAGCTAGCAAGAGCAGCATTACTGGCTAATTAGTTAGCTAGCTGAAAAGCTACCCTGGCTACCCAGCTTGATTTCTCTTTCTGTTCCTAACATTTTTTGTGCCTTACCAGATCATTGCACTATTCAGTTGCTCTACAAAACAGAGTAGGTTATTGTTCGTGATCATTTTCCTTGAATGTACATTTTGTTAAACAGCTTTTCAGCTTACTTTATTATTAGGACTTGTTGAAAATCTCTTAATGAGCTTGTTTAATTGCAGTTGAGTGTTACGTTTCTTGGCTTTTCCCCACAGCATAACAAGCTAAGGTTGCTAGCCGAGCTAGTTAAGTGGCCTGCTAGCCAAGTTGACTATTCTATTTAGAAGTAGCTAGTCAGTTTGCAGACTAGACGCTAGCCTATGCACATCTATACGTCTGGTGCATTGGCTTTATTTAATTAATGTGTTGATGTAACGGTAGCCTTCATTGACTAGAAAACATAACCTAAGATTAAGGTGTCTTGTATAAAGTCAAATTGCTTCTAAGACGTAGGGGAGAGCCGTGACGAATGAAACACTTTTTACTTAACGGTTATTTTCAAAGACAGTGAAGCAAATTAGATTTATTTTGCCATATGGTCATCAACATACAAGTGTATTCTTTTAGTTACTGGTGTAATTTAACACATCCGATAAGAAATCACGTTCATTTTTAACTTTGAACGCAAGGTGTCGTTTGTTACAATCGTCCCTCATTGTCGGGGCGAATGAAACACGCAATGATTTTTGATCGCAAAAAAACTACCAGTAGGTAATATTTTACTTACCGATGTCAAAAACAGTCTCGCGGAGATAACGTTTGAACGCAGTAACGTAACGGCACGAGATTTCACGGGGTTGTGAAGTCTTGCATGCTGGATGTGCTGAAGACATATGATGTTTCAGATGTGTATTGTTTTTGAGAAAATAGCTGTGTTTCTTACGTCCCGTGTTTCATTCGTCACGGCTCTCCCCTACTGGTTTTGAATTTAACCATCCTGCCACTCAAACATCTATTCACTTCATTAACGTGTGTTAAAGATGGACCCATTTGTTTTATCAGCTCGCAGCGGTGGTTTACAACCCAACCTGGAACGTTGCAGTCGTAACGTTATCTGAAAATATCAACTTCAGTTAGAAAATAAATGAATGATTCAGGAATTATGTCACAAGAGAAGATGGAACTGGACCTCGAAATACCATCGTCCCTTGTCCAAGGCGACGGACATTTGAGGAGATAGTGCTCCCATGATTAACGGCCTAAGTGACAGTTCACAGGTGTTTCAGAGGGAGAACCTGCGAAGTAGGAGAAACAGCACCACTGTGGTCAACCGCCCTAATGTGATTCCCTCTTCACCCGTGTTCCAAGCACCAGACTGTATCAGATTAAACAGGAGGAAGGAGTTGATGTCATGAACAGAGAGACTGCACATGAACGGGAGGTTCAGGCAGCCATGCAGATGAGCCAGTCCTGGGAGGAGAGCTTGAGTCTGAGTGACAACGACTTTGAGAAGTCTTCGTCATCGTCCCCAAAGCGGATTGACTTTGTGCCCGTGTCGCCAGCTCCATCCCCTACCCGAGGGATACTGAAAAAGCAATGTTTCTCCCCATCCCTCCAAATCCTGGTGAGCAGCAATGGCTTGACACCCAGCCCCATCCCGAGTCCGACTCGGCGCCTGCAGACTGTCCGTAGAAGCCAAAGCCCCATCAACTGCATCCGGCCTAGCATCCTTGGTCCACTCAAGCGCAAAGGGGAAATGGAAACCGAAAGTCCACCGAAAAGGCTCTTCCAGGGTACCACTACCATGCTGTCCACAGAGGTGTCTAATTTGCCAGAACTTGGCTCCTGTAGCCTGTCCTCAGACTTGCTGGATGGCAGCCTCAGCAGCGTGGGCTCCTCCTCAGGCTCCCCGGCCAAGATGGAGGGCGTCTCCCCCTCCCCCAGCGGCTCGCCTTTCACACCCGTACAGGACCTCTCCCCCAAGTGAGCCCTGCAGGGGCACAAACAGGCGGTAGGGGTGGTGGGGGTGCTGCTGGGCAGCAGGAGAGGACCCCCCCCCCTACCCCCTGCCAAGTTCCCTAAGCATCGCCTGTTCACTGCCCTCACCAAGACACGAATATCAGTGGGGCATCTCAAAGGCTTTTGCATACTTCGACACATAGGCACACCTTTTCCTTTGGTGTCGATGTGAATCTGAGTCCCTACCATTGGTTTTGTTGGTCAAAGGCTTGCTATTCTTGGCTTCTGGATGCTCCTGACAAATCATAGCCCATAGCTACTGTTAGTTTTGACTGCATGTGTTGGTGTTGATAGGAAGTCCCTAATAATGTCCTCATTATTACCAATATTTTGTTTTGTTTTAATAGTATTCTTAATCCTGTCAGCGGCTGGCAAAACAGGGAAAACTGATTCAATTGTGCACTTAACAAATGATAAAAATGAAATCATAAAGCACCATGGCTAGAACATAGCTGCTAAAGCATACCTTGCTGTTAATGTTTTTCATGGTTGATTATGCCCTCCTCAGGCTCAAAACAGTAACTGCAGCTTCATGCAACACTTTCCTACATGTCATGCCAGGTGCAAATTGTGTTATAGGCATGTTGGTCTTACTAACTACTCACTTTCTGAAACCCCATAACAGGTAGGGTGAAAGTATGTTTCTTAGGATAAACTGACAACTGACACCACAAACAATAACATATGTTTGATCCATTGGTCACTTAAAGGCACATCACTGTAGCGTATTAACACTTATTCCTGGTACAGTGCCAGTCAATGATGCAAAATCCAGAAACTTCTGAATAACATCTTCTGATAGTAAAGGTCAACATTCATTCATTTGAAACTTTGGATTACTACAACATTCAACATACAAGATCTTACACACTTATCCACAGATTCACATTAAAACACACACATTCAAATAGTCTGACACTCACGGGTCTATATTTATTTGAAATGGAATAGTTTTTTTTTAATCACGAGGACACTGTACACTCATCAAGTCGAAATGAGTTACACTTTATTTTACGGTCTCTGTTTCGTCAATTAGGTACAGTGTAACAAAACGTGTAGCAATATGTAAGTTTATGCACTTAAACTGTACCATAGGTTTATGTTAGTGTTAGGTATATAGACTACAGTGAAGTACATAATATTACATGTTGTTACATGTAAAGAATAAAAAAATTATTTACGTGAGTCAAGAAATGTTTACATGAGTCAAAAGAGACTAAGATTTGCTGATGAACAAATAAAAAAAAAAAACAATTACAATCACAGCTGTTTGATGACATGCTTATATTATATATCTACATTCTTCTAATATAAATTCAGGTCAAAAGTGAAAATAATATTATACATACAATTACAATATGAATAACAATGATATAGGGGCAGTGGTGGCCAAGCAGCAACACACTGCTCCCTAGGCACCATTGTCATGGCTGTCCCCTGCTCATACGTGTGATGAGTTAAATGCATGAGGTTGAATTTTGTTGTATGTGCTGTGTGATCACAATGACAAAATGCTAATTACTTTTATAAACATGTACAATGAAAAGACATAAACAGATGGATGTGCTTTATTTCACTGCATCAGAATTGTGCATTTTGTGCGCATGGCGATGATTTGGAATGCTGTTGGAGATGAAACAGCTATTGGAAGTAGGACCTTCACAAGCGTTTGTAGCGGCCAAGCAGCCCATGACATTGTGGGCAGGTGTGTTCCACGTCCTTACAGCTATCTATACAGAACGGAATGCAAGAGCATGGCCAGCATCTGAAAGAGATAGTTTTATTCATTCGTTTATTTGCGTCATTTCAACAAGGAGTACCATGTAAAGATACTACCAATAAATTGGTGGTATGGCACGGTATGGTGCATTATGGTGTAGTGTGGTGTGATGTGGTGTGGTATGATATGATACAGTGTGGCGTGGTATGATATGGTATGGTGTAGTGTGGTGTGGTGTAGTGTGGTGTGGTGCTTAGAGTAACATGGCATGCATGGCATGGCAGTGTTCACTGACTTAAATAAAAAAAATACACAATTAACATAACACAACTTACAAACAAAAGAGTAAATTCTAATAACAAATACAACATTTACATTTTTACTTAAAGAAATAGTCATTACTTGTAATACTGTATATGTACACTTGCAGTTTTGGATTTTATTAAGCCAAACGGGGCCACTTACAGGAAGAGGAACATGCCACCGCATAAGAGCCATGTCAGAAGCCCGTTGGTGTGTCTGGTTTCAGTCACAATCTGTTGCTGACAGTGAGGACACCGCATGTGCATGGGGACATCGCTGATATTTGGCTGGGTTATCACTGTCACTACACAAAAATACAAAACATACACCAGTATTTGACCATCCAGTCAACGTCTTGTAGGATGCACAAATTGAAAAAAAAAATGCTATTCTGGACAGATTTGGATTTTGAAAACTGTATTGCCACTACTCTAGTGGAAAAGTACACTTACAGTTGTGGGTATAAGCCTACTTTTGCATAGGTTAAGGTTTGTCAACCTAGCAGCCCTGTGGTAACTCTGGGGCCCAAGTCAATTGCCTGCGTTGCCCTTTAACAAGCTACACCTCCGACTGATTATTACCAAATGTGAGTGTTATGTAATTAACTGAATAAGCTAGAGGAAGAAACACTATATACTTCCCTTCAACAATGTTGTGACATGAGGGCAATGGTCACTGATAAAAGGTACAATAAAGAGAACATTTATGGGCTTGGTTCTGCACTAAAAACCACTGGCCTGACTAATCACCCACACACACAGATGGCCTTGTTGCAGGACACTGTTCATACACATTTATTGTCTGCATTACTGGTTTGTCAGGAACTGGTTTGGCAGCATGCCATTCATGACTCACCCACTTGTGTTGGGACAGGCTGGTTCATTCCGTACTGAGTCGGAGGAGGTTGGACTGGATCTAAAAAACATTTGCAGAGATCAAATAAAACCAAGCTGCTTTACACAGGTACACAGTGGTCAGTCTACATGTAGATAGTGTAAGAAAAAAGGATGTTTCTCTTCATTGATGCAGCAATCATATTTTATTCCAGTTAAAAGCAGTGACATAGCATGGGAACATACTCCAGATTCCACAGTGTTAATCTGAACAACAAGCATCTCAAACTCCATTTATACTGTTAAAAAAACCCATTTATACTGTTAAAACCCCTCCTTTGTCCTCAGTGTAAATGAGCTACATTGATCATTCAAACAGGTCTGGGGACCTTTTGTCACTCTGTATGATAATTACATTACTTTGGAACATTGCCTGTGATGGTTCTCATTGGCCTACAATCCACACAATCCATACTACAACTGGTTGGTGCTGTTCCACCTAGGCTGCTTCCTTAACCCAGGTATCTGGGTGTTAAGTGAATGTGGACCATTCTTGTTACCATAATGGGTTTAACATTAGGCAGACCACCTTCCCAGTAATCAAAGTGTGTGTTTCATCATGAATCTTAGGTAGGGTGACTATTATTTCGTATCATGAATGGATGGATGGATGGATGGATGGATGGATGGATATCTATCTATCTATCTATCTATCTATCTATCTATCTATCTATCTATCTATCTATCTATCTATCTATCTATCTATCTATCTATCTATCTATCTATCTATCTATCTATCTATCTATCTATCTATCTATCCATAAACATTAATGTTTGTAACAATATGTAACAACAAGATTTAGACAAACTAAATGGCCTGCACCCCAATTTCCATGGTGCGGGAGAATCGACCACTGACCTCAGCACAAAGATAGTCAGAGGTAGGATTGCTGGTGGTGTGGCTATCCTATGGAATATAAAATATGACTCTGTAGTCAAAGTCGTACGACTGAACGTCGACTGGGCTATTGGACTAGAATTTAATTGCAATGGAAAGATCTTTACAATTCTTAATATTTACACACCATATGAATCATATGAACATGTTGATGAGTATTTAAGTAGGCTTGCTTGTATCCAATCTTTCATCGAAGATAACAGCTCAACATGCATTTATGTTTTGGGTGATTTTAATGCAGATATGTCAGATAGCAAGTCTCTGTTTTATAAACATATGCTGAGGTTTTCCAATGATAACAACCTTGTCATCTCAAGTAAAGCCCTTTTGCCTGTAGATAGTTATACATATGTTAGTGAAGCCTGGAATACAACATCATGGCTTGACCATATTTTATGCACTGTCGATGCACATGCCTCTTTACAAAACATCGAGATCTGTTATGGGCTTGCTACCTCTGGCCATATTCCTATTGCTATGATGCTTAATGTGGAAAATGTACCCAAAGTAGTCAAAAACGAAAACATCAGTGAAGCCAAAATCAATTGGGGAAAACTCTCTGAGTATAATGTCATCAAATACAGCTTTAATTCTGATACTGCCCTGGGTAAAGTGGTGCTACCTATGAATGCCATTTGGTGCACTGATGTAAATTGTGTGGACACTTCTCATAGGAATGGTTTATGCAATATGTATAATGATATTGTAAAATCATTAATTGAGGCTAGTGGGTCTCTATTCACTCAGACAAGGAAGACCAGGAATATTAAGCCTGGATGGAATAAGTTTGTCGCTGGCCATCATGCTGAAGCCAATATAGCTCATAAAGCATGGGTGGTAGCTGGGAGGCCCAGACAAGGACCTGTACTTGAGCATAAAAAGAAAATGAATGCCAAATATAAATATGCTTTACGGTATATCACTAAGCAAGAGCAGGTCCTAAGTGCATCCTCTATGGCTGATCACTTGCTCAATAAAAATATACACAGTTTTTGGAATGAGGTGAAAAATCTAAATAGAGCTAAAACTAATCTTCCATGCAACATAGAAGGGGTAACTGCACCAGAGGACATTGTTGATCTCTGGAGGCAGCATTATGCTTCTCTGTTCAACTGTTTAAAAAGTGAGCCTTTTGATGTTGGTGTGATAGAAGATAAAACTGTTTATTTTCATACAAATGAAGTTGTTAAGGCCATAGGGCAACTCACAGAAAGAAAGGCCTGTGGCATGGACAACATCACAGCCGAGCACTTAAAGCTAGCTGGGCCCAGGTTGGCAGTGATGCTGTCTATTTGTTTCTCTGGTCTGGTGTGTCATGGTATACTGCCTGACTCCATGATGTCAGTAATTCTTGTGCCAGTTATCAAAGACAAGGCTGGTAAGGTTGGTTGCATTGATAACTATAGACCTATAGCCCTTGCCAGCATTATTTCTAAAGTGTTGGAAAGCTTAATCCTTGACAAGATAAGTACATATATAACTCCCACTGACAATCAATTTGGTTTTAAGCCTAAGCATAGCACCGACCAATGTATCTATGCACTGAAAGAGGTTGTAGAGACATATAGGAGACAGGGCTCTACTATGATTTTAGGTTTTATTGATGCTTCGAAAGCTTTTGATCGTGTCAATCATTTCAAGCTGTTTAATAAACTTAAGCATAGGGGAGTCCCCAGTTGTTTGGTACGGATTTTAGCCTATTGGTACTCAAGTCAAAGTGTGCAGGTTAAATGGGGCAACATCCTCTCTACACCCTTTAATGTCAGCAATGGGGTACGGCAGGGGGGGATTCTATCTCCAGCCCTATTCAATGCTTATATGGATGACCTTTCTCAGCAGTTGGGGGCATGTAAAACAGGATGTATGGTGGGAGACATGTTGATTAATCATTTTTTATATGCTGATGACCTTACTATTCTATCTCCAAGTAGCAGTGGGTTTCAACAGCTCCTAAATATCTGCACTGACTATGGAATAGAATTTGACATTAAATATAATGCAAAGAAGAGTGTAGTTATGATATGTAAGACTAAGGAGGATTTAAATATCAAGTTCCCCCCCTTCTATTTATCTGGAGTGGAGCTGGGAGTAGCTAATGCCACAAAATACTTAGGCCACATCCTAACTGATACACTGGAGGATGATGCTGACATGAGCAGACAGAGGAGAGTGCTATATGTCCAAGCAAATATATTGGTCAGAAAATTCCATCACTGCACTACAGATGTCAAAGTCAATTTATTTAGAACTTATTGCTCCCCTCTTTACACAGCTCCACTTTGGACTAGATACAAGAAGGAGAGCTTGCTCAAGCTGAAAGTAGCTTACAATGACTGTCTCAGGATCCTCCTGAAGAAACCAAGGAGTACTAGAGCGAGCGGGTTGTTCTGTAAACTAGGTCTGACTACATTTATGGCACTGCTGAGAAATCTCACTTTTAAATTTATGGGCAGGCTGGACTGTTCTACAAATAAGTTAATTGCACAATTAGTAGATCCAAGCCGTAGCTCAGTTAGGTACTTGTCTATTATCTGGGAGTACTGGGATGAGTTACTTCATTAGCTTCTTCTTTCTTTTGTATTTTTATTTTTATTTTTATTTTATTTTATTTTTATTTATTTTTAATATGTTTATACTTTTGTGAATTGTATTGTATGATTGATGTCTGTAATGTGTTCCCTTGTGGGTCTTGAGCCTGTAATAAATACATATATATTATGCATTTACACTGTACCATAGGGTTAAGGTAAGGGTAAGGATTAGTGTTAGTGTTAGTGTTAGGTATGTACAGTGTAAGTACATAATATTACATGCTGTTCCATTTAGATACACTGTAAAAGGAACCGAAAAACAAAGTGTTACCTATAAAAATAACACAATATAAAAATAACACATAATACAGGAACACATAATAAGCATCTGCTTACTGTACGGGGGGGCATATGGGGGGTATGCACCACCACCATTGCCAGGATCTGCTGGGTAAGGCGGGGGCATCGGATTCTTCTCCATGATCTCACAGCTACAGACTGGATAATAGAAACAGGAAGTGGCAGTTTTGACCGAAACCGGGTAATGTATTTGCACATCCTCTCATTCATACAAAATCACAGCAATTGAGACAGAGAGAATCTAGCACCTAGCAACCAAACCAGCTTGTGCAAGTAGCTGGTTTCAGTTGGTTAATTTCTTGTCATTTTGTTGATTTTGTATGAGTTTTGACCAGCCATTTCCAGCAAGTTACAATAGCATAACCAGCCTATTCCAGCAAATGTCCAGTTTGACCAGCTGAACATGTTGATTTAATCGGCTTAAGCTGTATCAGTCAGCTTGGTGTGTTTTTGCATGCTATTGTCCAACTTAAGGTTTGTTTGAATGACTTTTGACCTAAACAGCATAAGTGAGGCTGTCACTGTGTGACTCTTTGTCTATTTTATTTAAGTTATCTTTGGAAAAATCTATCCAAGAAAATATTTAATAAAATCTTTCAGCACAGTGTATCTGCCCTATGTTGCAGTGCATTCAAACCATGTTACATGTTTTGATGTGAGGCTACATTTTGCTGATCAGTTATTAACACTTTGTTTTAATATGTAGGAAGACCTGGAAATTTGTAGGAGACAATGAAAAAGAGGAATAATCATTCAAAGTACCTGAAACTATACCTTACTCCTTATCTTTGACATACTACACCTTACATACACAGCAGCTCATTTAACTCCGTACACCTCTATGCCACTCTAGGCTAATAGTGAAAAGAGATAAGTTAATCATTCACAAAGCTAAGACAAAGACGCTTCATACATATTAAACAGCAGATATGAGCTTTAACTGAAACTGGGACAATTGTGAAAGGCCCAGTTTCACTTGAGACCACATACAACCCATCTCAAGCACTCTTATTTTCTAACATTATGCCAAACACGAAAGTCCAACATTACATTCTACCATTATGGCAAACACAAAAGAAGAAATCAACAACTGTAGAAAACAAATTTCTCTCAATCTCTGCCTTTCCTTTAACTTTTGTTGCCAGTGAATGTCTGATCTACATCAGCTTAAATGTAATAACATTTACTCACCTGTATTTGTATGACGTGAGTGACACAGGAGAGTCAAGTTGATGCAGCCTCGGCGTGTGGTAAACAGAGAATGAGTTGGAGCTTATGAACCTCCACACCAGCACAGCGACAAAGAGGGATGGGTGTGTCCTGTTAATACTAATACTAACTTACTGTTTTGTTCCTGTTTCTGTGTAGGTACAGGTTGAGTTGTTGGGTGGGTAGGTTTTGCCCAGCTTTATTTAAAGGGGCAACGAAACGCCAAAAGAAGTCAAAACACAAGTAAGATAAGTGTAGTGTCATATAATGTAACATGGAAACCATTAGATTTCTGGTAGATCCCTTCAATCAAAATTATTCAACACCCCGTCCCAAAACTGGTTAATTGGCAACATATACTAATTTAATAAACTAAACAATTAAGAATATTTTAAAAAGCTCAAGACAATTAACATTACATGTATTTCTGTAAATTCAAGATGGCACTTTTTACTACTGATGACTACTGTATCAGAGTTATTTAACCTCTTTCATGAGGGGTGCACTGCACATTTTTTGTTGTCCTAACTTCTTGCAAAAATGGTGAAAAGCCAAGATAACCATTTCTGGCAGTGTTCCTGAAAAACTCCTCTCTTGCATTGCCCCTTCTAGAAATTCCACTGGCCTCAAGTCAGACAACTCTGACAACATCCCTGGAATATCCCAGGCCTTCTTGTGCAACCAACCCTAAATGGATTGTGAGGTAGGCTATATGCTTGAGATTTCTTCCCCATTGGAAAAGCCCAACCACACCCAACCATCAGCTGATTTACAAACAGCAGGGTGTTTGCTCTCAGGATTTTTGTTTTTTTTTATACTGTAAAAGGTGAAGCCTAAGACTAACTTTAAAAAATGAAGTAAGCATGCAGTTGAGACAATATGCTGCACCTCTCGATCTTTCTATGTTGGTTTAACTTAACAATGCCTTGTACATTGTGAACATATATGGCATGGTTAAGTTAAACCAATGTAAAAAGATTTGTGCAGCACATTGGATTATTTTTTCAAGTTGGTTCTAAGCAACACTTGTATGCTGTAGCCTATGTAGTTTTCCAGGGTCAGAGGAAACAAAGCAGCCCTATAGAGCATAGCTGTGCCACCACCATGTTTCAGATACGTACTTTGCTGAGCATCTCCTTTCTTCTTCTTCCAGACGCAGAACTGACCTTTAGCACCCAAATGTGTTTTACTGTTTATTTTTGTTGCTCCAATATTACATACATACAGGTATATGTTGTTGGTTGGCTGTGTCTGGGATTAATTATGATTGGGTATGGGATATTAGCAGCAGAGGAAAGTGCATTGGCATGCAGTGTAAACTAGTTATGTTAGACTAAAAAAGATGTAAGATTGGCCTAAACAGCAGTGCTCAACTTTTATGGTAGCCCCACACATCATCTGTATGTCTAGCCATAGCCTGCTTTTGATGTTTTTTCAAACCTTTATGGCACCTTATTTTAATTCAGTATTTTAACCTTTCCCTCTCCTTCCTCATTAAAAACCTAATAAGTTCTAGAATTTTTACTTTAGGACTAGACCTATTATCCCTTGATATGCGAGCCTAGAAATTGATAGGTCTTTAACAGCTAACAAAAAATGGCAACAAAACCCACCTACTTTGACCATTTCTTTATTTTGAAATATGGCCAGTGTATGTAAAAACGTTAGCTCACTGAGAAAACTTGAATTACTTATGTAAACTAGCACTTCGTGGACTCACGGATGCGTCCTTAGAAACCTGTATCCTTGACAACGGAACACAAACACAATGGCAGGGTAACATCTCTTGCCATTGCAGGGAGTTTGACCAGGTGCACCGTAACCTTTTACTGATATTAGAAAATCTATGCACTGTGTTACTAACTTACTTTGTGATGTCGGAACTTTTAGTATCGAGGCCGCATTTGGACGGCAGAGCTGTGACACAGCATGAAAAACTGCGTCCACCTGTCGATCCAGAGACCACACTGAAAGAGAACTTCGTAACATCGTCCGGATTGGCCTCGGTAGGATACAGATCGGCAAAATATACTCCGGCGGAATGGGTGGCCAACAACGACGCTACTTTGAACCAGGCTGTGTCAGATGTAAAGAATTCCGAGAAAGTTCGCCACGAGTCAAAGGCGCTTTACACGGAGACCGAGGTCAGAACTTTGCGCACACAGGCCGAGGGCACAAAGCACTTGGGCGAGAGGCTACAGGATATTCACTTTTGGAGATCTGAGCTTGAACGGCACATCGAAAAGCTTGAAGCAGAGACTGACTTGGTTTTAGCTGAGAAGCATCGTTTGGAAAAGGCTTTGGACGCCACAGAGATTCCGTTTGCCATCGCCACAGATAATTTGACCTGTCGCGAAAAACGTCTTGGACCAGATCTGGTGAAAGACCTTGTGGAGGAAGAACTCGTTAGGGTTCGAATTTTGATTTCCCCCAATTACAAAAATACATGTAAATTATGTCGACACAACATGAAATCATTTCATTATTTTTGTGCTTATCAGTAGCCGTTACTTTCGCATTATTTTTTTTTCTCAGGAAGTGGAGTTGATCCGAAGTATTCAGGCACTGCACAAAAGAACACTGGATCAGACAGTGACGCAAATAAAGTAAGTAGTGGGCTAGATGGAGTGCCGAATTAGTGAACGGCCAACCGGCCCAGCCCCAGAGGCCCAGAGGGCAAGGACGGCCTGGGCTAGCCTGGTAAACCAGCCTCTCGTACTTCATGTGTACAGAATGAAATGAAGTACAAGGAGCCGGTTTACCAGGCTAGGCCAGGGCATACAGGGACCCTAAAAGTACAACCATGAATAAAATAATAGCTCAGTGGATCAAATGTCCACTCCATTTATGCAAACATGCAATTCAAACTCAGACCTTCCTAAAAAAAATATGATATAGTGCTACCTGAAATTGCATACAAAACTAAATGGCAGTGGCGCAAGAGTTTTATGCTTATAAGCACTTAAATCTTGTATGGCTAGATGGCAATAGATAAAAATTAGAGATTTAGGGCGAAATACTTTATATGTCTTTTCTGCATATCTCCCAGGTCCAACAGGGATGCCAAGCAAACTTTGGAGATGGATTGGTCTGATAAGCACCGGGCCTACGGTTTAGATAACCAGTGTGGCCACTACAACAACACGAGTATCGAGACACAACATCAGCCCAGCTCTGCCAAGATCCAGGACCAGTGAGTTTCTTTTTTTATACTTTTTACACTTTTATACGCCAAGTTAAACTACGTCATGTTCAAATGTTTATCTGAGGGAACAATTCCAATCTGGTACATGAAGCCACAAATGATGGGGAAAGGCTTTGGCCTGTAACATTAATAGTTTTAGCACATATTGGATTGTGTCTAGCCAGGGCAGTAGCCAAGGCGATCGGTTATGTTATAGGCTAAAACACAGCATATACGCAGGTGGCAGCAGCTAGGAAAGTGTTTGGACGTACTTAACAAAGAAAATACGCCCTTTGCTCATTCATCTTTGGTTTACTGCATCATTTAGGGTTATAAAATGGTGTGTTCAAGATAAGGTAAGATAATATTTTGCCACACAGGTAATATAATTTATTGCTACACAACAAAGTTGGTCGTAATTGTAGTTAAGGTAGCCCAGTCGAAGGAGAAAGAAAAATAAAATAATGTTAAAAAGAAGTAGCTCAGTTCAGTTCAGATCAGTTTAGCATTGTTCAGGAGTCTGAAGGCTAATAGGAAGAAGCTGTTTCGAAACCATGTCGTCTCTGTGCGAATGGATCTAAACCGTCCTCTAGAGGGCAGAAGTTGGAACATAAAGTGACATGGATGGGAAGGGTCCTTAATTATTTTGGAGGCTCGGTTTAAGCTGCGTTCAGAGTATAAGGAATGGACTGGACTGGAGTGAGGTCACAGCCAATGATGCCTGAGGCCTTGGTCACAATCCTCTCCAGTTTTTTTCTTGGTGCGACTGTTTGCACTGGAAGAGGTGATGACTCCCTATGATGGCTTTATAAAAAATGCACCAACAGATGTCTACCCACCTGTAGCCAATACTTTGAATAATGCAAATACTGCAAATGAAATGGTTGAAAAACCCGAGCTGACCCGAGCTGAAAGTGGACAACAGGAGTCAGGACAACTGGGCAGGGCACCACACACTGATTTGTCCACAGGGAGGCGATATAGGACCGATTAAAATGACTAGGCAACAACACTGCACATATGTCACTCACCTTTTGTACGCTTGCTTCCTGTTGCAGTCAGAATTGAATTTTGAGAATTTAACTTTTTTTTAAGCCTTCAGGGTTCTTACTGGATCTGTTCCACCTTGTCTCAGCGTTATACTGTAGCTCTTCTAGACCACTTTGGTCCTTCAAAGACTGCTTTTGTCGGCTGTTGACTGTCAATGGCAGAAGGTCTCAGTCAAGACCTTGTTCATTTGCGGTACCTCAGTGGTGAAATGAAAGAACCACTGTCTTAAGTTCTTCTGACAGCCTGGTGATAAAAAGAAATGTTTTACCCTCGCACTTGTTTAATTAATTACCTGACAGTGTTACCAGATGTCACCTGTTGTTAGTTAAAATCACACAGTTGCTGTCACAATAAACATTCATTTTTCTGTTCTTACTTTGTATGGAGAAGTTTTAGTATGATGTCATTATTTATTGTGTGGTGATACAATAGTCACCATAACTGATATATTAACCTGTAGGCTAGACTATATCTAAAATAGTATTATTAGTGTTCTTTATATCTATTATAGATCTATGTAATTAGTTATTTTTTGGTACAATTATTTTATGTGTAATTATTACATATGCTTTTTCCCATTTTGGCAAATACCATATCACAAACACCATAAACATACTTAAATATTAAAAACATACATACATAAAATTATAACAATAGAAAAATTCAGTTTACAGAAACACCTAGTTTTATGGTTCTGTTTTCATTTTATCTGCCTGTAACAACATGTAATATTATGTAAACTACTTACACTGTACATACCTAACACTAACCCTAACCCCAACCCTGTGGTACAGTGTACGTACATAATGTTACACACAGTTACACACTTTGTAACACTCTACCTAATTAATGTAACATGGACAGTTAAATAAAGTGTAACCCAGGTCACTCACAACATGCTGGTCAGTCACATTCATCCAGAGGTGTCAATCCTGGGTTCAGAAAGTAAAAACCCTGCCACAAATTTGATTCAACCAGCTCTAAATCAGCTGATCATAATGAGCACTCAAGACTAGTAGGTCAGCTACTTAGTGAAGTCACCTGTGTTAGAAGGAAAACGTGGCAGGGTTTTTTTTACTTTCTGAACCTGGGATTGACATCTCTGCATTCATCACACATTAGTTTATGTCTATTATGTGTTATCTCCCTCTCCCTAAGTATAAATATTATATTCACCTATTCACCTCAGAGGTAAAATGGTGGGAGGTCAAAACACATCAGGTATGTAGATTTAATTTCAAAAGTAAAAACACACACACACACACACACACACATTCATCATATCACTTTTCAACAGACAAGCTCTGCTCTCTTACTGACAAAAAGCAGAAGTTCCATTGCCAAACATAATAAATCAATGTTTCTTACATCTTTTTTTGTAGTGTGAGCAACTGTGAGCAGTGGATGGATTTCACACGAGCCAATCTGGCGGCAGCGGAGCGGGAGGTGCGGGCGAGCACGGAGCTGAGGCAGCTGATCGAGCGCGTGCTCCAGGACACATCAGAGGACCTGAGGGCCCAGTGTGCCACCGTGGACCAGGCCTTCAAGCAGCGTTGCCAGGAGCTGACTGAGGCCAAGGTCCAGCTGGAGATCCATCTGTCAGAGGTACAGTACGCGCGGCAAACAGACCAAGCCAGACCAGGGGTTGGTCAGAGGGACTGGCATGGTTAGGCTTCAGGGCATTTAGCAAGGCAGCATCTGTGTCATCACCATCTTTTTAAAAATTGCATTTGTCTGACTCCTTCTTTTCCCTGAATGCTGATTGGTCAGTCCTCCTGTTTCAGCTTGTGCATTTACATTATGCATTGTGCATAATACTCTTATCCAGAGCAACTCACAGTGAATTAGCTTTTTTAGAGACAGTCCCCCTGGAGCAACATGGGGACTGCTCTAGGGCACTTCAGTAATGGATGTGGGTACTGGAAGGCACTCTCCCACATTTTTTTACCTTCCCTCTATTCCCAAGACTAACTCTATAACCACTAGACCGCAGCCACCCACACCTGCTGAGTTTAGCGACAGACACCAGCTCCCTCACGTGTGCATATTCATGGTGACGATGCCAATGGGAGACTGGAACACAATGCACATCCCTGAACGTCACTGTGCTTTTATTATTTTTTCTCCTTTTTTCCTTTACGTTACCGCCAACCTCCATGTCAGTTATGTTACCTCCATCAATAACATGGCACCTCATTGGCTAAATGAAATGGTGCTAAAATAATCCCCCAAAAAAATGCATGGGCCATTAAAAATGAATGAGAAGGGGATAGGCACTGGGCACTCTCTATCCAGGAAACAAAGCCAAAATATGTAAACAGTTGCTTATTTTATGACAATAGTCCAATCGGAAAAAACTTTACCTTTAAAAAAAAAAAGAATGTGAAAGTGATTCCCATTTGTCATTGTGATCACACAGCACACAGTGCACAGCACACAACGAAATACAACCTCTGCATTTAACCCATCCATCACATGCGTGAACAGGGGGCAGCCATGACAGGACCACAGACAGGGTACCTCAGTGGTGCATCTGGCAGTTGGTGGGAGAACCTGCAACCCTTTCACATGTCATACATGTCCCAAAAATGGACATGTCCTATACTTCTTTTACCACTGCATGCACCACTGTATTACTGATGAGTGAGAATTTGAGTGTTTTTATCTTAAGCTATTTGAAAGTTCAATTCTGGGATAAATTCTTTCTTTCTTTCTTTCTTTCTTTCTTTCTTTCTTTCTTTCTTTCTCCTTGTCTGCTGAGATATACATGTTATTCATGTATGTATGTATGTTATCTGTGTGTTCAAATGTGTGTGTATGCCCCAAAAATGGACATGTCCTATACTTCCTTTACTACTGCATGTACATGTGTTGTGTGTCAGTAGATCCTGCAGCAGATTGGAGCCCAGGAGAGGAACATTGTGTCCCTGCAGCAGGCCCTCCACGACAAGGAGGCCCCGATGAGAGTGGCCCAGTCACGCCTGCACCACCGCACACACAGGCCCAACATGGAGCTCTGCAGAGACGCACCCCAGCTCAGGTACACACACACACACACACACACAAACACACACACTCACACACACACACACTCTCTCTCTCTCTCTCTCTGTCTGTCTTTCGCTCTTTTTAAATTTCTTTCTGTATCTTATTCTCTCTGTCTGTCACATAAACACATACACACAGACACACACACTTTCTCTCAACAGACACACATACACACATAACCATTCTCTTTATATCTCTCTCTCGCTCTCTCTTACACACATACATGCACACACACTCTCTCTCTCTTTCTCATTCTCTCTCTCTCAACAGACACACACAATAGCGGTTTTAGGCACGGGCGAACCGGGCAGAACCGCCACTGGACACACAGGCACACAACCTCTATGTCTCTCTCTTTCTCTGTCTGTATCTCTCTCGTGCACTCTCTTTCTCTCTCTCTCTCACACACACACACACACACCAGAGGTGAAAAGAGAGAGAGCGAGTGAGAGACAGAGAGAGAGAGAGAGAGAAATACACACACACTGTTGTTTTGTGGCATAATATTTATGTGGTAAGTTGTTAAGGGATAATTAAAAATCTAAAATCATTAGTTTGACACGGTCTCTTGACCTCGTAGTCACGGTGGCCCTCTGATCTAAGACCTGTAAGATATAGCGCTCATCCTGTAAGTATGACTCATCCTGATGTACGGACTAACTAGTTGCAGCAGCAGCCATGCTTGACCTTGGAGTGCCGTAGCAAATCAATTGTGATAGATGCTATACTCAGGCAGTCAAAAAGGCAAATATACTTGCACAATGGAACAATGCAAATATGCACACTAACGTGCGCGCGCACACACACACACACACACACACACACACACACAGATCTGTTTCTCTCAAGCTCTCTATCTCACACACAGATGTACGAACACACACTTTCACACACACACACACACACACACACACACACACACACACACACACACACACACACAAAAACCCAAACACACACACACACACACACACACACACACACACACAGATCAGCAAATAACAGAGAGCAGCCTGCTGTTTATGACATTGTCAGATACCGCAATCTGTCAACAGAAATGTTTGATGTATTGAGTTACTGTTGATACAGCATAGCTAATTAGTTTTCTTCTTGTGTGTGCCATTTCAATCTGTCTTTTATCTTCTGTCTGGTGTAATGTCATGGTTGTGATCATGAGTCTGTGAGCTTGAGAGTAAGCTTGGACCCTTGATAGTCTGTTTATCTATATCTATCCAAATATGGATATGACTGTCTGTTTTCAAATGTGAACATCATTCCTTGGCTCTTTGATGCCACTGTATTACTGATGAGAGGGAATGTGAGTGCTTTTAACCTAAGCTATTGGAAAGTTCAATTTCCTGTCTGGGATGAAGTCTTTCTTTTCTTTCTTTCTTTCTTTCTTTCTTTCTTTCTTTCTTTCTTTCTTTCTTTCTTTCTTTCTTTCTTTCTTTCTTTCTTTCTTTCTTTCTTTCTTTCTTTCTTTCTTTCTTTCTTTCTTTCTGTCTGTCTGTCTGTCTGTCTGTCTGTCTGTCTGTCTGTCTGTCTGTCTGTTGTACACATTATTGATGTATGTATGTTATCTGTGTATTCAAATGTGTGTATGTGTGTGTGTGTGTGTGTGTGTAGTCTTGTGGAGGAGGTGGGGGAGATCACAAACACCATGTCGGCGCTGTCGCTGCAGCTGAGCGGGGCGCGGGCGTCCCTGGCCACCTTGGAGGAGACGCGCATGGTCCTGGAGAAGGCCATCGCCTGCAAGACGCACAGCCTGCTCATCGACCGCGAGAAGTGCATGAGCCACCGCGTACGCTACCCCGACCTCGTCACCCTGTCGGGGTACTGACACACTTCGGTCAGTCAAGGCACGCGTGCCCAGACGCTCACCCACAAGAACATCTTAAAATGGGAGAGAGTTAAAAAAAAAACAACGTCCAGTTAAGCAGGCCCCTTGAGTTCATTATGTGTGTGTGTGTTTCTGCTGGATTTGTGTGTGTTCTGTGGTGTGCCCAGTTGTAACTGAAATGGGATGACCTTTATTTGTAATCTAAAACATCAAAACACCCTGAAAAGGGAGAGAGTAAAAACAAATGTCCACTTTAGCAGTTCCCTCGAGTGTGTATGTGTGTGTGTGTGCGTGTGTGTGTGTTTGTGTGTGTGTGTGTGTGTGTGTGTGTGCGTGTGTGCGCATGTGTGTGTGTCCGTGTTTCTGTTTGAGACATGTATTTTGTGGTGTGCTCTGTTGTTACTGAAACTTAGTGACCTTTATTGTAATACATAAAACACCCCAAACACTGAGGAGTGAGAAGGCCCCTGCTTTGGTTTGTGTGACTCTCTTGGAGTCCGGGTTGTCTCATAGGAAAGCGGATTTGGGCAGCATAGCTTAAGGGTGATCAGCAAGCAGTGTGTGAGGGGACATGTTTGCTGAATGTGACAAGTTAGGGTGAGGGTTAAAATAGGTCTATGGGCTATTTGAAAACATGTTCATCAAGTTTTTTGCACAAAATCACTGTCACATGAAGGAGATCTTACCAGTTCCTATATTCCTACCAGCTTTTTTTCCTGGAATTGGCAGAAAGTAGACACACTCTAACCGTATATGTTTGACCCCGAGTCAGACGCCGAGGTAATGCTCACCGAGCTGACATCAGGGTGGGCATAACCATTAAAATGGCTAATAGAAGCACAGCATTCCTGACACCAAAATCTTTCAACGGACTCACAGCAAACAAATAGATTTTTGTTTTTGTCCCTTGGAGAGTTTATAGAGCACTGGAGACCCACAAAAAAGGTTTTTTTTTGTTTGGGCATAATATGTACCCTTAAAGGTTAAAAAAATGTTTGTCATCTCAGTCCCAATGTGAGTCAGTTGCCACCTGGCCTCACTAGGTGGCAGTATGAGCATTATGAAGAGACTCGTGTGATGAAGATAAGCCATTGACCAGTGCTGCTGGTTCACCTGCTGCCTGCTGGATTGTGTCGCCCTACACACCTCAGGAACTCTCATTATATCACTGCCTGTGGTTGTTCAACCAAAGAAGGCTTCAGCCCAAGGGGAGACTGACCTTCTACCTTACTCTCTCTCCCTTTCTTTCTCTCTTTCTCTCATTCTCTTTTTCTCCCTCGGTGTGTGCGCGTGCCAAAGACAGCGTGTGTATGTGTAGAGAAGAGACAGAGACCGAGTGCCTGAAGCCATTGTCATTAACTTTGAATAAACAAAAACACATTAAGGAAACCAGTGCTTTTCCCCAGTTTTAAAACGAACTCTTGGTAAGCTAGGCTAATGTCAATGTACAATCCGCACACCATAAAAAACTCACTTCGTCATAACGTCTAGCGCATAACTGTAGCAATGGCGATAGTTAAGTGGCCCAGTTACGACTAATAAACTTCTGAATGAAGAGAGGATGAAAGATGGATCAGGAAGAGGGGAGTGATAGCTGGACAAAAGTGGTTGTCCACTGAAGTGTGAAGGACATCAGAAGCTAAAGAAAGTGGGTCAGGAAGCAAAAGAAAAGTCGAAGGAAAAGTAGGAAAGTTAAAGTGTTTTCCTTTCCTAGAATGTCTGAAGTAATAATGAAAGGACATGATAGTAATAATAATAACAATAACGATAAAAAAAAATCTGAAAGCGGGAAGTCAATTTTTAGCACAATTCCCATGATCCGAATTCCCCTTCCCCAGCTAGCCCTTACTTAGTGCCATGGTAGCACACCTGCAGGAGACAGTCCTGTCTCTACTCAAAAACAGCTGCATGCAAATAGGTCAGGAGAAAAACGAGTATTTAGACATTCATAAAAATAGGGTTGGCGCATCAAACTGATTGCGGTATTTGTATGCTGGGAGCAGTTTTACACTTGGTAATCACACTTCATGAAACATGCTGACATTACGTAAAGGGCAGCATCATTCTTGTTTGTTTAGCACTCTTCACACAAACTAAAAAAGCCCTGCCAGATATCACTAGACAACTGTGGTACGGCCTACAGAGAGCCTTCACGTGGGCACTGCCATGGCTGGAGTAATTTAGCATGTGAGGTGGCAGGCAGATACCCAGACTCTTCTGTGCAAGGCTTCTGGATTCAACGAATGTTCAATAGGTCGGGCAGTATGTGAACATGCTCTGGAGTCTGGCTACTCTCAGTAGGCATGCGGTTACTTCCTGGTGGGTGGATACTTTCTGTGAACTTCAAAACTACTGGGCCTACCTTCAACCACAGACGTTCAATGTCACTGCTTTCAATTCACGACTCTCATCTGATCACCTGAAAAGCTACATTCAGTGCTGTCAGCTGTCATGACCATGTGTGTTACTGACGGAGAGGTTGTGTGAGCAGTGTTTGCCTCCTCTTCACTACCAGTCCAACTTAACAAACTTAAAGGACAGAAAGAAGTGTTTTTTTTTTGGTCATGTGGACTAATTTGTTTTTCTGGCATAGTGGGCAATGCCCAGTTGGTGGCTGATACAAATTTTGGGGCTAACACAATTGCTGCTGATTGGAGTAATCACAGGTGTAACAACAATAATAAGTATTATAATAATAATAAAAATAATAATCAAAACACTTTATTTAAGAATTCCATGGCCAGAATTTTACAAATTTTATTTCAGGACAAGAAGCCTTTCTCAATGAGCATTAAGTGCACTTACATAAGCATTTAAAGTATGCAGTCAGTGTTTGGTCAAAATAACGAACTGTTGCAAACGTACAAAAAATCATCAACAGCAGAACAGCTGGCACTGATTAAAAGCTTGCATACTATCCTATACTATCCTAAAGCACTACATCTTCACTGGGTGGTGCATCAACTTGGTCCTCAGAACTGCCCAGGGCACAACCTGGAGTGACATGTGCACCTGTCTTTAACATGTTGGCCATGTAGCTGGGGTTCAGATAGAAATGTTAGGTCCTGTGAAAGAATACAATTTGGGGACTCATAATGTCCTTAAAGGGCCCCCTGCCAAGGCTGATACATGGGGGCGACTTTTTGAGTAACGTTGCCAGGCAACAACATGATTGGCTCCTAATTTTCAGATCAGACAGGAAATGGCAACGTGTTTCTTGGCAACGTCTGTTTTAAAAAAAAAAAAAATACAATGTTTTTAAAAAACTGTCACCACAGAAGGACAATAACAATATAACAAGTAGAATTAAGATATTAGAAGTCTGCAAGCTGTACTGTGGTTGTTAACATGCTTCTCCATGATCAGGAACTGGGATTGTATGTGCGTGCGTGTGTGTGTTTAGGGGGGCTGGAAAGGAAGACAGAGAGGGCAGTAAATTGCATCACCAGGGGAGTAATCATCATTACACACCTGCAGTAGTTCTACCCCATGCTGTGGGACGGACCACCGCTGCGTTCTGCGATGCTGTGATGATCAACGTGGCCATTATGCTCACTCTGTGCAAGTCCTCTTTTATTTCCACCGAGAGAAGACTTGAGTCTCTCACTCACCTGCTCACTTAGTCAATCACTGACACACACTCTTCCCCCATAACACCCACTGTCTGCTGAATACTTATGCAGTCAGGCAGAGGAGCACACACACACATTCATCCTGTTCTCTTCCTGTACAGAAGATATATAATATAATAAGTATAATTAAGTTTGTTAGTATGATTCTCCACAATCACAAACTGGAATGGAGTTTACACCATCTTATATCTTCTCCATAGCCTTGTCTATGCCACACAGCACTGAAAGATTAAAGGGGCAGACAACTTTTTAAAATGTTGTTTAGTTAACCTCCTGACAGGTTTCCATTTCTTTCATTCTTCCTGTTTGCTGAATGCAAGTCCATTCTAATGTTATGTCTCTAGATAAGTGTACTCAGAATACACATCATTTTATACATTTTATAAGTCACACATTATATCATCTTATTAAGACAATCACAGATAGAAAGAGAGACAGACAGTAACCTGCATTCACACAGACACACAGACACACACACACACACACACACACTTTATTCTGACTGATATAGAGGTGTTTCTTTCTAATGTCTGCCCTCTACTCCATATTGATTGGCTAAAAGGTTTCTTTTGTGTCCCTAACGGCCGTTTGGGGTAAACAAATAGGAGGCGGGTGGGGGTCAGGGTCACTAAGTCTTCCTTCGCCATGAAATCATAACACCAATATTGATTCTCCAGGGATAACAACAACTACATCACCTCTAAAAGTACACGTAAATAAGAAAAACGATTCTAGGACTTATGATTACAAATAGCACAGTTCCCAACAACAAACTACTGAAAATGAACCCTGGCAAGGGCAAAAATGAATAAATGTATGCAGTAGACATAAAACTGGCATAAAACTCACTTTTGATAAATGTTGTGGTGAAACTGATATTTTAAGGTAACAGAAACACCTATGAGGCAGCTGAACTCACCTAGCATGCAAGGCCAGCTTATTCAAATAAGGCAGCCCTTCACATTTCGGTAAGAATGGCTTTACAGCTACACAACCTAGAGATTTAGTCGGCAGGCTCTCTTCATAAACAATTGCAGTATGCTTGCTTTGTGAACAGTCAGGCAGGCATGACACAGCTTAAAACCACTCTGACTCCTAAGCCTCTCTCTCTCTCTCTCTCTCTGAGGGTCCGTTTAACCTTCTCTATGTAGAAATAAAAGTGAAGGGAACACACACACACAGAGCTCTTTTTTAAAGTGAGATGATTGGTTTGATGTTTTAAGGGTTTCAGACAGAATTCCTTGAGGGGCATTTACGGAATATAGTGCGGGAATGGCAGTGTTAATCAACGGCATGAATTTTTGGCTTCCACTGCAGAATTTGGGAATCCTGAGCCATAGTCTTCTGTCCAGGGGGTATAACAAAAACAGACAGAGGTTTGAACTCACTGCCTTGTGCGTGTAGTTATGTGGGAAATCAAACGAACTAAACCTGCACACACATTCCCCACAAGAAAAGCTGTCAGGGTCTGTCTCATACATAAATGCATCTGAAAACACAAAACAGCTGATCAATTCAAGGAGTAAAGAAACAGCTACAGTGGTTTGGGCATAGACAAGCAGTAGGAGACAAACTACACCTTACCCCACTCACTGGTCTAATCAGTAATATACAGGAGCAGCTCACGGAATTAGAATATCACAGATACGGTCATTAATTTTAATGTAGTGTGAAATGCAAAAGCAGGCCTAACCAAGTACTGAGGACATAAACATGACCATACTTTTCAGAAGGCCGACATTCCTGCATAAAAAAATCATATTTTGCAGGTGTAGTTTTTTAGATACTGAATTTTGTGTTTCATTAGCTGTTAAGTTGTACTCTTAAAAAATAAACTAAACAGTCTTCAAATACTTCACTTTCTGTGTTAAGAATCTATACTACATGAATGTTACATTTTGAAGAAAATCAATGAAATATGTCTGTTTTACTATGGTAAGATTGATTTGCAGAGGTGAAGATATGGACACCACGGCCGTTTGAAAAAAACTATCCGTGAAAAAAATACTGAATGCTTTCAAATATTTGTGTTTCAATTTTGCCAGTTTTCTGAAAGTAAAAAGTTCAGATCTTGCCTTTAGCCTAACTAACTTTCAATGGTGGAAAAGGTGCTCAATATGTCCTCCATCTCTTAGGGATTAAGGAGATATGGTCATGTTAAAAGTCATCCAGTTTTTGAACACACTGTATATCCAATACTACTTCCTCTTCCATGAGAATACATTATTCTAAAACCTGCATCTGTTTTTTGCTCTACCCTGGTTTAGCCAACTTAAATGCCCACTACATATATGTTACTTTTGACAAGACTGGAATCTGCCATGTTTTTGTTTAAAGAGAAGGCAGATAGCAAGAACTTCAAGTATGAGTATTTCACACATCTATTGTGATATCCATAGCTATTTAAAGCCTTAAAGCTCTGAATAATGGTGTCTGTGTGACAACCCTTACAATTTTGAATGTGGCGTGGGTGCTTAGTTTAGGGGATGGAGCTCATTCATGTACAATAACCGGGTTTGCAAAGGAAATTAGTATCATCGTCAATGATTACATCTTAGCCACCCTTCAAAAGATGGAGATGTACTTAACTGATTTACTTTAATGTGGATTATTGTATTTTACTGATTGCTTCTAAAGCAATCACAAGTCTATTGTATCCAAATGAAAAGTGCACAGTACAAAATCTAGTAGCTTTTACACTTCAAATTTGCTTGAGCCTGATTTGAAGCTGTAAGGCCTTCCACACTTGCTTAAAGGCTCAATTTACCTAAGTATTCATTAAGAGCCATTGGACCCAGTGTATGTGTGTGTGTGTGTGTGTGTGCGTGTGTGTGCATGTGCGTGCGTGTGCGCGCGCATGTGTGCGAAAAAATGAAAGAACCAAAATCATGTGTCAAGGTAATATACATCTCTTGCTGGAACAAAAAAAAACGTATTTTACTGAGGTGAAAGCCACAAAGAGCAATTGGCTGTTTCAAAATGAAATAGCTCAAGCATGATTGCAGGTTTCTATCTCATCCACAATGTGTGTGTGTGCGTGCGTGTGTATGTGTTTGCACGTGTGCGACTGCATGTGTGTGTGTATGTGTGTGTGGGTGGGTGCATGTGTGTGTATGAGGGAATGTGGCACTGAACAGTGAATCAGTAAAAAGGACTCATAAAAACACATGAGGATCTATGTGTGTGTGTGTGTGTGTGTGTGTGTGTGTGTGTGTAGGTGTGTGTGTGTGTGTGTGTGTGTGTGTGTGTGTGTGTGTGTGTGCATGCATGCCGTTTGTGTATGTGTGCGTGTGCACTTGTGTGAGTTTGTGTGTGCAATGTGCGTGTGTGTGTGTGTGTGTGTGTGTGTGTGTGTGTGTGTGTGTGTGTGTGCAGGTGTGTGAGTTTGTGTGTGCATGTGTACAATGTGTGTGTGTGTGTGTGTGTGTGTGTGTGTGTGTGTGACACAAGGAAAAGCTGTCAGCAGAAGGGACCTAGACAGTTGAAACACACAAACCCTTTGACCTGGAAAAAAAAATACTTCAGGCAGGCAGGCAGGCAGCCAGGCTGGCAGTGTTCATCTTAGAGAGGATGTGAGGCGGAAGTATCCCAAGAAATTACACGGGGCAGGGAGACACAGCCATGACTTTTAGAAGCAAATTTTCACCTTTGAATTGCCAGGAGCTGTCAACAATCATGAAGAGAAGAGAGAGGTCGTCAAGGCTGAGAGGGGCGATAAGATGATAGAGTGACTGACACAGTAAGAAGACATCTCCTCTGCAGAAGGGATGGCAGTTATGGCAGTTTCTGAGAATAGGGAAAGGGATTCATGGAGCATGGGGCAAGCAACTGTCTCCTTGACATTGACATTCATGGTGGATAGAGGCAAGGCAAGTCTTCTGGGGAAAAAAATGGCCCGTTTCTGTCTTTTGTCCTATATGTATTTGATAAACATCCAGGACTTTCAGATAACGAGTAAACAACTTTGGATGCTTGAAGTGGACCTGGGTGTGTGTGTGTGTGTGTGTGTGTGTGGGTGGTGGGGGAGGGGGGGGTGTCATTCAGGGGCAAAAGATATACTTGTATAAAACCTGAATAATTCAGCTGGGTAAAGTAAAGTAAAGTAGTGTGTGTGTGTGTGTGTGTGTGTGTGTATGTGTAGTGTGTATTTGATTCTGTTTACTATCTAAACATAAATTGCAGTTTAGTCCTTTTTTTCAATGTGTTGGTTGACCACAAATAAAATATGTGCATCAGCAGTAGGTGGATATCAGATCAGTCCCAGGAGACAAGGACATTGATCTCAGGCTGGACGTTCTCACACATGCCCCTTAGCAGGTGTGCTGCTTTGAAGTGAGAGCTCAGTGATGGCAGCTGACTACAGAAGGAATCACCTCATCACAAATTAACACAAATTATGTAGCAGATGAAAACCGTAATCACTAAAGAAGTAATTTTTTCATTTCAAGGGAGGGGAATGGATCAGATTCGCATTAGCCCAAGGTCCAAGCCCAGCAAAATCACGCACAATAATGATCTACACTTTTAAGGTTTGTTTGAACTGCATAGTAAAAGCATCACCGTTTGCAGTATAATGACCTTGTTGGTGAAACCAATGCCATCTTGATCATCTCAATCAATTAATTAAACCTAACCAATACATGTACTGCACCACAGTCAATTGCATAACTGGACATTCACAACAGGAGCTAAAACAGTAACAGAAAGTCATTTTTGTTTCTATGGAGAGAAAGCTTCTTTGGCAGCAAAAGCAACAAGGCCATCAGCGAAGCACCTTGGGTGACCAGAGCGAAAAGGAGAAGTTAAAATCGAATTAACTTTATGGTAACGAGCTGTGACGCAGCTTGCCAAAAACCAATCTGAATGTGTAAATTTACTTACATCCTTATTACTTATATCCAATTGAAAAGTACGATTGAACTTTCTAATGTGTCACGTGATAAGCGATGTGAGCAGCGTAAGTTACCGAGAGTGTTGTCATTTAGGTGTGTCCGGCTGCTGTGCTACTTTAGTAGTTCCCATTGTGAAAGTACAGTCCCAAATGCTCAGAATGTTTCTTTTGTGTCAGAGGATTGAACTACTTTAACCGTTCATGTAATACATGTGCTGTTTTAACTTTTATTTACAATCTGTACCCCCAGTCTGTTTGAGTATAAGTGTGAGATGTTATGCTTTTTCACTTGTCACTTTTCCTTTGCACCTGAGTGGCCTTGCTGTTTTAATTTCGCTAAACAGGCAGCTAGACAATGACAATAAAGCTGTTGAATCATGAATCTTAAAGATGTTTGCTCATTAATCATCTGTAGAAGGCTACACTATAACAAATGATATGCCAAATAAAGTTTAATTGAAAAACCGTGATGTGTGTTCAGAGTCAGAGGGAAGTTGAGGGTTCATGTAAGTGGGGGGCTAAAATAGTGGGTTTAAATTAGTGACAAGGAACAGACTCTTTTATTTCTTTTCACTTCCTGTAGAGAGTCTGGCTACTCCACACGGGCATGCGTTTGCCTCATGGTGGGCAAAAGGTTTCTGTGAAATTTAAAAACTATTGGGCCTGCTTTCAACCAAACACATCTGCCTGAACACATCTGCAGCATACATACTCAAACTTTAAGCTTTAGTTCAACGTCATCGTTTTCAGCTCTCCCATTAGGCATATTAGCCCTTCCTCTGTTCCCTGACAAAAAATATGGATCAGTCCAAGGAGTACTGGAGTATTGCAGCAAAATATAGGCCTATATACATTTTTTTGTAAGGTAGACTAAATTCATACCTCTAAATTCATAATGGAAAATCATATATCTACATGTTATAGAAGTACAACTTAATCTTGACAAGTATATTGACAAGAATGACAAGAATATTGACAAGCTAAGTACAGAAAGTAATATTTCAAACCATAATTTGTTTTAGTTTTGATGATCACATCTTACAGCAAAAAAAAAACAAAATTCCCAAACCTAAAAAAAAAATTCAGACTGCCTCCTCTTCCATATATCATGACATCAATGCATTGTGGCATTAATCCAAAATTCCCAAACATAAAATAAAATAATAATAATAAAACAGCAAATTTCAGACTGCCTCCTCTTCCATATATCATGGCATCAATGCATCAATGCATCAATGCATCAATGCGGTGTGGCATTAAGGTGTAGAGCCCTGCCGTGGCACTGCTGAGGTAGGATGGAATCCCAGGCTGCTTCCATAGCTGCATTCAGCTCATGTCCACTGTTGGGTCTCCTCTCTCTCATCTTCCTCTTGGGACTACCACATTGATTCTCTAAGGGGGTTCAGGTTAGGGGCAACTTTCTCATACTTTCTAATTTCAGCCAAAGTAGAAATACAAGTAATTTCAGACCTTTTTTTTTTTTTGCCTGATCAGAAAACAATTTATCAGCATATTTTTCCATCTCTGATTGTGAGTAGGAATTATAAGTTGTACATTCATCCGTCACGTCACACTTGTTCAGTGCCAGAACAGAGTGGGTAGGAAAGGTGATATAAGGAATGTATTATTCAGGAGTCAGCAGTGTTAGAAAGCCACAACATATGTTTTTGTCTTGAAAGTCTTAATTTGGTATCTGACCTGAATATTTCTGTATGGTATGGGGCTTTGATCAGTAATGCCTTTTCATCTTGGACTGATACAAATCACGAAGGGTCTGTCCGTGTATAAAATAAAAATGGATGTGATTACAGGATCAATCAAATGTTTTTTTTTTTTCTTCTTAGAAAATCAATTAAGAACGGTACTGAAAGTGTTGCGTTTCCACACCCATAACCACACCTCTGCCACGCTACCATTTGCTGCAGTCAAAAAGTGCAACTTGGTTGAAAAACATGTGACGTGAACTTATGCGACCAAGCAAAAATTGTAGTGAAGATGCGTGTCTTCAAAAACCCTGTCTATTATCAGCAGACGACCCTTGGAGTCAACAACAGGCGTAACATAACCACAAGTGGCCACAACAAGTATACTGCTGGTGATGTGAAAGCCATGTCATACCATATTATCTACTGGCTGACATGGAGTTTCATAGAGTCAGAATAAATTGCTTTATGAAATGCTGTTATGAAATACCACTTCTTTCTACAAGCAACTTATCAAGGTCACATCAATTATTTAGATGTTTTTATCATGTTTGGCTGATTAAGACTCACCACTGAGCGAGAAGGTAATGCTCAAGTCTCTTTGTGAATGCATGCACTTCCATGTGCACAAGCTGTTTTGAAGCTACAGTAAGAGTCAGGCGTATACATAAAGCCAGTAGTCAGTAAACAGTCTTCAAACCCCCTGTGTATTGAGCCCTGGGTGTCATGAAGGAGTCCAACATCAAGGGTGTGATCTGTGTGTGTGTGTGTGTGTGTGTGTGTGTGTGTGCTGACTGAAAGGCGGCTTTACTTCAGCATCCAGCACCACCTGATACCTGCTGCTTTTACCTTAGATATACTGCAAGGTAATGTAAGTTAGCTGTATACCTTTGCCTTAAAATGTTTTTGTTATACTTTAAAAATGTAACCAAATATTTTATTTTTATGTGGTGTTTTTAGTGTTGTACATCACTTTGCAGAAGGGTGTCTGTTAAATACTATAACCACGACAAAAGCCATCAGTATTCAGACAATAGTTTGTTGTTTTCGCTCAGTAGTGGCCTCTGTCTTGCCTCTTGTCTCCAGCGATATGAATGATTGTTTCCTGTAGAGATGCTTGTCCCTCCAGCAGCCTCTCTTCCATCTGTTGCCATGGCGTAAGTCCTGCTGAACTACTGCTGAACTGAACTTTATAGATTAATTTGTGTCTGTAGACCTAAAATGAAGCAATATAAAAGAAGAATCATAAAGAAATCCAACCCTTTGATTTTGATCCAACTCATTTGTAGGTTTTCATGGATGATTGACAATGGTTCTTTGACCCGTGTTTTGTTTAACCGCTGCCTTATAATTACTTTGATGATTATAACTTTGATGACTATAATGACTACAGATACTTTGATGACTATAATGACTACTTTGATGTTTGCTGTCCTGTCTGTTGAACTAGTAAACAGTGTATTTCATGGGCTCATGGGACAACGTCAGAGTGTAAGGAGGAAGGTAAGAAGGGGGTGTGGGTGGGGGTGGGGGGGTTGTTCCAGGGTCAACGGTGTGTATGATGATGTGATGTGACATGGTGGTAGGAGAGATACAATCTGCTGAATCTATGGAACATTCACAAGCTACCTGACGCTTTTTCTGTAAAATTGTCATAATGTCGTGCTGTGGAGGCTTTTTTTTCATATTTTTGTAAAGCTTTTTCAACTGGACAACTAAACTGCAGACCACATAACCTTGATGGCAAATGGGATTGACATGTTGTTGTCTGTCCTCTGAAAGCCTCTTTTTGAGGCTGAGTGTATTTGAAGATGAAAGAAAAAAATAGTCACTAATAACAAAAACATAACTTTAAAAGTGGCAAATGTTTCCATAGTATACTTAACCTTTGTATAAACATTCAGCACAAAGTGTGACATCCTTGCACTACAGTGGAGCCATTTATCATGCCATGCAGTCAATAGGTGGACTGCAGTCAAGTCCTAACATTCAAACACACTAAAGATGAACTTAAATGTATTTGATGTGGTCATTTGATTTCATGGTAAAAAGGTTTACGTGGTATAGGGTCTGAACGCAGGCCAGAAAAAATAACTGAAATTTAATTGCAATAGTCAAAAATAGGTGGGAAGGCACCCAGAGATTTGACCAGTGGCAATGAGACAGAAGATTAAACAGGAAAATTGGTTGAAAGCTGAAGCAGAGAACACATATCAAGATTGATGGAAAAAGATTTAGCTTCTGTGATTGATTTGTCCTTATGGTCGGGCATACCTAGGTGTAGCCACGGGTGGGCTGCACTTGTCAATCAGGCCCACCCAATTAGAAGGCTCTATGAGTTTGACTGACTGTTTTGGTAATAAAAATAACCTACAGTATGTGTTTTGGGCTAGGCCCACCTGATTTTTTTTCTGGGCCCACTTATTTTATGATTTCTAGCTACGCCCCTGTGTTAGGGTATATAAAATCTCAGGAGACATACGTCTTTTGAGAAGAAAAAAAGCTCTACATACACAAAGGGCATTGTGTATGAATAAAACACACTTCCAGTTAAGTTGTCTTTCATGTACCTGTCATGTAGGGCTGAGTCTTGTACTGCATTATACACTGCAGTGCATGCTGCTGAGTGAAGTACAGAAGACATATATCTCGGCCTGAGCTATCAATCAAAGAAGAAAAAATAAATAAATAAAATACAGTTAGGCCTTTTTTCACGTTTCAATGAAAAGATTTTGAATTCCCCAAAAAAATCTGATTTGTTTTTGTGAGCCTCCAGATAACGAATTGTCATTTACACATCAACGACCATCTGTCTCAGCCTCTTTGTAAGCCTGCATCATCCTTTTATAGTATCCTTGGGGGCTACACACAGATGCCTGCCATAGCCCTGATACGATTACGTGACTGCAACTAAGTTACCTGCACATTGACTTCATAGTAGATCATATCAGTTCAAGATCAAGAACCCCAACATTTTTACAGACAGTTTACAAGTTTTGAAACACAGAAAAACACAGAGAAAGAAACAGTGAATGTAGTCTAATTTAGTGAATCTTCCAAATATTTTTGTACTTTCATTTATGACAATAAAAAACTGCATTTTTAATAATATGACTGATATAACTAAATAAAAAAATATTGGATGGGAAGACTTGTGTCTTTGAGTGCAGTCAGATTTAACACTGAGAATAACACAGTCTGAATCTTACTCTGGCAAATTCTCTCTAATTTACAAAGTTCTGATGTCCAAAGTTCTCAAAGAGACAAGTTCTTTAATACATTATTGACAATACTAGCCACACTCTCTTCCCAATTGCTGTTTCTTAAGCTCAAATTGGATACAATAAATTATTAAGGTTATTATGCCAGGCATTACTTATGTGTTGGGGCACTGACATTTTAGGTAACGGGAGGTACTCCTGTGTTTCAATTGACTGTTCCTAATTGTAGTAAACTACAGAGATATCTGTTATATAGTTTCCTTAGCTGAAGCCTTCCTCAAAAGTCACAACTAACACAGACAAAAACTGATAACAACAAACAACTGTGGGGTATAATTGGTTTTAGTTTCATCCAAATGTCAATAGTTATCCCCTCATGTGTCCACTGCCCCCCCCCCCCCCCCCCACACACACACCTGTCTGCACACACTCTATTGGATTGTACCCACTCATCCATCTAGTTTGGACACCTCGTTAGAAGGGTATTAAAAGTTGTCTTTGTTAACCCTAGTTCAATCGATTCAGTTTCATCTTTCTCTCATTTTGTTTTCAAGATCTGATTAGACCCTGAAACTAAAAAAAAACATGCAGAAGGAACTCTGTGTGTGTGTGTGTGTGTGTGTGTGTGTGTGTGTGTGCAGAGATGAAGATGTCAGCTTCAGGAAGTAAAAAACTCTGCCACACATTTCTTCTTCTACTTTCTAAAGTTGCAGTCTGTACCTGTGTGTGTGGGTGTGTCTTTCTGTGAGTTTGTGTGTGTGTGTGTGTATTTGTGTGTGTGTGTGTGTCTGTCTGTCTTTCAGTTTCTGTGTGTGTGTGTGCAGTTTCTGTGTGTGTCCGTTCCCTTGAGGACTACGGAGAGAAAAAAAGAGATGCACACAACAGACATTTATTAATTTAAAAAAGGCTGAGGGGAAAAAAAAGAAAAAAAACAGACAATAATGGGAACACTAATTGCTACTAGTTAGACCTCAACACAGAGAAAGTTTATAACTATCCATCTATTTCTTTTTTTTTTTTTTTTCGAAAAACTGTAACACCACTTTTGTGTGAATTATGATGTTCCCCTGTGGTGCTGGTGTTGATGAAGCTCATTGCAGGGATACAGGGTCTATAACAACTGGTCTATATGTCTCCCGGCTGTACACAGCAGCACACAGACACCCAGTGATGTCTTCAGCAATTTTTCCTGAGCCTCCCTGCTGATCTGAGAATCCTACGGAGAGTATTTGGTTGGCTCTATACCCATTTGTTCAGTGACAGGGAACATCTGCAGTTTGATGGATGGATATCTCTGCTGGACTACCGGTACCACATGGTGCCCCCCCCCCCCCCCCAATTTCATATTCACATACACATGCATGCATGCACACACACACACACACACACACACACACACACACACACACACACACACACACATTATACATTATTACATTACATTACACTTAGCAGACGCTTTTATCCAAAGCTACTCACAAAAGAAGATATTAACAAGCTACACATATGCAGAGGAACACAGAGTAAGCAAAGTAAGCAAAGTTAGTGCAGCCAGGGTACACGACAGTGTTGGTGAGTGGATGTTGGTTTTGTTAGGAAGGTAAGTACTCTCAGAAGAAGTCTTCAGAAGCTTTTGAAAGGTAGAGAGGAAGCAACTGATAGCTTGTTCCACCATTGAGGGACAACAACAAAGAAGAGTTCACCAATTGTAAGGAGATAGCAAGGCCAGACGGTTTGTACACACACCCACACACACACACACACACACTACATTATTACATTACATTATACTTAGCAGACGCTTTTATCCAAAGCGACTTACAAAAGAGAACATTAACAAGCTACAGATATGCAGAGGAACACAGAGTAAGCAAAGACAAAGTATGTGAAGGCCAAGGCACATGACAGTGTTGCTGATTGGATGTTAGTTTTGTTAGGAAGGGAAGTACTCTCGAAAAAGAAGAGTCTTCACAAGCTTTTTAAAGGTAGAGAGGGAGCAGTGTGTAAAGAGAGGGCAAGGCCAGACGGTTTGTACGCACAACATGCACACACGCACACACGCACACACTTACAGCACACTGAACTTTGAGAAGCATATGATACCTGACATCATATGAAAGTTAACTGACTTCACATGCCACATAGACTGAATCCTTGCTTTGTTCAACTATATGAAACTTTCAGATGTATATTGTAAATATTTCTTTTTATCCTGAAAGATGGCCGACTCTCTTCACACGGCTGTTGTCACTAAGTAACAACCCACCCAGTGCGTTATATTAAAAGAAATATATTATTTTGTCAGGCAAATCTGAGATTAGGTTAGATGGCAGGCATTTGATCAATTCACTGGAATGACCCATCCATGAAGGCATCAAAGGAGCGAGATGCATCAGTGAGCTATAATATTGGCACTATTTATAATGAAGCTTCTAAATTTAGAATAAAATGAAACCCATTCAGAAAAAAAATCTGTGGGGGCAAGCTTGAAAGAAAGCGTAAGAGAGAGAGAGAGAGAGAGAGAGAGAGGAAGAGAGAAAAATCAAAAACAAAAGAAACTTGAAAACAAAAGCATGAAAATTCAGTCTGAAAGCACATATTGATTAATGAGCATTTGTATGACTATTCTGACCTGGAAAACGTGACAGCAGAAGGAAAATAAGAAAAGAGAAGGGAATAGGATTAGGTGAATTAAAAAAGAGGTAGACCCAGGAAGAGACATACATATTTTAGATTATGTTGGAAGAATCTTCCTGTTGGACCATGTTAGTAGTTCTGGCTTCACAAAGGGGGCAGGCCTGACAAAGAATCCAGCCCAACCATGACAGAGTAGGGATGATTTAGACTGTCAAACAGGTGCTGTATGTCTTTGACTTTGTTATGCATGACAATGTTCTGCATTTGTGACATATATTGATGACAATACAGTGTTTCTAACTGCTTCCTATAGTACTCCAAAATCACTCCATGATACTTGAAAAGGGCAAATGAAATCAGCCAGTTGGTTTGCTTGCTATCTTGAAGGACAACACAGGGTAATAATACATTTTCCTTTAAAGCAGTTTTATGCAACCTTTTCGAGTTAATAATCATCTTCATAAGTCGGTATATGCTTAAATGAGTCATGAATGAAGACTTTCTCGATCGCCCCCGCTGTCTGTGGACTGAATACCATGCTTGCAATATCTGGGTGTCCCACAGATTCACAAAGTCTCAAATATCACAAGAAGCAGGATCACGTTAAATTCTGAAGAAATTCGGACTTTACTTACCTCGGTGGACATGCCTATTTTTGTATTCGCCCGTTACTCTGACCAATTGAGTTGAAAACACATAGCACAGCATGAGGGGAATGTCCATTCACTTGGAAACACTAGGGGGAGCTCAGTGGAGAAAAAAAGTACTCAAAGTTGCATAGTGCTGCTTTAATGGGACCTCCATTGCATGGTTCTATTTGTACAATTGTTGTGGTGCCATTTTTGGGAGAAATATTGAAAAGAATGAAAAACTACAGCTATGTGTCAAAACTCTGTCTGATCCCCTGGGGGCAAAGCATTTGTTTCAGGACCAGTTTTTTTCCTGATATGCTAATGAGCTTCTGTTCATCCTCATTGTTTTTTCTTGATATGGCCCTTTTAAAATGCTAAAAGTCAACCTTAGATGTTGGCTTTTACTGCAATACATCTCTTTATAAATGTATTTCAAAGGGCAGGTGTCTGTGTGAGAGAAAGATAAAGTAAGTTTTGATAGTGGTGTTAGAACAGGGAGAAGAAGAGAGAGGGAGGGGAACACTTGGGGGCTGATTTAGGCCTCTGTCCTTTCTAATTGACATTATCCAGACAGCTACCACAGGTTGGAATAACAAGAAGTCCAATAAGAGAGTGCTTGCACTGTGTGAGTTTGTATTGGTACCTGCACAAGCTTTTGTTTGTTTTTGTGCACATTTTGCTTCTGGCCCCAGTCTTGTGCTCGGCAATGTTCAGTTAATATTGTTAGGGCTGTTGAAGTCATTAACCCCACGTGACCTGAGGGGAGGTGTGTGTGAACAGTGAAGCAGTCCAATATCTGCTGACCTGCTTATAAAGCCAGAGAGTGTTTTACATCTTTCTAAAAAACTACTAGAACTAGTAGGGGAGGGGGGTGGGTGGGTCAAATGGCTTTACTAATGCTCAGCATTCTATTTGGGTTTGACAGCAAAAGAGAAGCAGCCAAAGTAAAAAAAACCTCCTCAAGCATCTATGATGCTCTACAAAATGTAATTATGTCGTGGTACATTTTCTCTCTTTATTTTGATACAAACCAGCCAACATTTCCAGCCATTACAGTCAAGTTTTTGTGATTTTAACCATGTTCTTTTGTCCCTCAGTCATCGAAGAGCGCACTTGTCTCTTGCCATTCGTTTAGGTAGGGCCTAGTCTTATTGACCCGAAATAGATGCCCGACGGCATAGCCAAGATGGCTGCCGAGTGCAGGGACATGTCTGGAGGGACTTTGGGTGTACTCAGACTGTTGCCAGCGCTATTCTGGCAGATTGGGGCTGACGTGTCCTCTTATTTTACACTCTTTACTACACAGCTCCTTTGCCTATTCACTGCTCCATTCAGAAGGAACAGTGTGCAAGTGTTTCATTCTGTGTTTAGAGAGAATCTGAGTAGGCCTAACTGTAGTCATGTTTACAGTAAAGTTGTCCATGTTGTTCAAAAAATCCCATCATCTTCCACAATTCAGTTTTGCTGCAATATTATGAGTGATGACCATTCCAACAATAGCAAGTCTTCATCATTACTGGGAAGCCTCTCCCTTCCCCCTCAGCAAGGAGGGTATGGCATGCTTTAGGACAAGTCCAACATGTATTACAGTTTTTTCTGAATGCTTTAACACTTATAGTGATTGTTGTAGCACAATTTTTAAAACTACTAATTCTTATAGCAAAACCCCTCACTGAGTTCGCAAAACTAATAGCACAAACTCTGCTTTACACTCTGTTTGTAATTTTGTAACACACACTTCCACTGCACAGCACTCTTTTTGCAAAACTGAAAACACAACTCACTGCTTTACACACAACTTGCAAATAATCAACACACTCTTAGCAAAACTATACACAATTATGGCTATTATTTAAACTATTTTGCCACTTTCTGGCCACACTGTCACGTGTGAAAACTCTTTTATATAAATAATTCACTTTGCAATCAGCCTGAACACTAGCAATACAGTAAGCCACAGGTAAGCTTTTGAGGTGGAGTACAATAGAATAAAGAAGAGTGAGAGTTAGAGAGGAGCATGAGGATGTGGAGGTGAAAAAGCAAGAGGGAGAGGATGACGAGGACAAGGAGGTGGTTAGAGGAAGAGGATGAGGAGGTGACAAAGTAAGAGGAGGATGAGGTAGCGAAGAGGAAAGGGAAGGAAGAAGAGTAAGAAGAGTAAGAAATAATTTTTTTGATGACATCAGAGCTACTTTAGTGGACAGTGGAATGACCCTGAGGGAAGCTGGCCAATGGGTTCAGCCTAATCTGAGCCGCTACAGTGTAGCAAGCATCATGAGGTATAAGGCTATAGTAGCGTTGGTAGTGAATCTGGACGTGCATACTTTAGAGCTGTGCATGGGCCTGCTGTGCTGCATTTGTTTTGTCTTTTCCAGAGAGTGATGGAGCTAAAGGCAGATGCCATAGGTCATGCGCTGATTCTTGTGGATGAGGCAGGTTTCAACCTCACTATAACGAGGAACATTGTCGGACAACATGGTAGCATAACTATGTGTGCAGCTATAAGTCAAAATAGTGTTGTTCTCCTTGTCTGCCTTGCGCTAGAAGGTCTATGACCATCATCCAGATCAATGCATGGCCCTTCTACAGGCAATGGAGGAGGCATACAGGGATATTGTAGTAAAGGGGAAAAAAAGTCACCCCACCTGGATTTGAACCCAGGCCTCCAGGGTATCAGACCTGCACTTTGACCACAACACCACAGAGCCAGGTTTGTTTGTCTGGTAGTCAAAGCATATACACAACCCTAGTGGTGGCACGCCATCACAGACATTGACTAGGCTTCATGTCAGGCCTTGATACTGCACTCCAGAGATATTTTCTTGTCAGTGCCTTTGACTAGAAAACATTACAGCTGATGTTGACAAAATGTTGTGGTTGGACCCAGAGAGAAGACAAGATGTAGACTTCTTGTTTTTTTTTTTTTGTTTTTTTTTTTTTCTCTCAGTAAAATTACTGTATGTTTTCTTGTGTTTTCAGTTGGAAAAAAATGTTTGTATTGATGTGTGTAAATGAACATCCATACTTGAACTTTGAATCCCTGTGTGTTGAGTTGGATACCTGTGTCCAAAAGCCAGATGTGTTTTTCATTGATACCATTAGTGTGTAGTTGCCGCATTGTGTGCTAATTAATATGATGGTTTGTGTTAACTGTTTGGTACAAAAACATCATTTTTACAAAGGTTTGCAGAGTTAAGCAAGATGTGTTAGCTTTTGCAAGGTATCTACAATGTTTTGCTAATTTGGTGAAAGGTTTTGTTATTTGTGTGTAGAGTTTTGCAAAAACAGCCAATAGGTGCAAAAAATGTGCTTAAGCGATCAGAAAAAACTGTAACAGTATAGAGCTGGTGGCTGGTGGTCCAAGGTAAGGAATAGAGGAAGGCCATGTAAAATGTATTACCGGTCCTTCCATAGTTAGTTTGGTCTCACTAGTAGTTCACCCAGCGGTATGCTTGTTATTGAGAAGTGCATGTTTGGCTTGGTAGCTGGCCTTGGTCCAGGAATGCCTATAGAGGAGATCGCTGGAGATCGCTGGAGAGCGCTGTCGGCTTACATCCCATATGGCATTGGGGAGAGAGTAGAGACACTAGTGAAATGACGAGTAGGAGGGAAAAAAATTGCAATGCTGAACGCATGAACCAGCAGGTGGGTTTACTGTAAATCACCTGGAAGGTGGAGAGACAGATGGTTCAAAGCAGCACTTTTTTACAGTGATAGTTCATCATATGGTGGCTCATATTTCATACTTCATCATTCACAACAGCGTGTGTTGCCATTTGAATGCCACCACCACCACCATCACGAATTCTAACACCTCTCCTTCACTCTCACCCTTTTGGCCATCTGCTCTCCCCCCTCCCGTCTTCTCCTTCTCCTTCTCATCATCATGGGCCCCCTACAACTGGCCCTCTGCCACGTAAAGTGAAAGTGATTCCCATTTGTCATTGTGATTATTCATCCCACAACACACACACACAATGACATTTAACCGCTGCATTTAACCCATCACAGACATGAGTAGGGGGGCAGCCATTGCAACGGCTGCCAAGAAGCAGTGTGTGAGGAGGGCACCATGCTCAGGTTACCTTAGTGTGCACTTCTGGCAGTTTCAAACCAGATATGTTACCTTTACTGTCAGGTCACCACCGTCCCCCAAAGTCCAAATATGATACTGTGTTTTTTTTTCTTCCACTCTGTATTCTGTTTCTATGCTGAACAACATCAGTCAATGTCTCACTTCAATATGTGTCCAGCAATGAACTTCCACAACTACTTTTGTGTCTAACTGGGAACTGAATCAGCTATGATTGACCTAATGTTCAGAGCTGATATCAGCTGTTAGCTGTCAATTTTTTAACAGTGTCTTCATTATCAGCTGTTTCAGCAGAGCTAGTTGCTATTGCGTTATAGTGCTGTTCTTGCAGAAGAGGTGTGATACAGCATCTAAGGTTTGGAAAATTGGGTTTTCTGCCCTGGCATGCTGTGTAAGCACTTGTGAATAAGACAAAAAAGATCCATAATTTGAGTATGAGTGCGTGGGTTTGTGTATGTGTGTGTACTTGTGTGAGTGTGTATGTAAGTGTGTATGTATGTGTGTGAGTGTCTGTGTGTGTCTATGTATCTGTGTGTGTGTGTGTATCTGTGTATATGTGTGTGTGTGTGTATCTGTGTATATATGTGTGTGTGTGTGTGTGTGTGTGTGTGTGTGTGTGTGTGTGTGTGTGTGTGTGTGTGTGTGTGTGTGTGTGTGTGTTGCTAGCCATTGCTGTTACATGCACTGCAATACATAGCACACGTAGACAATGATAAATATTTTGGTCTTGTATTGACAGCAGCAAACTTACTTTGTATCTGCTGCATGTCATGTAGACACAGTCA